>JBBMOE010000036.1:2600745-3039948 GCA_037975065.1 Chaetodon trifasciatus | reverse complement strand
GCTGGAAGTCCGCAAGCCTACTGTGCTGCAGTTTCACATGTGCACTTCATCTTTCTGCAGTGCAGTCGCTCGGGTCAGTCAGTCAGTGAGTCAGTCGCAGTTCAAAGCTCCTTTCCTCCCGAGTCTCTGACCACCTGAGCTCGGCTGCCACTTAAAAATATCTGACCTTTCTTGAATCGGGAGCCGAGCGGGGACAGTCCCACCCAGCATGCCACACCAGGGGGGAAAACCAACAAAACCATGACATCAAATAAGTGGAGAGGCTGCCGAGGCGGAGCTATGCGATGAGTGTGAGCAGTCAAAAAAAAGAGGGGGGGAGGGGTGCAACGGGGTCAGGAGGTGGAGAGGGAGGGAGGGAGGGAGGGAGGGAGGGGGAGGGGCCGGCATTGCATTTTACATTTCTAGGCAAGGCAGATTCCTAGATTTCAAACATTACCTGGAGCCGCCAGAGAGGAGTCACGGGATCAAATGTGACTGTCAGATGTTAGAAAACATGATCGTCTACGACAAGCAAAGAGTCTGCAGGTCTTTACTCTACTGCAGGTGCTTTCACGCAGCGCTGCAACAATCTGCTGTTTGTATCCATCGGTCGAGTATCGCTCTCCGTTAATCGATAAAATGTCAAAAAATGGTCAAAAGCACTCGAGGAAACAGAAGAACTGAGAGCTATTCAGGTAGAATTATGGTATAAAACTGAGAAAATGCAACACGTCCTCACATTCCAGATGCAATTTTTTAGCGGTTTTGCTTGATAACTGCCTTAAATAATGGATTCATTTATCGAGTACTCATCAGCAGTAACTTCATGGATTGGTTCCCCCTCTGTCCGACGGTGTGATAATCTGTGAAATCATCTGGCAGCTACAGCGACAGAGCCAGGAGGAAGGAAGCGGGGTGTATCTGAGTGAGTGTGTGCTCGTCCTTACCTCTTGAAAGCCTCCGTGGGGTTCCTCTCACACTCTCCAGGCTGCAAAGTGCTCTGCACAGCTGGGTCGCGCACCTTCTCCTCGTAGCCCGGCACCAGCCCGCTGCGGCAGATCTGAGCCACCAGACCTCGGATGAACCCGCCGACGCACAGCGTGTCCGAGTCGTCCGCCCGGCAGAAGTGGAAAGCCAGACTCTGCTGGTGCAGGCCCCGGTGTGTCCCCTGGGCCGACGTGGGCCACAGCAGCTCCGTGCACACTGCAGTTTTACCGCTTCCCGGCCCCCCGACCAGCAACACCCCCCAGGAGGTACCTGATTTGGCGGGTCCTGACGTCAGGGTGCCGGGGTTGGACGCGACCCCGCCGGGCGCCAGCGGGGGCTGCTTACTGGGAGTGCTGGTCACTCCATTCAGGTTGTTGGTTTTCTCCTGGAGGCAATGCTGGATCTTATGGAAGACCCACTCCCGGCAATAAAAGCGCTTCCCCTGCAGCAAACTGGTTTGGGCCATTTTGATATAGTGCTGCTGTTCCACCTATTCCTCCTCTTCATAGGGGTCCCCTCATTCTGCCCCTCACATTTTCAACTCCAACAAAGGCCGGCAGTAAATTCGAACATCCATTTCGTCGGCTGAAAATGTGCCTCTCAGAAAGCAGGCTGCAGTCTGGCCGTCCTTCTTGTTGTTGTGGTGAAGAAGAAGAAGTCAGAGTGAATGCAACTTGAGTGAAAGTAGAGAAAGAGGCAGAGCCGCCGCAGATGGCAGGAAAAGCAGCCGAGCTACAGAATATCTAGGTCAAAATAAAAAAAAGGAAATCAAAATCGAGGCTCAAACCATAGATTTTCCACCAACTTTTTCCACAGCTTTCCCTCTGGTTGAACTGAGTGCTCCTTGTTATTGGGAGTGTGTTGCTTTAGCATGGCGCTGGGCATGGCAGGGCACCCGCCTCTTGAGTGCATCCACTGGCAAGCTCAAGCCACCACCGCTTGATACAATTAGCCGTGGGAGTTGCTGATATATTTCCGCTGATGCATTTCAGATGCTACCGGGGGTGACCAAAGAGCGTTTCCATTACATTAACATGGCCGAGGCTGCCAGTGCGGAGTCAGTTTCTCCAATAACATGCTACGCCTGGCGCTCTCCCTGGAAAACAGACACAGGAATAAAGGCTGGATTAGAACACCTTTCAAACACAACTTCATGCTGGTGCACAACCAAAGCAAGGAGATGCGTGCAGAGACGTCATTTACGGTGCTGCAGAGAGGGTGAAGCAGGAGAGAGGGCAAGCAGCCACCAATGTGAGCAGATCTCCATACAAGCAACAGTTTGCCTCTTATTATACTGCACAGCACTGACCTACAGGGAAGGGTTAACTCCCGCAGAAACAAAAGGTGGGCACGTCGGCTCGTTCGGTACTTTTATCCTCCGCAACCCACATCACTGCCTGCCCTGCAACTACATTCTTGGCAGGGGTTCGTCCAGTTTCTCTAGTCTATCCACTGATCCCCCCTTCCTTCCTATGTGGCTTTAAATCCCAAACAGTCCACATCCGTCCTGAACTCTGTGTGTGTGTGCGTGTGTGTGTGTGTGTGTGTCAGAGAGAGGGGGGTCAAAATGAGAAGTGATCCTGCACTTACAGGGGTCGTTTACATGGGAGGAAGTGGAAGGCAACCTCACCTAAAAAAAATGACTTAACAGCTTTTTAAGGTGACGTGCAGAGTTTAATCTTAGGAAATATAAGCTAGCGTGCCAATATGAGATGGTTTTGAGTGCCACGATGATGGATCTATAAAACGAGGAAAGGCCGTAAAATTTAAGCTTCTTTTGATCTGATTTCTTGTGGGCTAACTGCAGTTTAACCACCTTTTTATCCAGCCCTTCATCGCTGCCTGCTGCTGCCTCTCCACACCGGAGCAAATGCAAATGTTACCTTGCCTCAGAAGCCATGAAACACACACACGCGCGCGCACGCACGCACGCACGCACGCACAGTCTTGCTGGTTACTTTGTAACGCTGCCAAATAACAAGGTTTCGCACGGGCTGCGATACATTTCCACCTTTCCGTTTTGCGAAGGCGCCTCCGACACAAAAGCTCCGCAAACAGACGAGCTGCGCTGCTTTCAGGCGGAAGGCGACAAACACGACGCGGATCCCTCCAGTGACTGAACAGGCAGCAAGTCTTTTGTATGGCCACACCAACCTCACCCATTTCAGATGGGATACGACTTACACCTATCGGGGGGGCTTTTAAAACCCCCGTGCAGACCGGCTCACAGTTGCATGCTCTGAGCAGAACCCCCCCCCCGGAATAAAGGTGAAATGTCGGCTGTGGTGTTACCGCAGAGCCACAACTGTTCCTTAAACTTCAAATCAGCCAATTGTGGAGCGTTTCACTGTTTTCGCCACAGTTTCAAGCGTCTCCCCCATCCCCGAGCGGCTCCCCCTCCTCACCTCTCGCTGTTTTCTGGAGGGTCTCGCCGTGTCCGCGGAGTCAACACCCGCTCAGTCCGCCTTCAGGGCTCCGCACGAGGCGTCCGGTCGTCTCCTCCGCCGCGGTTCAAAGCCTCCTTCTGCGCGTCCGAGCGGCGGTCATGTCTTTCTTTGAATCGCTCTTTTCTGTCGGCGTCGGCTCCTCCTGCTGCCCGACACAGCTCCACAGTGAGCCGACTGACTCCCCGCCTCCAAACACTCTACATTTCTCTCCCCTGCATGCAGGGCACACACGCCAGCGAGCGGCGCAAGGCCTTCTGGGACTCTGAGTTTTACCCGCCTGTCGCCATTAGTAACATATAATGAGCTCGGCCAATTAAAATGCGTGAAAATGACTGCAAATAGTTTATGATCTTCCCATAGAACCGCAGAGCTACTCATTTTATTTTATTTTATTTTATTTTGATATTTTTTGATGTTGTTTCACATCACAAACTTACTTCCTGCACTATTTAGTTATTTATGTTCAATATTTTCTGACATCCCTGCACATATCTTGTCCAATATTACTTTTTTTACTGTACTTATACATTTTTTCTACAGTTTTATATATTTTTCTACCGTGCAAAGTACGAAACACTGTTTTATTTGTTTTTGTTTTCTTTTCTTCCTTCTCAAGGCAATATTATGTTTATACTCTTTTTGTATATAATGTACATATATAATAATATTGATTTTATTTTTTTAATCCTTTTTATTGTCTATTTGTTGTTTTTTTCTACATCTCCTTTTTATTTTTGCTATTATTGCAGTCTGTAGCACCTTCATTTTGTTTAAACCCTCTGTCCCACAGCCTCAGTGAACATGTGAAATCCTGCCTTAAAAGCAGCCTTAAAACAGCTGCTGCTGAAATGTGAAATCAGGATGTTTGAGAAGAACATGATAAGATTAAAATCTAAAACCTGATGAGTGAGAGTGTGTTTCTGGACAGGATGTAACTGCCAGCATTCAAGCAGTGGATGCGGTGCTTCATGTGTGAGTGTATAAACACTCCTGGGCTGAATGTCGTTGATGTTGCTTCATCTTTTTAAAAAAGAAAATGCTGTAAAAGTTGCCGTTTCTGCCCGAGGCTTTTCATTTTCAGAGATCTGGTGTGTTTGCAGCATCTGTCAAAGGTTGTTGATGAACGGGTTCTGACAGCACTGGAGACTGATAATGCAACGCTGGACAGCTGAGCAACAACGCACTCTCAAACAGTGATATCTTGTGGTCAACAGAACTGCTCACAGAAAGTTATCATTGAAGCTTTGCCACAGGTCTGACCTCTCTTTGCTATTATCGCAACCCCTGATACCTTTACAATCAAACCATTTACAGCTATTATGAATCTGCTGGAAAATAATGAATAAAGCATTAATTGGAAATAAAAACAGGTCGTTCTTTCCATGGTTTAACTGCTATCTGTGATGTGTTCCCTCACAGCTGACACACCAGATGTTGTCATTGTTAGCGAGCAGCCGGCAGGTGCGTGTTTTGGAATTGGGGTTTTACTTTTGACAGTAATTTGAGGAGGCTTTCCACGATCTCGCCGCCTGTGTTTTCATTTGGAAATCTCTGCGTAATGTCCATAGATTGCTGCTGAGTTCTTTGGAAGCGCTTTGATTTTGTGTGTTTCAGCTGCAGAACAAAGCGATATTTGTTACAGGAGCCACTTCAGAAATGAAACGTGCGAGCGAGAAAGTTGCAGCAGAAATGTGAGATTTTTCAAAAGTTTTTTTTCCTTCCTTCCTTCCTTCCAGCAGGGATGCACACGGGGCTTGCAGCTTGGAGTGTTTTGATCTAACTTGAGGCTGCTGCTCTTACAGCTTATTTATCACTCCCGCAAGAATGACTTCAGGGACTTTTCCTTTGAGGTGGAGCTGCAGCAGGTTGTAATAACTGACAGTGTTGCTGGCTGATGCTGTCTGTGCTCACATGAAGATAACCCAATCTTGTATTGGAGTGAGTTTCCGGTTCAAATGATGTTTGCTATAGTGATGCCCTCCGTGTTTGGCCTTGCAGAGATGATCGGTTGGGGTTAGTGTACAAGTGCAGTTCAGGTTAATGCTGGGACACACACAAATCAATAGAAACAGACTGTGTTCATTCTGTTTATATACAACTAATTTACAACAGGAAACATACCACCTTCTGGATTATATTTCCTATTAACATAATGAGGACGTGTTGTAAATGAATGTATTGATTAATGTATGGCAGGCAGTTTCCCACCAGAATATTCACTCTTACAATAACAGCTTGTTCCACAACATTGTGACACTTCTTAAGGTCATGTTTAGACGCTCACAGGTCCATGGTCCTGTTTGAAGTGACTTGAATCCAGAGACACAACCTGTTACTTCAAAGTTAATCTGTAGAACTTCAATCAAATGACTTTTGTTGTTTAAAACCAGCACAGATGAGATTCTTTAGGTGGCACAGTGGAACAAGTGGTAACACTGTCGCCTCACAGCTAGAAGGTCCCGGTTCGAATCCCGCTGTGGGCGCTGGTGGCGTGTCCTCCACCGTGCCTTCAGTGCCTGCTGCTTGAGGAAAAAGGGGCCTTGAGGAAAAAGGGGCCTTTCTGTGTGGAGTTTGCATGTCCTCCCCGTGCTCACCTGGGGTATCCTCCATAAAAATACCCCCACTAAAAACATGCAAGAAGATCACCACCTGACCAATGGTCACGAAGAGAGTTGGGTCCCCAGGCGCCAGTCGGATGGCAGCCCACCGCTCCTGGTCTGCCGCAGAGGAAGGACGACCAGGATGGGTCAAATGTGGAGGAATTAATTTCACGGGAAGCATGGCGTGAAGCATGTAGTGTGCAACATGATGTGCGATGTGACAATAAAAAGTACGATTCTTCTTCTTTATGGTTTTCCATCGGTAAAAGTTGAGGATAGGAACCTGGTACTTTCTTGGTATCACCTCAGTCGAGGCTTCAAGAGAGCTGGGCTGCTTCTAAAAGGTGGAGTGAAAACACTGCAGACCACTGATTCGTCAGAAAGTTATCTGAGGTAAGCAAGCTGAGTCGAGTCAAGCCGAGCTGTACCATGCAGTGAAAGCAAGGCTAAAATCCTGCCTCCTGTGGACCTGACATCCACCTGACTGGCTGTGATGTGGTGCAGCACGTCATTCACTCAAAACAACTGTCGCCTCTGAACATAATAAGGGAAGAAATTTAACGCAATTTAGCTCGTTATTTCTAGAAGAAAGGCTTGTAACAGCCTGCAAACTCAGCCCCCAACTGCACCATCGCCTGCGGAGTAAGCACATTGTCTAACTGAGAAGTACGATGACACTGTTTGAAGAGGCAGAATGACTGTAGACTGACTCAGTGAGAACTATGACCGTCACACAGCCAGCACGTCAGGGCGGCTTTGCAGAGGGAAATGATGCGGAGGAGTAACATTACAGTCCGAGTGCAAAGTAAGCTGATGTCTGGAATCCCAACCAGGTCCCAGCTTCACTTCCTGTCAATTAGTTGTGCATAAATTAACCGAGTGCAAATTTATTTTAGAGGCAAGACACTGTCAACAACGAAGAGTCCTGCATTATTACCTTCTTGCCTTTGTTTTGCTTTAAGATCTAGTTTTAATCTGGTCATATATAAAGTACATGAGCATCCATCAGTACAGCACAGTGCATGCTGTCAGTCAAACAAGACAAGTGTAAATGCATTTCCTCGTTTCCACATTTGAAACAACTTTGTAGAAGTAATAATGTAACAGAGAAACTGCGAGCTGAAGACTATGTGTGTGAAAATGCAGCAATAATCCTCGGTTTGATAAAGGGCCCATAAACACACATTACTGACTTCTACAAACATATTAGAAGCCCCTTCTGGGATATTGTAGGAAAATTCTAATGATCTCTTTGTTAGGTTTATCGAAGAGCAAAATAAGCGCTCCGTAGAGATAATAGCGGCATTGGAAAAAAACACTATTACAACAGTAGGAAGCCTGCTGATTGGGGAAAACAAAACAGGCTCCATACTTACCAGCTGTCCGCCGTCAATTCTCTCACAAATCAAGCCCGAGTCCCTGCAGAGCTTTCAAAACAGTATAGATCAAGGCTCACATTAGTGAGCATTTTGTGAACTTCCTTCCACTGAAAACTGTCGAGGGTGGCGTTCGTTCGGCTCCTGCTCCGTCAGATGTGTAACCCGTTGTGTTGGTGTTGCCATGCGGAACGGCGAGCGTGGAGGTGCCCCCTGTGGATGCAGCGAGGAGATAAACAAATCCATATATTGAACTGCCCTCCAGAGTTATCACAAACACCCATCGACCTTACATGATACTTCATCTGCTAATGCCTGCTCGTCAACAAATAAGCGAGTGAAGGACGGGAGGAAGATGAACTGTCCAGGTCGCTCGCTCTGGATAACCGCGGGCTGCAACTAATGATTATTTTCATCATTGATTCATCCATAAATGTCTTCTTTGATTAAAGGTTAAGCTTCAAATGGGTTGTTTTACCAAAGAAACAGCCTGAAATCCAAAGATGCTCAATGAAACAGTGAGTTGTTTTTTCTAACCAGTTCAGCTTTATTAGTAGCTGCTCTCAACAGCTCATGTCTGGTTCTTATTTCCTGGGAGAAATCCTTTGGTGCTCACAACAAGTGGTGCTCAGCGCAAGTCGAGTTTGTTTGGAACAACCATCCATGTGGTTTTACCAGAGGAGCTGAGGATTTCCTATTTCTGACCAACCAATAACACCGGCCTTCAAGATGCCTCTCTCCTCCAGAGGCTGTCCATGTTTTCTCAAACCACAGTTCCCAAAGAATATGTCTAGCAACACAACCGACAGCAAAAAACTGTATATTATATTTTTAAAAAATGGGCTTACTGATGCACAATTGTGTTAAATTAAAGAGTAATCATTTTGAATTGTTAAGGGGTTTCAGAACTTGTGAGCCACCAAATGCTAACTTCACAACAGGCAACCGTGTTTCCAACTATGCCGTTTATGCTCTACTAATGTCTGAATCTTTAGCTCTTATCATGTCGGATTTTGTTTTTAATGATTTTGCCGACACATTTTCACTCCCAACTCGTCACATACAGAGCCTTGGTCAGGACCCCTTGGTGTCACTTTTTAAAGCACCTGGTACTCCTTTAGTGTGATTTATCTACATGCAGGGCTCTGTGGTTAAGTTAGCAATAATAAATATACAACGTCCTGTTAGATGTTTCACAATAAAGCTTGCTGGGAAAAATAATAAACATGTGGTTAGCGCTGAGACGCATTTTGGTTACGTTTAGGCACCAGAACTACTTTGCTAGGTTTAGGAAAAGATCATGGTCTAGCATAAAATAACTGCTAGTTAAGTACAAAAGAAATCAACCAACCAACCAAAATCCTCCATAGGTGGACTTTTCTTGCTGTTTATGCTACGCCGCTGACAGGTGTTGTCTCTAGAAGTCCATTGGACGACCATTTTGAAAAATTATACTATAGGGGTGCACAGTGCAGCGTTCAAAACTTTGGCTTATGATCAAATTCCTGCAAATCTAATGACATTCCCATCAGCCTGAGCCTCAGCATGTTAAACTAAAAATGGTAAGCATAACACGCTAAACATCAGTATGTCAGCCATGTCGTTGTGAGCATGTTAGCATACTGATTTTAGCATTTAGGTCAAAACACAGCTGTGCCTGGGTGCAGCCACACAGAGCTGCAGGCATGGCTGCAGACTGTTGGTCTTGTTCATGGTGAAATTGGAAACGTTTTGTTTTGGCCCTAAAACGTCTGTTCATTAAAATTCACTTTCATAGACCTTCTATGAATAAGAATAAACGCTCCAGTCAGAGGCCTACAGTAGTTCAGGCATATTTTCATACCACGTTGCACACAGACACACATTTTGTGGCCAGTTCTTCAGAGCGCTCAGACACGAGTACTCTCCAATCTGCCTGCCATTCCAGTATCAGCAGGAGCCAAGTTACAAGCTCACTACCCCGCCACAGGAAAACTGCAAACCCGCATGTTGCTGTTTATTCGGTTTTTTCACACCGAGATCGATGTGTATATCCTCCTCCGCCACGCTCACCAATCTGCCGAATTCACATAATTACACTCTTTTTTCCCCCCGTTTGCCGACTAAATAGCAACTGGTGCAAGTCACAGTCCTCAGGAGGCTGGATCAGCATGAGTCGCCATGATTGTTCCGTCTTTTGTGAATATTCAGAAATATTCTCCATGTTGTTATTAACAGCGTGATGACGCACATTTGGTGATTGGGGTTTGGCAGGCAAACACAATTTGCTCCAGAAAATTGAGCCGGTCCATGTCTTCCCTCTTTTGTGTCTCTTCTCTGATTTGGCTGCTGTTGCAGAGTGCAGTGAGTGAGCTATGGATGGCACTTACTGTGGTTGTTTAGCATGTTCGGCTGAAGTTTTCTTTGCTGTGATTGTTTCTCATTAGTCAGCTGACTAGAATCAAGGGCGTTGTTGCAGCCCTCTGTCTCTCCTGGGGGTCTTTTTTTTATTAACTGCTACGCATGAGTCTTTGTAATGTGCAAAAGCTTTAGGGAAGATGTCTGTGCTTCTTCAAGCTGTGCGCTCTTACTTTGGAATTCATGTCGTATTAGACGTCTTGGAGCTCATATTTGCTTAGCACAAAAGGCTGATTGTCGACTGCAGTTCGCCACGGCTAATGTTTCTTTATAAATAAAGGTTCATATTGGGTGTTGAACACTGTTTACAGTGGCAGTGCCCAATAAATAGAGGCCACAGCAACACAAAAGAAGAAAAGGCAGAGGGAGGCAGCTAAAGAAAGCTTTGTTATAAATCTGGTTTCAAAGCAGCAGCCAACAGCTGAATAATGATGACTGGAGCTTCCAGAAAGCAGTTCTTACACATGACCTCAAACAGTTTCTTCATTTTTGGATCTTTGATTATGAATCCAGATACATCATAAATCGGTTATGTGCTGCTGTGTTTTTGACATACTGTGGTATGTTAATCTGTAACACTAATGTGAGTGGACACTGCTGTTCTGTCTGATCGTGAGTAATATATTCTGTGTTTTTTTTCTCTGTGCATCATCTGAACAGGTTTTCATGCAGGTAGTTAAAATGCAGAAGGGTTGTTGTTTGCACATCCAACTCTATATTTAGACCTGAGCAGGATTAGGGTCTGGGATTGCTTCAGATCATTCAGTGTTAGCCCTGATACAATACCTGAGATCTGGTACTGACACCTACAAATGTTTCTTTTAAATATCTCTCCATTTAATCCAACAAAAGACGCCAAAGCTGTTTCAATGTTGTCTAAACACAAGGAGCAATAAAAGAGCTTCTCCCAAATAAAATACATGTAGTCTGAAACACGTAAAGAAGGAATTTAAGCAAGCATTTTAGGATTGGGCAGTTTTTTTGTCATGTGCTAAAGTTGCATTGCAGTGAAGCTCAATACTCACTAGAGGATGCAGTGATGATAAAAACATAAACAATCCACATCCTGGATTAAAGCTGCTGAACTTCACTGTGAATAAACAAGCAGTAACTGGACCCTATCAGCTCCCAGAGATCAAATGTCAAGTTCAACTAAATGAGCAAAATATGTAAAAACATTCAAGAAAAAGAAACATCATCAAAAAAGTTAAAGATACAAAGAAAAAATGTTCAGTTGTATTTCAAAATATTCTTTAAGGGGATTTGAAGCACGATGTGACAACAGAATACACCTTTCAATGAATCCTCCTAGTTGGAAAATAATGATAAAAGGGATGAAACCTGTCCCCAAAATAGAGAAAGTGACACTGTTGCAGTTACAGGCTAGCATACACATCACTGAAAGTGGAAAACGTGGAGACATTTTGACTTTTTACAGCAGGAAAAGCACAGGTGAAATAAATTTCCTTAACGATGCTTCAGCTTCATTATGTGTCCTGATTAACCAAGAGCCAGCATGCACAATACCAGGAATGCACTCACTGTTAATCTTATTTATAACACCTATTCATTACATTTTCTGTGAAAAGGTCTGTTCAACAAAGCAAAATATCAAAAAAACAGTAAATAATGAACCGTGCAGGTCACATGAGGACATGTAAATGTCTGTGCGTGTGCATACAAAGAGAAGAGAGTGTGTGCGTCCTGACATGACATTTTGTTTGATGTAGTACGGCTGACACGAGGACGAGGTGAGGAGACAATACAGTCGGGGGAGGGGGGGGGACCCTTTTTTTCAAACCAGCTCTCAAAATGTCCGCACACGTCCCCGCAGAACAAAACCAGCGTCATATTATGGGAATGACTTCTACACAATGACAAGCAAAATCAATATTTCACCACCCAGAATGATAATGTGGTAATAATGAACAATGAGGATGCTGACCGTGATAACTCATGCAACTGCACTTCACTCTCTGAATAGAGGCTGAGTAATACATAATTGGCAATCATGGAACCCGAAGCTGCAGGCCTGTAAGCGCTAATTTGCAATCACAGGACGGGACAACGCTGCCACTCCAAAGACTTCACTATGCGTGTGCGTGTCCATGTGAGGAGATATACATTATGTGTGAGAACGCGTGTGTGTGTGTGTGTGTGTGCTTGTGAGCCCCGAAGTGCAGAGGTAATTCAGATGCATGATCAATTTCTGTTACGGTGGCCGATGATAAGCTGTGCGAAAACAGATGAAAGCTGGCATGTACCTTGGTAGCATTCACAGCTGATTAGTGTCTCCATTTATTTATAGAATAATATTTCATTGAAGTGATTCGTGGTGGCACACACTCCATCCATAAACCTGAGCTCTGCTCCACTTAAATGCAAGGCTTTGAACGCCACCCAGCCGGCAAATTCACTGCAAAAAACGCATTGTTGAACAACTTCTGTCCGTAATCGAGCATGTAAAATTTTATTTTTTAAGACGTAAGTGAAAAAACCTGCCAGTGCCAAATGTTTTGGTGTCTTTCAGTTTTCTGTTTTGGTTTTATGGCCTGTAAATCATCAGCATCATGTTCAGCTGCAGCGCACAAATACTTTCAGGTAAAACATCAAAAACATCTAGCTGCTGAAGAGCCAAATGTTTCTCTGAGGAGTTGGTGGAGAACAAAACCAGAGCTAGAAGGGGAGGGAATATTGTGACTTACATTCACCAGGTGGCCAAAGACATGACTGCCAGTGAGTGCTAATATTCCTCCATATGTGCTGCATGTGTAAATAGGCAATTGTTATCTAACAAGTTCACCATGTTAACGTAAAAGGTGATAATGTGTCAGTGCTGTGCAGAAATAATAATAATAAAAAAACTGTTTTGCTTTATTTTCATTGATTTTCTTTCTTGTTTCAGGACACAAATTCTGGATGCAAGTTGCTTTCCACAGAGCTCAGCAGGCGAGAAAAAGCAACAATTTGTTCATAATTTGTTTGTGCTTTGCATGCATAAATAAAACAGTTTGTGCTCGCAAATGAGTTAATTTGCCTGCAGAAATAAAGGAGCAAGTACTCGTTATATTTGAAAAGAATATCAAAGGTGTTAAAATGGCAGCAGGAAGTTTTGGTTAGATGTCAGCATCAACAGTTACTTTGAAAATTCAGATCAAGGAAACTCAAATCTAGACATAAATGACACAATATGATGAAAATTTCTTTACAGTTTGACAAAATTTGTCATTTTTGCGCGTCAGTAAATGCAGCTTTTCTTTGAAAGCCTGGAAATTACTTCATGACTTCATTCATCATACTATGGGATGGTGTTTTCACAAGATGGCTCGGTCATGAGAAATACTTCTTTGCTGTTTGCTCTTTACTCGCTCATGTCAGCTTTCAGAATATCTTGCCTCTCTGTGATGACCACAGAGCCCAAAGCCCTTTGGAGGAAATGGAGATTTTCTTTTTTTCCCCCTGTCAGATTGGACAAGTCTTCCCTGCTCAGTATCCTCGGGCCTGCACACAAACAGTTGACAGGGAAACTGCGTGATTCAGATGAGTGACCCCTCAGAAAATGAGGGAGCACGTCTGGCAGTTTCAAGGCTACTGAGCTGCGTGACGTTTGAAAGCAGAAAATTATGTTGTGTTTTGCAGCACAGCTTCCCTCAGATCAGAGAGATGTGGTGATAAATATGTCAGGCGTTTGGAAGCACATTTTGATATTTACTTTAGGGGGAAACGTGATATGTCTGCAAGAAAGACGAGACCAAAATTAAAATGTCATGTTTGGAAAGACAGTTTGAATTAGCTTATGATATTCTAACACAAACTGAGAAATTGCAGACATCCATCATACATTCATCGATCTCATGTTGACTCTTAAAATCTTAAAATCTTATTCTGTCTTGTTCCACTCCAATTCATATGCTTCTTCATATGCATTCTTCTTCTTCTTGTGATAATAATAACAGTCATAATAATAATAAGCAACTTTATGTGCATTGTACCTTTCATACAAGACATGCAGCTCAAAATGCTCAACAATAAAAAAATTGCATGCTGATGTTCAGAGAATGAACATAAAAACAGGGATAGAAGGCCATAAATAACCCACTTAAACCCAGTATCAGTAGGGGATGCATTATTTTTACGTGTCAACACTTGAAATGAAATAAAACTACATTGCACATTTCAGCCCAGTGGCGAAGCTGTTTGCTTTCAGATCAATAAATCAGTCTGCAATCTGCAATTTCACAGTCAGTAAAAACACCTTCAAGGAAAAACATGTTGATATTTGGGTGTGAATCACGACCTGAAGCTGTTGTGATCGAACATCTGGCGTCTTCATGAAGGTAATGGATTTGATGAGAGTCAAGGGTCAAATGGGGGCCAGTCTGAGGTTATCAGAGGAAAGAGGAGGCTGGACGTTCAAAGTGTCCGACTCTAACAACAGAGACTGAAGTTTGCATCTTGTCTCCCATCAACAGTCAGTGATGGCTTCTTTCAACCAGCTTTTCCTGAAGCGAGTCCTTTTAGCTGAACTTGAAACAGCAGCTGAATACACAACATTGACATATCATCAGTTCAATGTTCTTAAAAGCCCAATATTTGCTCTGTTTTGTTCTCCACCAACTCAGCGACTCGATGCTCCACCGTGTTCACGAGCTAATCGCTAACTGCTGCTGTCTGGTGCTAAAAACGTTTCTGATGAGAGACAGTGACCCAAAACATTAAAGTTACAGCCAAAACAAAGAGCTAAAAGGTGCTAAAATGCTCCAAGCTGCAGCTGAGGCGAGGTTTGTTCAGTACGCTGTAATCTCCAACCTCACAGCTAGATGGCTCTAAATCCTTCACAGTGGTCCTTTAAAACAGCTTGAGGGACGATGTTTTGTTATCGTGGAGGTAAGTCACCACCTGAAGCAGCTGTGATCAAACAGCTGATGTCCTCTTGAAGGTAATGAGGCTGTTTGATTTGATGGGAGTCAAAGGTCGAGCTGAGGCCAATCTGAGACTTTGAGCGCAAAATAAAAGAAATGAAAAAGCAGTTTTCACAGAGAAAAACCAACTTATATCGCTGTGACTCCAACACTTCTATTTATTTTTTTCATTTTAATTTCTCCCCAAATGACTCGAGATGCAACAAACTATAAAATCATTAAACCAGATTGCTTCTCTTGACTTTATTTCCTCTATATGGGTCATGAACTCGTGTCCCTCTTCTCTAGAAACCGGTGTTGGCTACGGGCTCGTCCAGCCCAGCAGACTGGAACTAACAACAACTCTCTGAAATATTTATGTCCCTGGAGAGTGTGTGTGTGTGCGTGTGTGTGTGTGTGTGTGTGTGTGTGTGTGCGTGTGCACGCTAAAAGTGGCACAACATAACAACCGAGCTAATGTGTGCATTGCATTAAAGCAAAGGTTCTTCTCTGTGCCTGCAGGCTGTTTCCTTCTCTGTATCTGTCTTGACTTTCCTTAAAAACTGAGTTTGTCATCTGATTCCTTTCAGATTTGGTGGATATTCAAAAAGAGGAGACTTACCAATGAGCAACTCTGTGCCTTTACTTTCAGGAGCTTATGAGATTTTAAGTTTAAGTTAGCTTGATTAAAAAGGCCAAAATCAAATGATAAAATGCTCTCTTTTAATCTCAAAAGTCGAGTTAATTCAATCAGACTTATTCCAGGTTTTTACAACTTTGGTTATATTCATCCGCCATTTCTCTCAGCTATGATTTTATCCACCAGGGAACTGGGAACACGGTAATATCACCACACCAAAGCCAGACGAGGCAGGAAATACGAGCGGTTAGATGATCAGACGGGCTGCAAACAAGCCAACAAGTTTATCAAACCAAACCAGCACAAAGTGAGCGGATGTGAACTGTCAGTAAGAATCTCTCATCGCACAGGAAAGCTGTGCTCGCACCTTCGACAGGTTCATCGTATCAAAGCTGAAGCAGGGAAGTCGGTTTGTAAACGCTGATGGATGTTCATGAATGGGTGATAATTTCATTGTTTGCCTGCTTGTTTACAGCTTGTCTGCCTGCTCATTATTGTGCTCTGTCTGGCTTATTTTTAGCGGTGTCGCTGTCTTCCTAAATCTTTGCAATAAACTGATGGGTATATTGTTTTTCTTACTGAATGATGACTGAAAATAAAACCCGGATTGCAATAAAACTGAGTTGTCCTTTAATTGCTGCAGTCAAGAGGACAGACTTTATTACAATAAAACAAAGACCTGCTTCCTTTCTTCTTTTTATTTTTAGTTGCACCGCATGGCTGGAGGGATTACACTGTCGGCCTGTGGGTCCACCGCTTCGTCTGAGGCTGAAATATCTCCACAGTGACTTCATGGATTTCCATAGTCCCCACAGAATGAATCCCAATGACTTTGGCTGCATCCACACTAATACGTTGTCGTTTTAAAACAATGAAAACAATCACTGTACAGATCAGCGTTTTAACAGAATCAGAAATAACGCATGAAGCCTGATAAAATGCAGAATTTAACTGCACAACAAGGTCAGCAACACCTGTAATTTGTTGAATTAAATGGTGGAAATCAAGGCAATATCTGCAAAACGACATTCTAATCAGCTTCATCTGCACTTGTACTGATTAGCAAGTGTTAGCATGCTAACACACTAAACTAAGATTGTCAACCCAAACATTATACCTGCTAAAAACATCAGCATGTTAGCGTTGTCACTGCAAACATGTTAGCATGCTGGTGTTAGCGTTTATCTCAAAGCATCATTTCGCACAGCCTCGTAGAGCTGCTCGCACGGCTGTGCGGCTAACTGTTGCTTTGGTTTAGAAAAAGTCCAGAACCTCAGCTGCTGTTATTAGCACAGTTTCAAATTCATTATAAATATTGAAAATTCATAACCCCTCTGAATGCTGAATACTAGAACAACACAAAAAGACGTCTTACAGCGACGCACATGTCATCTCCTGAAATGTAGGACACGGAAATCATCTCATGAACACTGTAAAACGCTTCATACAGTTTGTGCATCATTAATGGAAAATCTGCTGAAGGAGATGATAGAGGTGAGCGAGGTGTGTGATGTTTGTTCCTCTACCTCTGCACAGGAAGGTTTAAAAATACCATCCTGTTGTGTTCCTGTTACATAACCACCACAGAACAAGTTACAGGCGCCATTCTTTATTCCTGTCCTCCGCTTCTCCTGGATTCCTGAAGTTTCAGTGTTTTTATTCTGAATGCTTTTTCACTCTGTAGCCCAAAGGTTTGACCCACTGAGCACTCAGTGAAATGAAAGGGACAGTTTCTTTGTGTGTGCAGGCGAAGACACCGCGCAGATGAACCATTGGCTTTTAGCACGTACATCATGTTTCTTTGCTTCTTAAATCTTATTTCAGTCTTTGTTTTTTCTTTTCTGTCAATCACTTAATGATGGTGGTTTTTCGTAAAATCTCAAACTCAATAATCTTAAATTTCAGCTACACTCAAGCACCTTGTCTTTGCTGTCTTCCCTCATATCCACCACACCGTGCTGCATGTATCGCAGAGTGACTACATTCATCGGGAATGGCGGGACATCATGAGACATTAAACGGAATAAAAACACAATCAACTGTCCTCTGACCTCTCTTCAAACAATTAGTCAACATCAGCAGCTCTATGCTACCTGTACAGCAGACAGACTGAGTTTTTGACTAGCATAGTGGAGCATTTAGCAAATATTCGTCTTAGGAGGTGGTGGAGACCACAAACAGAGCCAAAAGGAGAGTGAATATTGGATGTAGATTCACCAGGTGGCCAGAAACACGAGTCCAGAGGAATGACCATGATCTATCAACTGTTTCCCATCACATTCGTAATGTAAACTTTTTAAGCTGATAATATAAAATATGTGTATGCTGCCCCCAAGTGGCCAAAAAGAGAATGAATAAATATAAAGGCAGTTTTTTGTCCCCATTTTTCAGGCTTAATATAAAGTTACATAAACATCCTAAAAGTAAAGGACAGGGGAACCAAAATAGGCTGATCTCGTAGTGTAGTCCTAACATTATTGTTATTATTATTATTATGTAATTAAAATTACATTCACATGCACATCATTCACATAGAATTTTAAAATTTTAGCAGGGAAACCTGCTGCCTGAATTTTAATAAATAAAATCACATGAACAGAAAAATCAATTGGCATGCTTCAATAAATTCCCTTGTTTTTGTTTTGGAGAATCCAGAAAAATCTCAGGATTGGTTGATTAATGTGTAAATCTGAACAGACAGCAGCCTGTAGGGCACAGCATTGCTATTGATGCTTGTGTAATCTGCCCTGAAACGCTGCTGTAGCCTCCCAAAATCAGCTGCTCATGACGCTTGCTGGAAAGAATGCTTCATTAAATGGGATCCTGTGAAATTTAACAAACAAATGCGTCTTTTTGTTGTCGAACATTTGTTGACCTCCACTTAACATTTCCTCCAGTGTTTAGAGAGGAGTTTGTCTGGGTGGTTTTATGACCGTGTTACTGGTTGTTTAAAGGACACACTCTCTCAGCTGAGGCTGCAGTTTGTGTTTGCAGGGGCCATAAAGTCAATTAGAGCGAGGTTTCACCGGCTTTTCCTGTTTATTGTACTTCCTTCTTCTGAAAGGGGGATGGATCTGATGCTCTGATGCAAACACTTGTTCTGGAACATCATGAGATCTCAATCAAGCTTTATTTGCATGTCATCATTTAACCAGCTGGCAGCTGCACAGGATGATACCACCAAGATCAGAAATTTCTGCTTATTTGATTGTTAATATCAGATTTCTTTCTACTACAAAGAACCATTATCATTTGGTCTTATATTCAGCTTTCAGACAAAAATCTTAACTGATGTAGTGCAACCTAAATTAAATAATAAGACTAAATCCCAACATATACATATTAAAAAAAATATTAAATCTGCATTAAGTGCCTTTGTGGATCCAGCAGAAACTAAGAAGACATCCAGCAGTTGCAGATCAACATCATCTTGCTGTGTTTCTATCCACTGGGTGAATGTAATATTCACTCTCTTTTGGTCAGCTCCTGAGGGAAATATCTGGAACTTATGCTGTGAAATGCTCCACTAGCTGGTCTCTAACAGCGTATATCTGTGGTTTAGTGCAGAGTAGGTAGTGTGCAGTGCGTTTTAAGAGCTTTTACACTGAAAACAGCTGCCTGCTGCGACCGAAAACGACGCTATGGGACACAGAACAGCCAAACAACGAGCTGAAACTCTATGAATCTCCATGAAGCCGAGGAGAGCTGCAGATTCAGGTTCATCAGTAGGAGCAACCCGTTTCCTTTGTCATGTTGTTTTCAGTCATTTGATACATTGTTATGATAAAGATATCTATTATCTCAACTTTAAAGATTATTTAATGCAACAACAAACTAGATATGTGTAAGTGCTGTTTTAAAGAAATATTTCCCAGCATTTTGTTGCCATTTCATACAACAGAAGAGCAATTTGATATATAAAAGATGCAGAAATGACCAAAACACGTCCTTATCCATCTGCTCTTATTAGAGCCTGACTCTGTTGCTCCGGTCAAGGCTGCTGATAACACGAGGTTTTGGTGGGTGGGGGATTGCTCTGCAGTGACCTTGCAACAAATGGCTCAATTATCCAAGGTACCAGCAGACTTCATGCATTCTTTGGTTAACCCCTTGCTGTCACACACAGTCACACACACACTTACTCAAGTGTGCACCGGCCAAAAAGTTCAGAGGTCACCGCACTCTGAGCACAGGCTCTTAACTTTTCTTCTCTCTCTTCCACTTGGACTAATTTGGTGGCTTAATGACCAATGCCTCGCAGGAGGAGTTGGCTTGCAAGAGGTTATAAGAGGGGTAGTTGCAGACATATGCAGTAAAATTTCTCATAAATGGCAGGTAACGTGTATTAAAAGCGTAAAATGCATCATAAAGACTCTTGGCAATGAAAAAAGTTGGATTAAACAAGGACTTCTATATACTAGGAGCTGGTTTTGGTTGTGTGACAGTCAGGGACAGTGAAAACCATCGTTTCAGTGTGTGAAAACCCAAATCTGTTTCATTAGTCCTAAAGCCTTTAAATAAAACCTCAGCCACATTTTAAAGCTCCACACACTGCAAGAGGAGTGTGTGAGCTGGAATGTGAAGTGAAAATCAATCACAAATGCTTGCTGTTAAAAATCCCTCCCAGGGTCCCTCCTCAGCACTTCAACATGAGATCATTCTCAGAGGCTGAAACACTGTGGCACACATACACAGGGTGTTTACTGTAATGTTGCATAAGGGGATCGACTAAATATAAAAAGGAATCAGAGTTAACTAAACCATTGCTTCATTTACATAATGTGCAACTGAGAGAGTACGATTAATCTCATTCCTTTCCTCACAGTTTAACTTAATGCTCAAAGATGTTGTTCAAAACCTCTGTCACGACCCACGCTCGAGCTGTGGGAGTTTTGAAATGTTTGCCAAGAGGTTACCAAGACGAACTGAAATAATTAACCGAATGTAATCCACAAACTCTTTTCCCTGACACCACCTGTTGTTCACAGTCTTAACTTGCTGAAGTTCTTCAGTCATTCTAGGTTATGATTAAATCATCTGTTAGTGTTAAAGCAGCTGTATGAGCATCACTGCTGCTAGCTGCTAACCTCATGTGTCTGTTTATGACCATAAATCTAAATCTGATCATACAGATGTTATTGAGAAATAAATCAATATATTTTACAGCCGCAAACAACTACATACATGCTACCCCCCCCCGGCAGTCTGTGATCCTGTAAAGTCAAACATGCAGAAGGAAAAGGATTATATTTGTTCCTTAAGCATCATTTTGACAGGATTTATTTCTCTCAGGGAGGTGGGGGTGATTTAACATTACCTGCACTGGACAGTGATTTTAATCCAGAGTGCGTATGTGGGTCATTTTTCACCCCCCCGCCACATTAATGGTTGCAGCCTAAATTACCTACTGAGCTCACTGATCCTTCTGTAATGGAAGAGAGCAAGACCCAGTTAAAGCTCATCAAACCGGGGGTTTGTTAGCCTACATTTGCTAACATTTTGGCAAACTGGCAGCATTAAAAGTGTGCAGAATTAGCTCTCAGCAGCTCCTGTTTGCAACATACCCATGCATGTACACACAACTATCAATGGATTACTTCTCAGGTAAGTTGTGAAGTGTTTTTTTCTGAGATTTTTAATCAGATTTAGGGACGTTTATTCACAATGGGCAACAACGATAATGATATTCCCCTGAAGTGAAAGCCCCGCTGAATGATATCAACATATGTTTTGTGTTTTAATTAGCTTTCTCCTGCTGAATGTCCGTGTTATTACAGACCATATCCTCAATTGTCCTCATTGTTAAAATGCTGTGTGATTGTTTCAGTCCCCACCTGCCCCTGCAGCATTAATCCTGTCAGAATAAAGCTTTTGTTTGGTTTTTCACTTTCTGTGGGTAAGTGACCGTACTCTGCACCACAACTTGTCTTTTCAGAAATTCTCCACCTTGAGTTTTGAGGGATTGGGGTCCTTTTCTCTGCTGCAGCCCCATGCTGTCATTTAAATTGACGTATTTTTACAGAAAATCTTGTTCAGTGTAGCTCTAAGTCCCAAGATTAATCCAAGAAATTGATTTAATTCCTGTAAATCCAGCATGCGGCCTGGTTCCTCTGTTCCAGTAATAAGAAAGCATTAGGAAGCGCTTCACAAAATGTAACCTGGAAGCACAACAGCGGGACAACAGGGACTTAATGCCTTGAGAAATATACAAATGATCTGCAACATTCGCAAGCTGTTCTCCTCTCTTCTTTCCATCTCTCTCTGTTACTCCTCCTCCCCTCTCTCCCTCTGAGCGTGCTTCAGCGCTCCTCCAATGCATTTCAGAGAAGATTGCTCTGTCAACCTCGTGAAGGTGACGATACGCAGTGTGATACTTCCTTCTCCTCCACAACCAATATGCAATTATTGCCTAAAGTGGGCTCTACGCCGTACCAGGTGCTGGAAATTGTGTGTTTTGCAGGAATGCTATTCATTCAGGGTATATTGACATTAACTTTTCCCCCTATGCTATTATGAGCCTTTTATGGTAACGCACTGTTATTAAGCAGGTCTAGAAAAGGAGGCACAGTTTCAAAAGCAGGTGAACTGACATTGGAGGTGACTTTTGGGAAAATGCTCTTTTTTTTTCTTTCAAGAACGTAGCCTGTCTTCCTCCATTGTTGCTTCTGTGCTGGGAAAGGACAAACAACAAATGGGGAAGATGCAGAATACACACAAAAGGCAGTGTTTTGGTACAACACAGGCCCACGGCCGCCTACACCGGGCTTTTAAGGTTTTTATTCAAAGCACTTATTTATTTTTACCCAAATACGACAGCACAAAGTTTCCATAAATGTTGCAGGTTTAGTTTCCGTTAAGAAAAGAGAAAAGAGTGGGTGTGTTTACAGCCACAAAGAGGCTTTGTAGCAGTAAACACTGTTTTTGCTTCCTGTTTTTGTGTCCAGCAGCAGTTTGTCTCCAAAGATTTTTTTTTTTACTGGTCAGATGGACCTTGAACCAAAAACAGAGCTGCTCAGATTTCAGTGCTGGTCCTCATCTGACATTCTGGTACCGCTTTGTAAAAGAGTAGCTTTTATAAATGGCATTATGAATTGTAACTAATGGGACTGAGGGCTCTACTCAGTGTTTCATCTGCTCTTTATACTGTTGGGTAGTTCAGTCTATAATAATGCATGATATTTTAAAAACTGGTCCAAGAAGTTAGCAGTAGTAGTTAATATTTACCTGTGGGAGCAGCAGTGTAGTGTACTAAAGTAGAAGTATACAATACCCTGCAATAGAAATACTTGAATAAAGTACAGATATCGCAAAGTTGTACTCACTTTCCACCACTGATTATGATACACTTGTACAATATGGTTCAGTTACGAGCCTCTAAGAAGAACAACTTTTGGGTTGCCAGGTTGTGAAAAACCTCTTTAACTGTTTGGACCGTGTGACCGCTCATCAGAGGATCTGCTCCGAAGCCCATTTAGAGTATTAACAGTTTATTAAGTATTTATCATGATTAACAGCTTTCATAAAAAACAGTTAAACACCATTCAGAGGGATTTTTCACAACCTGGCTACCCCAAATTTGTTTTTATTAATGGCTTATAACTGATCTGTAAAACATGAGTAAATGTTTTAAATATTTTCATTTGAGAAAACTGAATTGACATTTTCACCTTATAATAACATCATCGAGGTGCATTCAACAACACTTTCCTTCTCTGGATGTACGTTTATGTGTGTAATAATAAAGTATATATATAATAATTATCCCTTCTTTTTTGTAAAATTTTACTATGAAGAATATCCTATTTTGGATGCATTTCTTGAGCATGCACTTACAGAAAATATGAACTTATTGTTTGTATCTGCACTTCAGCTGAAGTGATTCAGAAAAGCTGCATTCAGTGACTTTTGGCCTGATAGACACATAATGAAAACAACTGTCACCTGACAAGGATACTAAAGTTAGCATATTAACAGATTCACATTTTTACACCCAGCAGACATAAAGCCACATGAACATTCATTTAGAGTCGTGTTTCTTTCAAAATGTCAAAGGAAATCTTAAAATTCACTTTTGTTTTAAGACTTTTAGAGCTCCAACAACTCCTGAGATTAACATCTGGCTCTGTCAGATGTTCCACCTTCTTCAGCAGCTAGACGCCATGTTAACACTGTTTGGAGGAGCTTTCAGTCATCTATGTATGTTTTCCAACCTGCAACATTAAGGAGCAGATTTCAACATACAAGCACAGAGAAAGAAGAACATGTTTGTGAGATAAAGAGATATCTTAGTACGTGTTGGCCCTGCGTACATTAGTGGGTCATTGTCTGACGTAGATCCATAAGAGTCATGTTGAATGTGGGCCATCATTGTGGTCCAACATGCTACAGTCATTTACATTTTCCCCATCTGCGCCTGGTACAATGGCTTCCCTTTGTATACAGCTTGAAACAACAATGCTGCATTCAGAGACACAGAGAGTCTGCAGGGGCTTTTCTGTCGCTTATTTATTTTTTCTTGGACAGTGGCACCAGCCACCAACACTGGCATGCCGGGCAGTGGATACACAGTGGCATTGAGACACTTCTTATATAAAGATAGCTTCTTGTTAAATTGTGAAAAGCTGCTTCTTGTTAGAGGAGAGAAAAGCTTCCCTCGAGCTGAATTGAGGAGTGCTCACAGAGTGCCCAGATGGCCGAGTCTGTGTGAATGTTGAGCAGTGGAAGTGCTGAAGAAATGCCAAGTGAGCTATGAAATGGAGTGATGGACGTTTTTCATTATGAGTTCAGCCAGAATAGGGCCTAAATATCTTTAAAGTAGTAGAGAAAGGTTTGTGTCAGCTCCAAGGAATTACAGGTTTTTGTGTGGTTCCTTTGACAGAAGATTCAATTATATATTTGTTTATATTTTGTACTAACAATGGGAACTGGTTGCACATGAACATATGAACTATTACTTTGATAAACTGAATGTGTATCGTTTGCTTAGCAGTGCCAGAACATGAGGTGACACAATGTAAGTTTCTGCAGCTGCAGAGGGCGATAATAAAAATGTTTACTGAGCTATGAATGGCAAAAAGAATAAATGAAGTAGATTTACACACTAATTCATTTGCATTCTAATATGAAGCTCTATCTTACGAATTTACAGGCCGGTAGCTAAAGTTTACGAGTACTAAACCAGCTAACCATGTTTATTTTTTTATTCCAATATTAAATTATCATATAATTTTGCTAATATGGTTAATTTACCTCCTAGTTTCTAAGATATTCTCACTCAGGAAACATCTGGAAATATGTCGTCACTCGTGCGATTGGCCTGAAGAAAACTCTTCAGTTTAAGTATTCACGCAAAATGAGCATCCATTTTTAAAAACCTGAATGATTTTTGTCTCCTTCAGCTTTGTTTAATTCATCCGTCATAATTAATTTCATTCATTTATTCAGTTTAATCAAACTAATATTTGAGAGGCACATTAAGCAGAATGAGGATTTTGTGAAGTGTGCTGCCTCGTGGATAAATTAGCTGATTAAATTTCACTTTAAGGGGAAAACCTGTGGGCATCATGACATTAATGACTGACAGCACTATAACACGAGGCATCGTTGTAACAAGGCTGATTGCCTTTGCCGACATCCTGACCGCAGAGATGTTGTGTCAGACAACACGCTTTAAAATAAAAGTATAGATGGAGAATGGCTTTGTGTGTTTGCATCAGCTCTTTAAATTAACATGCTGGTCGTCCTGAAAAGAAATTAACTTTGAAGATAAACTTTTACTTTGGGAAATATTTGTTTTTCAAAATTAAAGCATAGATACAAGAAGTTAGTCGCAATTTAGGATAAATGCTCTCGGTTTATTTTCATTGATATCCACCTTTCTCTTTACGTGTTTATCAATTTCTGAGCTTCTCCTCTTCTTCCATTTCTCTCCTTCATTCTTTGTCTGAGAACAATTCCAACAGACACTGTTAAAAATCCAGTAAAACCCAGTTTAAAGACTCATATTTGCATCCATGCCATGATGGAAGCGCTTGGAAAACAGAAATAAAACCCGGATGTCAGACTCAGTGGGCTGGCTCACGAGTCAAAAATCCTGCATGTTCCTCACACCATCTGCTGATGTATTCTGGAGACCTGTGGGTGATATGTATGAGGCCTGTGTGTGTGTGTATGTGTGTGTGTGTGTGTGAATGTGGATTCTGTGTGTGTTGAGTATGTCAAGTGTGAGTTTATGTGTTTGTGCAGGAAGCGAAACGGAGACATATGGCCTGTGAACTTTACATCAGAGTAGACGGAGCAGGAGGCCGTGAGCGGTGACGGTGAAGCTGTTCGAGAGCTCGCACCGCTCGTTAAAAAACTTCTGAGCGAGATAAACGAGATCGATGAGAGGTTTCACATCTTCAGCCTCCACTTTAGTGCGGATAAATGAGACCTTCACGCGGATCCTTCCCACAATGGGAAGAAAGTCTTTAGATATATTGCACACATTGCAAATTTGACCATAAAATGAGAGTAAAACCATTAATTTACAGCAAAATTGCACATAAAACTGACAGTTTCACACATGAAATGACAACACAGAGACCATTAAATCAATATGAAATGTGTATTAAGCTCTTGGTTGACATACAAAACTGATCATCTACCTTTGAGATGAAGGAGTTGCTTTCAATTCCTAAAACGGAAACAACAAACACGTTTTATTACTCTGTTATTCACAGAGGAGTTTTATCGCCTTTCACTGAGCTCGTCTGTCGGATCTCTGTTCTGTCAGATTACTCGTCTGCTTTGCGGAAAGGTGATTTTATTGTTTGTGTCACTTTGAGGCCGCCATAGCTGAGGAGCAAGAACGATTTTCTTCCATTGATGTTCCTGTTGGTCACGTAAAGAGCTCAGTCAAAAAGGTTTGTCACCCGATCAGAGTGTATAACATAAATTTAGATTTCATAATTCCTAATACGGAATTACGGTATTCAGGAAAGGAAAACTAATGAATAGATGAAAATAACAGGAAAGAAAATTTTTAAAAAATACCAAAGTATTGAAGCCAATTATTATAGTAACTATTGACTGTTGGTCAATCAAAACAAGACATTTGACTTTGAAAAGACCTTAAATTGTGATCGTTTCTGAAATTTTATAGGATAAAAATTCATTAATCAATTGAAAAACGTTATAAAGAGATACACTGAAAGTGAAAATAACCTTTCATTTCAACCTCAATCAATCCTGAATCACTCAATACTCTTTTAAGAAGCTCTTGAATGCAAGAAGCAATGACTTCTTCATTAAATTGAGACGTTCCAGGTGATAAACATATAAAAACGGCTCCAAAGACTTTCCGGCACAAACCAGATCAGAAATCTGAGAAATCTGAGAAATCTGAGAAATCTGAAAATACCCTCGGCTGCAGAATTGTTTCTGGAAGAAAGAAACTGAGAAAATAAGAAATAAAAAGGTAACACTGAACAGATGAACGTATCCGTAATGTCTTTGTGTTTATATTATGCATTTATGTAAATACACTAAAGTGGAACGAGACCAGTGGAAACATAAAAATATCCCAAAAATATTCCCAGGCTTTAGAGGGGGATACACCTTTTGTTCACCTTCAAGAAAAATGAGAAAGAAGAGGTCGAATGTCATGTCAGAGGAGGTCTGAGCAGCTTGAATTCATGTTTATTTCCCTTCAGCATCACTCTGTCACATGAGAACGCAGCGAGAGGTCATCTGACTGTGGGAGTCCTGAATACAGATTCAAAACAAATGAAGCCAAAGTTTTTTGCCAGCACTCCACCACGTCTCAGCGGCATGTCGAGTATGTGTGACAGCTCATAAGGCGGCCATTGTCTGCCTGGAGCTCGAGAGGGAAAAGACGTCAGCGTTACAGTACGAGTGATCAGCGGTCACAGTCTGTCATTTTCCAAGCTGTTAACACAGAGAAAGCAACGGGAATATTCAGAATACAGTGACAGTATGATACTCTCTGAGCCACACTGTGATATTACTGGTGGTTGAGGATACTGTGTGGAGCTTCGGACCTCTAGCAGCTCTTTTGTCTCGAAAACACACATGCATGCACACACGAGTGACCCTATAAGCTCTAAGCATGGTGCATGCATCGTATATGCTCACTGTCCTCAACATAAGTGTCCTTTAGGCTTAAGAGGGACCTGCTCTAGCCCACACAGGAGTTGCCATTGCTCTATGACGCTGTAATGGGACGGCTCTGGCCTGGGGACGGCTCTGGCCTAGACGGCTGGAGGCCTCTGCACCTTGGTGCGGGGCCTCCTGTCTGCCTGGGTCGGGGTGTCTCGGGCGGCGCTCCCTAATCATGGGCCGGGGGCCCTCTCAGTGTGGATGGCCCCCAAAGGTTGGCTATTCCTTGCCTTGCCTGTATGGGTGTGTGTGCGGGTGTGTGTCCTCGTGTGTGCATGTCTGTGAGTGTGTGTTTTTATATGTTCCGGTATGTTTTTATGGGGGCGGGAGGGCTGTGTTTTCTTCTTCGTTGTTTTTAGCCTCTGTGAGGCACTTTGTGTTGCTTTTAAGTATGAAAAGTGCCATATAAATAAAGTTTGATTTGATGATTTGATTTGAATGGGTGCTGTGGCTGTAATCTACAACAAACATACAGGAAGGCTGCATGTTTGTGAGACCTCAAGGATTCGAACACAGATGAGTGACTCCACAAGGTGCTTTAAACACCCCTCTGATGACACGTCCATATGTTTATATCAGGAGAGAACTCAACGCCATGGCTGAGCAGAGCCGCCTTAGAGCTGCAGTGCACCCATGACAGTCCTAAAAACATGCATTCAAGGAACCAATCCTCATCAGCGTACAGGATGCAGCTCCCCACCGGCAGTCAGAGGAAAAGCCAGCAGCAGCCTACATGTTTCGTTTATGTTTCTTGTGTTTTATCTGTTGACTTCGTCCAAACCAATCTGCAGTAGGCTAGTTAGCCACCGTTAGCTTGCCAAGTGACATGACGATTCATGTCAACCACTCACAGGACATTTTCTCTGACCTCAGGGTGGTGATGATGAAGCAAACGTTACTCAAAGCAGTTTGTGGTCGCGAAGCTGCTGAATTAGATGATGGTTATCAGAGTTTCCCTTCAGTTCTTTCTGCCAGAAAGTGCAGTTTGTGTTTGATGAGCACAGTCGAGGTGAGCAGGTTTGATGGAGCTGCAGGCTGGGGATGGAGGTGGGGAGTATTTCCATATTCATAGATCCGCTCATACTAAATGAAGGCAAAGGTGTAGAGTTACATCGAGCCATTTTAAGGCATGAAGGGTTTTTTCTTTATGGAAAAACTTCTAAATATGTGACTCTGATGAACAGAGATTAGGGTTTTAACAGAGATCAGGGGTTTCATCAATGCCCGCAGAAGAACTTTAGGGTAGGGAAAAGATTGTGGTCAGAGTTAAGAGAAACCGACGGCTTGATTGTTGGTAGGGGGACTGGATACAAAGTGCGGTCTTCAGTGTTAAACCTAGATGCTTTCTCCATTCAATCATTCATTCCAGCCTCCCCCTTAAGAGGATTTGCGGCGTGAGGACGATGTCCGGACAGGACCTTGAGCTTAATATATTGCTTGGCATGTTAAGGCATTTGTTCATGAGGAGCCTGATTTGAAGTATTAGTTAATACTTTAAATCACAGATAAGGTTTCTTTCCATTGCTGAGGTAGAAGCTGTTTGAAACCACAGTTTCAAAAACTTAAATTTCCCATTTGCTGCAATTTGAGATGAACTACAGGCTTTAGATATTCATAGCACAACGTAAAATATGATTATTACAAACAGAAATATATTCCATGTGTGGGATCAGAATGATTGTGGTAATGTCATTGTGTGGCATTTTGGATGGATCCAGCAAAACGTTGAAAATGTCTCAGTATAGATTTGTCATCTCTTCTACTCAGGAGACATACAAATAACCAGAAATGTCACCAGTTCACACGGCCGTCATATTTCACACGGCGATCTGTATGTGCTGGTCTGTTTGCTGTGGGTTGCCATTTATCAGTCTGCGCTCCACCATTTGAAGGAGGGAGGTTTGTCTGAGAATGTGAAAGATTTTGGTGGGAGAACGGCGTGATTGGCAGATATGCAATGCTGGGAAATGTTGTACAGAGGCCTTTTAAGTGGAAAAAGGTCTTTTTTTAGTCAGCTCCACTAACGTGAACACACATGTACACACAGTGAAACGCACAGAGGTGTCTGCTGTCACAACAAACAGCGGTGGGTGACCCCGCGGAGTCGGGAGGCGTCTCTGAAATCAGCTGTCTTTGTGTAAAAACAGGCTCCTGCTGTTTGTACAATCGGGTCATTCTCAAACTCAGCTGCCAGGGAGGAAACACGTGCAGAGAGCCGTGAATTTCCACATAATCTGATAAATATCTCCACCCTCTGTGGAGCCGTTTCAAGTCCTGACCACTAACAGTGCAATCTGTCCAAAACTAAGCAGCTGTGATATGTGGGCAACTTTTTTACACAATGCAGATGGCCAACGCTGCCCTGAGTAGGGAGCGGAGCTGGCGAGAGGCAAAAATCAATATTTTTTAAAACCTTTATTTAACCAGACACTTAACAAAGAACAACTTCTTGTTTCCAGGAATGGCTTGTCAGAGTAGCTGCAGGGAGACAGACGAAGTCATAGAAAGCGTAGCAGGCTGAAGCACACAGATACTGAGCTGAGCAGTTAGGACTGAAGGTAATGGTTTGCTCAAGGGCAGCTGGGGCAGAGGAATGGTACCAACCGCCTCCCCCAATCTGATCAAACCAGTGACTTTACAGCTTCCCTTCATGGTTCAGAAATGTGTTATTTTTGGTTGGATGATATGTAAAATACCTCATGACTTTAAAATAGTTCAAATCAGTTCATTCATTCATATTTGTGCGATATCGATATACGTCATAGAATGGGAAGTGAATGGCAAATGGCAAAAATTGACAACAAAGGTGAGTTTTTAATAGTCACAACAGTGTTTCTGTCTTCAGATTCAGAGGCGGAGAATAATCAGAGCAGAGACGCGACTTTAATTATATTCGTACTTTGGTCAAATTGTTGCCATCAGTGTGTCCAGACCAGGATCCAGCTCAGCTAATATGATTTTTTATTTTCATTTAAATACTTTAAAGGCCATTTTCTTGCCTAAAAAACATCCGTCTCGACCAGGAATGCATGTCCAGCTTGGCTGCAGCCCAAAAGACATTTTTTCCCATAGACCACCAGTATAAAAGCGATATCTGTAAAAGGTCAACTATTACTCCTTCTATTATGAATTTATGAGCCAGTATGGTTTAAAGAAGTTTCCCAGAGCCTTGAACAACCAAACTGCAGAAAACTCTACTTGGATAACTTTCATGTGGACGACACCATCTTGTTGTCCCCGGTCAGTTCTTATGATCTAAACTCTGATCTTCCTTCAATCAGCAAAGCCTGTTGACCATCAACACGTGCAGTAGACGGCAATCATGTTTTTGTGGTTTAGCAACAAAATGCTCTTTTATATGACATTCTGCGGTGAAAATAAAAGTGTTAACTAAGATCAAGCTTCATTTTTGGTTGGCTGTGTTTATGGCTAAAGTGGGCAAGATGCATGTGCAGAATAAGGCAGATTAATTCAGTCAATTATCTATCGCCACAAAAGTATGTTCATATTAGACAATTCTACATTCACTGCCAATGTTTTTTAATGGCCAGCAACATTTCTTTCTTTTGTGTGAGCAAATGCAAATGACATTATGTTGAAGGCTGGGAAAGACTGCGGTTATGCAAACAAGAAAAGTGGAGTGTTAGCAAGAATTTGGTTGCAAACTGGGGTCTCTATATAAAAGTTGTATGTATTACAGACCTGTCCACCACCCGGAGAATACAGTCATACAGGCACATACAGAGACAGAAACAAAATAAATACAGAAATAAATCAGTTTCTAGCTCTAAACCAGGTCATGCTGACAGCTTTAATGCCCCAAACAGGAGCATCATGGCTGGTAAAGAGCCTCCTCCTCGGCCCCTCGCCCTCCTGTAGACAGCAAGTCGACTGTGTCATTGGCCTGCTAATGGGAGGGATCACGCATGGCTGTATAACAAGAGCAGGACAAGCTGTCAGCGGTCCTCTGACAGGTGCAGCTTTCCCAGAATTCCCTGCAGCCGTGCCGCAGAGCGCCGTCGAAGCCCCTGAATCTCCGGCTGCTCTCTGCTGACGAGCCAAACGCGTCCGTCTCCCACAGACACAAGTAATTAGGTTTTCACCCGGGCCTTACACAGCAAACTGGGCGAATACTCTGCTGCTCCTTCGCTCTCGCAAGCTCCCACTCTCCTTTTCTTTCGCCTCCAATCAAACCACCTCCAGCTCTCACAGCGAGGAGGGCTGTTTGAGAGAGTCTGTTCGTGGGACACGAGGGAAACGAGAAGACAAAAAAAGGAGACCGAAACCCTGAGAGAGTGAATGACGACGCACAAAACCCCCACGGCTAATAATGATTCTTTACAATAACTGCCAAAACATGTCATCGAGCAAAGGAGTGTGGGAGTGGAGCCCTTGTCGTCCAGTCAGGCCCACTGAGCAAACACATCATCGCAACAACAGCTTTTTATTTACATAACACACTTATATAATGAATCTAAAGCCTAATGCGGCACTACAAGGCCAGTGCTAATCAGAGTAAGAGCACTTAGAACAATCAGTGAGGAGTTTCTAACAATTCCAGTTTGTTCTGTGTCACTTACGTCTGAGTACTTCAAAATCTGAGGTACATTTCACCGCCCATGAGCCGGTTTGTTGCTAAACACAGTGATTGTACTAGTCTTTGATTTGGTTGGGACATGATGCTCAGTTTATGTCTTTTCAGCAGATTTTAACCAGATTTTGAGACATTCTGTAAAAGAAAATGCAAATCAATGTGCGTTCCATTAACTACTGTTTGGTGCTGCTAATTCCCCAGTCAGGTACATTAAAACACTGAAGAAGCAGACAACAATATGATGTAATTGAAAGAGTATTAAATAAGCCTCCCAATGATCATTTTGACATTTATATTCAAGTATAGCAAGTTAATCACCACTGTCAAGATTCGACAGGCAGGTCACTTCCTGTAGTCTGGAGACACGTCTGAGTGTCCTCTGAGTATCAAACACTCACCTCCTGCAGACTCAGAGGTGGCTCTGAATACCTTTCAGCTTGCTCCTTCACATTCTTAGCATGCAGATCAATGGCTGAAATTGGATTACGCTCCGGGAGTACTTTCTCTGGATGTTTTCAGACATTTTGACTTTGACTGTTTGTCTCGCAGTGACTTTGGGTCGCTGTTAATATCCATTAAAACTGCTGGGAATGCAAGCTGAATGCAGCTCTGCAAAGGAGCAAAGCCAAAAACCTTTGGTCACAGTTTTGTTGTGAGGATAGAGACACAGATTTTTGATGGATATTACACAAAGATTCAGATTCAATTCTTTCGAAACAGGTTTTGTATATACAGCATTTATCTTTGTACTGCAAACAGAGACTTTCACTTGGCCGACATACAGAACGCGACAGTTTGAGCAGTTTGCTGAGTTGAAGCTGCAGAAGAAAAGTGTATTGAGATGGACAATATGGATCCTGGATAGCTGTTTATATTCTGACATACTTTTTAAACACTGGATAGAGAAAACAAGCCGTATGTGTGTTCTGCCCCTTCCCTTTTTAAGGCCATTTGACATAAGTAGGGCAAAGCGAAGAGACACAGCGTTTTTCAAAAGGATGTTTGGAACACACGCACTTACAGGCCAGAAGTAATGTTTTCGATTCTGTCGCTGAAAAATGTGAAATGATACATCTCGCTGTGTGTGTTTTCTGGGCCAGGACTGTACGCCAGATTCACAGCGAGTCCCGCCATGAAGAGGGAACAAATTTATCTTGGCACGCGCTTTCCGGCTGCAGCAGGCTGCAGAGCGAGCCGTCGCTGCATCTCCTGGCTGTCGAGCCTTTTCTGCACCTCGACAGAAACAGCGATTTTATCTAGCATGGAGTGGCTCAGTCTGTCCTGTGTTTGTATGCGTGTGAAGTAAAGAAAAAGTCGTCTGGTTGAGGTGGCTATCCTTCTGAAAATGTCTTAAAAAGTTTCCATTCACTCAGCTTTATGACACTGCAGATGACAGATGACAAATGTCCAGTTAAAACTATAAATGTTAACTTCGCAGTTGGTACAAGCTCTTCAGAGTGATTGAGGTGAATGAGAACAGTTAGAATCTGGATAAATGGTTCGTCAATGCCTGGATGTTGAGCCGAGCCTCAGTGACTGACGTGTGCAGTAACAAATTATTTAAGGAATAAAGAGAAGGGAGCTAAAATGAATGAACGTCACATAAAGTCAATGCACAAAGTCAATGCAAAGTTGTGAGTGAACAGCTTGATGAGTTTGCACACAGTGCCAGTTTATTAGGTACACCTAGCTGTAAGTAATGCAGTCATAAACCTCTTTCACACGTGCAGTCCCTCCCTGAAATGTCCAGGAACATTTCCTGATTGGCTCATATGTGAACGAGGGCAGAGATCGATGTGCTGATTCAGGCGGATCACGTCGTCTCCTAAACTTAAACACACTACGAGCACGCTGACAAAAACAGCTCCTCGCCTCCTCGTCTCCTTATTCTTCGTCATCATGGTCTTCTTCTGTGCCGTCATTGTCTTCTTCGTCATTGTTTTCTTCTTCGTCATTGTCTTCATTGTTATCTTCTTCTTTGTTGTCGTCGTCGTCTTCTTTTTTTTCTTTTCTTTGTCACTGTCTTCTTTTGCCATCATCATCACCATCTTCTTCTTCTTCTTCTTCTGAGTTTAAAGGTTGTTGGCACCCATAAGGCTTGCATCACCGCCATCTGCTGGACCGTCCCTCGTCCATTCCAGCGTTGTCATGGCGCGTGTGAAAAGGCTCAACTTGGAAATGATCCTGGATGCAGCTGGAGGTGTGAATAGTGAAAACAGTACCTTAATAAATTACCAGCAACTACGTGTGAAAGAGGATAAATCCAGCAGTCCTGCAATAAATGCTGCAGGTTGCGCTGCTGAATTGTATTGCATCATACTGGCAGGTGTTTCTATTTGTCCACCTCATTTGTATCAATGAGTGTCGGCTAGATAATATAAAGATCTGCCAGTATACCAACACAAACCACATAATCATCATATTATCAGCTGAATCATCACCTGAACACTATTATCCTCATGAAGGTTGGACTGTTCTATTAGACTCCATATTAGACCACATTAGTTTTAGCTTGGTGTACCTAATAAACTGGCAAATGAGTGTACACATACAGTAGACACAAGGAGCTAACCAGCGTACATCAGCTGTTTGGTGCAAATATGTGCAAAACAGATGAATGATAAATGCTAAAATGAAAGGAAAACCAAAAAAAAAGTCAAGAAACAGGACAAACGCAGCTGATTTAATAAAAGAATTATGTGCATGACTATTAGATCTCAACCCTGTTTAACGCTCTGCACCACCATCATCAAAACAGCGAATGAGGAAAACTCTTTTGGAAAAATCGTGTTCAGCCCTCCAGTACAGTTCCAGAGACCGGGCGGACCAACACTTCATTAAGACACTGATCGCTTTATAGCCTCTTATATATTTTCAAAACTACAGATTCATTAATCAGAAGATGAGCCTGTTTCTGTTAGATACCGAAAAGTTGACTTTGTGGAGACGTGATGCTTTTACAGCAGCGGCCGTGAACACGAGGAGAAATAATGTGTGGAAAGGTAGAGGAGGTGCTGAGAAAAAGCCAGATCTGCCAGCTGACAGCCTCCATTAGAAGGAGACTGGGCTGCAGATTGGGGTTAACTGATGCAGATCGAGCTGATACGGCACACCAGCAGCTGCTTTCTCATTCACTGCCTGCTCTGTGCAGCGCTGCTCGAGCAGCAGCTTTATTGTTAGAATATGAGACGATGTATGGCTCAAGAGCCGGATGGAGATTACAGCAGTAAGGTCATTTCTGCTTCCCGTCCCACCTTCTGCCAAAAAGGTTTAGTTTGGCGTGATGAAAATAAAAGTACTCACAGTAAATCAATAGTTTGACTCACTAAATCAAAATTAGAACATCAGTATCAGGATCAGACTCGGCTTTATCAGCCAAGTATGTGTGCACAAGCGAGGAGTTTGACTCCGGTTTAAACAGAAAGTCAAAATCGAGACTTCATTTCTCAGAATTCTGACTTTGTGGGCGGGTGAACTTCTCATGTCTCAGCTGGTGCACCCATCCTGCACGTGGACACGAGGTGACTTCAGAAAGAACACATAATCATAGATTACAGGTGAGCGTGTTGGAGGCTGTGACAGTCACGCCTCTCAGCTCAACCCGTGCAAACTTATGAAGAGCCCCCACTGTTGTTATTTCCTGTGTTTTGGCCTCTCCGGTGGACTGGAGGCATTTAACAGTGAGCAACAGCAGAACATGAGCTTTGAGGCTACAGCAGAAGCAGAAGGTACCATCATGTCAAGGTGTATGTGGTGAATCAGAAACCCTTTAGGATACATGATTAAACTTCAGTCAGATATCTTGCTCTATGGATTTCTATGTTCTTTAGGTTTGACCATGCTAGGCTCATAGTACATCTACCCAGTTCTTATAATTATTCATAACAAACTGTTTCTGCTTCAGGGTGTGCTGACATCCGAGTCCAATCAGCCACATTATCAAGGCATTTCTGCTAAGGCTGCGTTTTACACAGTGAAATTCAGAGACTTTAAGACTAAACCTTGGTAGGCAAATGAGTGTGGTGTGTGTGACTCATTACTCTTTCATGTTTATTTATGCAGATTGCAATTGGTCTCACCCATCTCTGTGATCCATATTTCAGTGCCTTAGATAGATAATTTCAGGCTTTGCTGTTTCTATTTTTGAGGCCTCCTCGGACTGTGAAGGCCTAAAGAGAATATATGAAACCCAGTTTGAAGCGCTGAAAGCGGAGTGGATGGACACGTTTGAAAGCAAAATTAGAAAATGCAACGTATACATATTTTTTTCTCCTGTAAAACATCAGCTGTGGTCATCAACAAGTATTTGTACTGCGAACTCAGTTTTGTCTTTAATTCCTCAGCAAGCTGCAACACAATTATTTCAAGATTTACCACCTTGGAATAATTTTCTGCAGCTTTAAGTGAAATATGAGCACATGTGGTGGAAATGAACTCCCACACAGTGCAGTGAACAAAGCTCTGTCTTTATACTAAGTACAGCTCTGTCGGAAAATCTGTGTCCAAATGAATTTGAATCCGCGGTGGAACTCAGCAATTCCTCTTTAAGACAAACCCCTGACATCCATCTGTAGGCCTAATTGTTTCCCTGACTAAACCGATGGGGTGCCAGGGATGAAATAGTTCACTCTTTTTTTCTTACTTGTGCAGAAATAATTCAGAATTGCTGCATGAACTGAGGTGGAATCACATCACCTCAGAAATATTTTTCCAAATAAACATACGGAGCCCTGAAACTGACAAATGAAGCTAAAGGTTATAAGTCAAAAATCTGAAAACTGAATGCATCATTAAACTGTATTGTCAGTTAAATAATGAAAATGAAGTGTAAAAAGAAATATACCTTATAGGTGTATACAACCAGTTGGTTAAAAAAGGTAAAAAGCTTCTCCATGGACTGCATGCATCACTATGTCGATTTTAAGTGGCGAGCCAATGCTAACGAAGCTAGTTAGCCAACGCTGACATTACTTGGAAGCTCAAAGACACCAATCCACAGAAAAACGTTTTCTCCTCTCAGATTAGCTGGCGGCGAGCTCGTCTTCCACTTGTCTTCTGTGTCGTCATCGTTACAACTTCTGGAAACGTATACAGACGCCACTCCAGTTCCTCTGTGGAGTCTCAGGTTTCAAATGACACCTCTTTTGACCAATCACGATCTGCCACACGAAGCCTAACAACCAGAGAAGCCAATAAGAGTCCGAGTTGAGAGCAGGGCCTCCTTCTCTTCCGTGTGAAGATCGAACCAATCGCAACCAACTTTGACTGACGCTTCAAATGGCCAATGAAATCGTGAACATGCCGATCTGCCTCTTCAGTGGGATAATCACCACTCTGGACACCTCAAATAAAGGATTTCAATGATAATAGGAATATTACGCACAACTTGAACCATGCATGTACTCCAAATAGTTCAGCTGTCAGTTTATTCTGGGTATGCCTTCAATAGACATTTTAGGCTAATTTTTAGCAGGTATGGGGTTAAAATTATTACTCTCCTCTGGCCTCTGACCTGTGTTGTATTCTTTAAATCTTCTAGAACAGAGGCTTCGAGCAGAATTCAAGGGTGTAGTTACCCTTTAAAACAGATAACAGGAGATAACAGGAGCTGCTGCAGCCACTTGTACAGCACCACCTTTTCATGCACCAACCAGAAGCAGTGATATGATGTGGAGAAACGGCAGCCTGCTGTGATGACTAACATCTCTTCCCTTTCTCTTTCCACCTCGGAGCTTGGCTGCGTTGTGCGTTTGTTTTGACTACAGCGGATCAGATTGTATCTGTAAGGAGACACAACTCTTTCCACATCTGCTAACCTCAAGAGAATTCACTTCTGGAGCCACTTCTGAAACAGTGTGCAGGAGGGTTGTAGCTGACACTGGGTGATAAAGGAAGAAACACCAAAGACGCTGTGCATCATGAACAGCGAGGATTTCAAAACAGCTTGCTTGATAAGCTCCTCGCCCTTACAGAACGACTAAGACGCTTTTATTTTGCTTCTCCAAACAAAAAGCCCAGAGGGATGAAACTATGCAGGCTGTGAATAAATTCACTACAGCACACAGAAAATAACGCATTCACACCTGGTCACTTTAATATTTCAAGTGTTTTTCTTCCTTCTGACGTGGAGATTGAGGGTGTTTTTTAGAGAATGACTCGAGCATCTGTTGTTCATGTGTCTGGCCTTTGTTCCAATCAATAAAGATTTTTTTTCCCTCACACACGGCCTATTGAGGGAAAGCACTAAGGTGTCTAATCCACCATCCAGATGGTCCAAATGGAAGTCTTTGCTCCTCCTCCTGCCTTCATGTGTTTAATTCAGCCAGGATTTCATGTTCTCCATCTGCAGTTAAACCAGGGTTCGTTCTTGGAAATGTACTTGTTTTGTGATGTCAGAAGAGTCCAGGTGGAATCACATTCATACACCTAGCTGTATATCCATCCATCCGCCATGTGCCATACCACCATACCTTAACCAGACTATTGTAAAAAGTGTGAGCACGTCACATTCAACAGTATTATGACTGGACGTAATCTGTGTTTATGCAGAATCATCAGCAGTCTGTTCGGTGTGTTTGTTGGCATCACACTGCTTACATCCTTACCACTTGCCTGCACTTCTACTGTAAGTACTGTGCATTTACTTGTTAGTTGTTTATTAGCTTCTGAGCACATTTTACAGTCTTCTTCAGGAGGTGGAAATTGCTGAGGCGTCATGGAGTTGTTGCCATTTTCAGCTGCATGATGAAGGGCATTTTGAAAACTCTAGTGGACCCAGTCGGGACTGTTTAGTTAAATTTTAACATTTTTAAACTGAAAACACATACTGCACCCACCTAGTCTGACGTGGAATAATAAATTATAGACTTTTTTCAGTATTTAATTATCATAAATTAATAAATTGATATGTTGCTGTCTACAGCTATAAAGTAGGAGATCTATCTATCTATGCTTCTACACCACATTAAGAAATCTATTCCCTAACTTTTACCATTACTTCTTTAAAATGACTGCTTTAATTTTTGCCTTTTCATTATGCGTGTTGTGATGTACTGGAGAAATCTGCTGAGATAAAGTTTACGCTCTGACTCACTCGGCCAATAAAACCTTTCAGCCGTGTTTTTTCTCACAGCCAGTGAAGCTCATGTTCGCTGAGACGACACTAAACCACATCTGTAAGTTAGCAGGTGGACACATTTGTCACCTGAACTGAACTGACCTGAACTGACCTCGGTCACTTACATGCAAATAGCTGCGCAGACGGGTGGGAGTAAGCTCATGAGTCAGATGAGCCTCAATAAGCCGTCAGTTAAGGAGAAACTGACATTCAAACACTTTTCCTGTTATTGTCTCAAATTTCTGGCACTCTTCGTATTTTGCTCTGCGGTCGACCCCACCCATCCAGTGTGAAGCTTAAAACAAGCACAAAGAACGATCTGGAAGTGTTTTGTGATGCTCTTACATTAAAATATGTTTTGTGAGCACACATGGCTGACTGGAGAAGATCAGATCGTCTGCCTCGAGTCAGAAGAATCACATAATGAGACACCATGTTGTAGTGACGCAGACACATCATGGCTTTACAAGCACTACAAGCTACAAGCTTTTTTCTGCTCTTTGCATGTTTCTCCTGCACAATTGGACTCCTAGCTTTGGTTATGTAGACCTGAGGATTCCCTTATACATTAGAAATTGTGATTATTACCGTAAATAAAGAGAAAAAAAGATTTCGACCACATCCATTCACCTCTAATAGTGAAAGCAGCTTATAATCAGTTTTGGGGATTCTGTGCCAGAAAAAATAAATCATGTCAAGACGTTTTTCATATTTAATCCGCCCCTATTTGCATACTTGAGGGCGGTTAAATTTCAGAAACACCTCTTGATATAATCCAGCACAATAAATCATCCCCGCTAATCAAAGAAGGCCTGATGAATTACCATAAGTCTGAATCAACACCTCTGAGAGTGTCAACAAAAGCTGATTGCAGGCTTAACACAGGATTTACTGCAGCAGCATTATATTTCATTGCATTAGATTGAGCAGGTACACCCACTACACTGATAATTCAGTGTATTTCTGCTCATGAGAGCTTTGTAGATTTACTTCAGGGCCAAGAGAAGGAGCGGGGCACCACCACACATCACCTCCAACACCTTGATAACACAGAAAAACACAGCAGGCAAAGAAAGGTGAGAGTTCACTCAATTACCACCAACACCTGTAGTGAGGAGGAAGGCCACGTCCCATCAGGCACACAGTCAGCAGCTGCCCATCACGCTCTGGACGGAAAATTAAAGACAGATTTCAGAACAAATCGTCTTTAAATGATTAAAATGGGGTTATTTCCCTTAACACAGCATTAAAAGGGTTTGTGTTTACAGGGCCGGTTCTCTGTCCAAACAAATAAAGAGCAAAGCATGAAGCCAGACACAGCGAGGCCTTTTCACAGCACACATTCTCACTTGTCCTTGTCATCGTGGAGGAACTAATAGTGTTAATTTAAGTGTCACAGTAAGCCAGCGTGAACACATAACTGGCTACATGTAGCCGCTATTAATGTTACTAATTATAGCCGTGGGTCTCCTGCTATGACATGTCAACACGGGTCGGGTCCAGGCTGTATAAAACTGCTTTAAGTCAGAAATGCACTTTATTTATATTTGAAATATCATTGCAATTAGTGGAGGAACAATGTGTTGAATGTGTGTATTTATCATAAACTGTGGTCAAACTGTGTGAATACAAGAGACGATACAAGGTGTTATATAATGAGCTTTACATGTTTTTTGCTATTCGATAAAGCTAAGCCAACTGTTTCCCCCTGGTTTCAGTCTTTTCGCTAAAATAAGCTAAGCTAATAGCCTCCTGGCTGCAGCTCCTCACTTAATCCGCAGACATGAGAGTGATATCAATCTTTTCATCTAACTCTACTTTGCATCATCTATTGTCTGACCTGCATTCGGCCAGCACCAACTGCTATGAAGAGGATTTCAACTTTTAAATTAAAATGATTAAAACCAACTCTAAGCATACTTAAACTGGCAAATATCCACCTATATCCTAAAATGACTGAGAGAGAGCCTGAAAGATTCAGCTCCACACACACTCACCACTGACGAGCGCTAACGAGCTAAAGTGTTTGCAGGTGAGGGATTGAACTTCCTGAATCACAGGCAGTAATGGAGTGACAGGGAAAGGCCAAATATTTAATGACAGGGAGGCACATTTCAGACGAAATAAAATTTTAAATACATCACCCTATGATTAATAATTTAATATGTGAGTCAGTTGAAGTTGTATGCAGTCATCTAAGGCCCTTGAAAGCCAGCGGTTATGTAGCAAACTAGAAGCTCAGTGCTCCAGAGGATAGACCTGCTCTGCTCCTGTTACTTCACTCCTCACTTACTGATTGAACTCGACAGGTAGTTACACACCTGACGTGAAGTGGAGGACGCGTATCTTCCACAGCGCGGTATCCCAGACGGGATCTGCCTGCTGCAGATCAGCACGCTGAAGTCTGTCCTCCGTTTGCTAATGGAGTCCGGCAGTTTTAATTGAGTTGTTTAGTGTCTTCAAGCTGGCAATTTAATCCTGGTGTTGGTGTCAAAGGCTGGAGAGGAGGAGGAGGAAAGAGACTGACTTCAGCTCACACGTATGGAAACGAGGAAACTCAGCTGAGAGTTAATTACAAGTGATTATCATTCATAGGCTGCTGAATCCCTGGAGGTTGGGGGTTATTGAATCTGCCTCTTTCAAAGGGGAGGTCAATTTTAAATGATTAAACGGCACAATTTCGAAATTTAAAAAAAAGGGGACAGAAAATAGCATACTATCAGTGAAGTCTAAGCCCTTCAAATGGAAATGAAAGCAGCAGAAAGCAGATCAGATGTTTGTCGGTCTCATATGTCTGCGGTGTGTTTGTTCTCTTTGCTCCTTTATTTTTGTGCAAACCAACTTTAAAATGTGTGAACAGAAACTAAAACAGAGGGGCAGGCCAGGTTGCTCCTTGGTAGCTTTTTGTAATTAAAGAACTTTATTCCCTCAGCAGGCAATACAAATAATCAATAAAAAACATCCAATTTTATTTGAAGACAAGAAAAAATGTGCTAAATGTTATGTGATATGTTTCATTTTGATGCACATGTACTAACACTCACTGCACCTGAAGGATCAAAGCTTTTACAGCTGATAATCTAAAAGTTATATATAAATTATGCACCTTGATGATTAATGTTTCACCTTTTTTCTGTTCATTTAGATCAAACATCAGCAGTTTTGTCATTGTTTTGCTTGTTGTTGTTTGTGCTCCTTACCTCAAACGCTCAGCTCGTCTGCTTCATCAGGATGGACGTTCAAATGTTGCTGTGTTCTGATTGGTGCTCAGCACGTGATGTCAGCTTTTCCCATGAGCCACAAACCAATGAAGAGAGCTCAGACAGAAACAGCCCAGAGCAGCAGCAGAGAAATCTCTTACTGTCAGAAACTTTGTGTGTTTTTAGAGGATTCTATCGCGAGAAACTGATTGAGAAACGTGTTTTGCGTCATTAAAGGAAATAAAATTCCAACAAACGATGCCTGTGAGTGAACCTGCAGGTCCTGAAAGCTGCGTAAATCACAAACCAAGCATGTTTCATTGAAGACATTCTCACACAAATTATGAAATCAACCAAATATGGGATTGATGTGTATCTTGTGAACTGAAGTTAATCAAACAGAGGCTCTGTTTTGGGTGTAATCCTGCCTCATGCTCTCACATAATAAACTGTAACCTCAACATACACACTTTTTTTTTTATTCCTCTTGTGGTGGACTCTGCGACGTCAACCACCGTACCAGGGGATTTTTTTTTTTTTTTTCTATCACTGGTGGTAAACCGGCCTGTATTCGCATTTTGAGTGACAGTCTGATGAACATTTACAATGTACAGATAATGCTTTTAAATTGTACTTTCCATGGTTACACCACTAATTACACCCTAGAAGCGAAAACATAGCCATAATTGATCTTGTCATGAAAAAGCAGCGCTGAGGCTTTAATAATGCAGCAGGATTGCACTTGAATTATGGTGCAGTTAATTTGATACAGAGTGATCCCTCCCTGCTTTGGCTCTCCAGCTCCCAAATTGGATCTTTGGAGCCCACAGGGTGTTAGTGTTCTCATAAATGTGGCCAAACAGCAGAGAATTGATCCAGCTGTGATCTGACCACTGACACATCTGTCCAACCTTCCACCATCCGTTCACATTCCCCCGTTTGTCTGTAGGAGCTCATGTTCTCCATCTGTCCCTCTGTGCAGACGCATTCACGCTGCATCTAAACATGTCACATATCCCATGTTTTTCCCCTGCATGTGAAGCAGACACGATGTTCTCTGATCAGGGGGAAGCGTGAAAGGCTGCGCTGCGTTCTTTCTACTGAACACGAGGAGCAAAATCCCAGCGTGACATGTCGAGAAGCCTCGTGACATGTCTGAACTCCTGCAGGCGTCGGTGCCTGAGAGAGTTTTGAAAGGTTTGGCACCGAAATGTTGCAGCTTGTACGCATCAGCGTCAACATTAAAGGACAAAAATTACATACACTGCCCTATGTCTAAGCTAAGCTAAGCTAAGCTAAGCTAAGCTAAGTCATCACCCAGATTTAGCACAGGGGAGAACAAGATGGTCAAAAATGGTTTATTTTTAAAGTCTTTTAGTTTAGCTGAATTTCACACGGTGGAAGATATTTTTGGATTTCGATTAGATTTCTTTCATATATTCATGAATCACTGAATGAAGTTTTTGTTTTCAATTTTTCTCTTTTCTCCAATTTTATTTTGTCTGTTTTTCACCTCAACTCTTTTCTTTGGCCTTTTCTTGATTTTCTGACTTTATATTCTCTTTATTTGTACAACTTTTGACAAAAAAAAAACTCCCCTCAAGGTTCACTTATCAGCTTTTTTCAAAGCTTTCAGCTGCATCTTTAGATATTTCTTTGGCTGCATCTTATTATTATCTGCCTGATTTTTATTCTGTGTAATCATATTATGGTCTTATGGTGTTGTCCTTGTTTTTAAATATAGTCTTTTTTTTTTTCTTTTGGTCTCCTTTTCTTTTTCTTTTCACTGTAAAGCAATTTGTATCTTCTGTTTATTTGCTTGTTTGCTGTTTTAATATCTCTTTGAAATGTTTGTGCTGCTTTCTGGATCTGGTTTATTATTTATGTTGTGTATATTATTAAACTGTGGAGGTCTTGCACACACACGAATAAAACCAGTCGTCTCTATCATAACCACAAATGAATTCTCAGGCCTTACTGTAGATCTGAATGCAATCGTTTTAGTACCCACCCCTGCACTCTCTCTCTTCCTCTCTCGCTCTCACCTCGGAGACACCTAATTGGCCGCAGTGTCAGGATTTCTCGCCCTCCTCCGTGACGCTTGCCTGGTGGGCATACATCAGCTCAGGATTAACAGCAGACGGAGGTCAGCACATAATCACCCCTGATGAATATGGAGGAGGGCCTTTGGGTTTACACGGGAGGACTGCCAAAAATGATAACGACCCCTCCTCCACTACCTCCTCTGGGACCCGTACGCTCTCATCTCAAGGTTGTAACTAAAACAGAGGCAGTGCCTTATGGGGGAGGGCGGCATTGGAGCTCCTTGCATCGTAAATTGTGAACTAATCTGATATATATAAAAACAGCCTTGGGCAGCTGATGAAATGTGATCTGTGTAACATTGTCTGCAAGTCAGAGCTTAAACATCAATTTGTTATACAGTAAACACTTCATGGTAAATGGTACATGGATTGGCATGAGACAAAGCTCATTCATTCATCATTTAACTGTTTTCAAATGTTTTTCTGATTTAAGCAAAAATCTTCTCCCTTTGGCCACAAGGGGCAGCAATGAGCTCATCCCACGCTCAAAAATAAATCCCGACAAGTGACACAAAGGTTAGATTTATGCCTTATCTCCTCTAAAGCTTAATTAATCCCATTTTCCAATTATTCCATCTATTATTCACATGCGTTAAAGCCATGAAAAACGGTCCACTGAAACTATCAATCAATCACTGCCTGCAGGCTTTAAAGGTGTACTTTACTCTGTAAAGTTTGTGGCTTGCTCCTCCCGGAAGGACAGCAGCTGGAGTCAAACTGGCAGCTCCACCTGATGAAGCTTTGGTGGAAGTTCACTGCAGCTCTCTTTCTGTTGGGAATTCCTGCTATTTTTCTGCTTTTTTTGCTTCCATCCTCTCTGTCACCTCCACTTCCCCCTGCTGTCAAAACCTCTTTCACTCATTTCTGGCGTACAATGGCTTAACCCACTTCATCACCACCTCCTCATCCCTCAGGATGATCCAGATGTTTCATCTGAAAGGTTCCATCCTCCGTCTGCTGGCTCTGCTCCACCACCGCCACCACCACCAGCCTCTAGAACTCGTCATGGGTTTTACGCTCATTGAAAATGCAATGCAGCACATCAATGAGCTCTATGATCAGCAAAGTCCTTCTCTGATGTTAACCTCATTAAAAGTCACGATTCACTTTCAGCTGATCCCTTATTGATCATATGCTGGTCATGAAAAATGTGAACAGCTAACAATGCTACAAACAAACTGTTTGTTTAGCTATATTTTTATGCTTGGCTGAAGCAGAAAAGTTTAAAATGCTGGCGAATAAATGGTGATGTGCATGGAGCATGAATTAAACATCAACTGAAGCTTCTCTGTGTGAAGCGATGAAGAGGCTGCAACCTTCGCCACAGTGATACATAAAAGACAAACATAAATGCCGTATTTCATCATGTTGTGCACAGTTTTTCGAGGCCTGTGCTCCTTTAATTATTGTCTTATTGTGGTCTTTTTTCCTGCAATCGTTTACAGCACCTAAATGGAGAATTAGCGCCACTGCTTGTTTATCTCAATAAACCCAATAATCGCATAATAGTAGTGGGTGGAAATTTGCATGAATTTGCATTATCTTTTGGGATTTTTCTGAAAATTTGGCTCAACTTTGCATTACATTTTGAGGAAAGTAAATCTGGATCATTGTTTAACTGCCTTGAATTTCCTTAAATGGTCAGCTGCATCCTGTCCTCCATTAAAGGGACAATCTGCAAGCTTTTCTAAGCTCTGTCAGGGCTGCACTTACAAGTGTTTGATATTTAAAACATGGGTTTCAGTGTATTCCTTTAATGGTGACTTACCCTTGAAATCCTCATCAGTGATCATGTGATCTGAACTCTGGTGAGGAAGTTTTTAGTCTGTTAAACTTCCACGAACTGCTCCACAGAACCAGAAAGAGCGGTCGTTGCTCTTCGTAAACAATAAACCACGACAGTGAAGACATGAATATGGTTACAGAGTAATCATGATAATGGAGCTACTCTTGCATTGATGAATGTTTTTTGCATTGAGACATGCATTAGAAAACGGCTGATTAATGAGTAATCAATGTACAAATAATCTGCTTTTCATGAATGAATTCATGCATACTGTAAAGCACTTCCCTGCCACTAATTTCAAAACAGAAGAAAAAGTTAAAAAGTTTCGTCATGTTTATTATTAAGATTAAGAAAGTCGACCTTGAAGGTAGTTCCTGTTTCATAATTAAAGAGCTCAGTATATGTCTTGATATCATTCTAATTTAACAGCAAGTTTTCCATTTGTGCCAGACAGTATTAGTCAAATTAGCTAGATATTGACATTTGATATATAATTGACATACTGCTTCATCTTTTAATTGATCACGTTTGGATGCAGGGAAGTTTTTGGTAATGTTGGTTTAAAGCTTACATTGACCACAAATATCAACGAAACAGCTGCTGGTTCTTTTCATCTACACTAATAATGATTTCTCATTGAGGAGGTGAATTTGAGATGGAGCTGATTCTCAAAATAAGGTCCGGTACGCCTGTCACTGGTCCTCTTCAATGGTCACACAGAATACGTCATTTTGGGACTTATTGTCCAACGACCCTCTCTGTCGTTTAGGTGTGAGGATGTGTTGCATCAAAATATTATTTAATTTTTGTCTTGACTTAATTTGGTTTCTTTTGGATACACATTTCTGCTGTCTGAAAGTAATGAAAAAAAAAATAGCATATATGGGATATTATTCAAAAATGTTTTGTAATGTAACTTCATTACAATACAATGAAGGTCAAGTTGCTTTAGAATCAAATAGAAATGATTAACTGAGAGTCATTTCTTGAGATTATTCTGATCTGAGTTGTATCAACATGAAAGACACAAGCGAGCACGCGTCACTGTGTTGTTATTGTGCAGAGATAACAGGATCCCGAGATGTCGATAAGTCGGCTCCTCTTTTTTCCTGAAGTGGCTGTTTCAGATCCGCTCATGAGTTATTGAGGCTAATTAATATGGGCAGTACAGGGTGTGACAGGCTGAAGGATGGCGTCTCTCAGCCACAGTCATTTCCCCTTATCTCCATCAGACACTCAGCAACTTCACCCTCCTCATTCACATCCTTCCTTTAGCTCAGATGGACGACGTGTACAGCTGCATGATAATGGTCACCGGGGTCACAAACTGCTGCATTTAAGAAAAACCAAACATAATGAGCTCTCTGTGTGATCTGATTTAGAGACGTTTCCCAACACTGACATGTTTTGGCTTGGCTTTGCGATATCACGCTACTGACAAGATGCTGTTCATTATTCATCCACGAGTCCTGGAGGTGATTAGGAAATTCAGTCCAGCTGCTAAAAATAGACTCATGTTTTCTGTCAGCTGAATTTTTATCTGCTTTCTGAGTGGCTGAGCTCAGTTACAGGCTAAGCTTCTTCATGCTGTCAGAGAAATGCGAGAGTCTGACAGATCCAGAGAGCAGGTGACTGATATCTACAACTCCGATTCCAAGAGAAGACGGGGCGCAGTGTAACACTCAAATAAAATAAAACGATAACTCCCTAATCCTTTTTTGGCATATTCCCGACTGAAAACAGAACACAGACAATATATTTAATGTCTCATCAGCTTCATTGATTTTTGTAAATATATGCTTATTCTGAACAGACACAAAACTCGTTTCCCGCTCATCATGTATGCAAACGGCCTCTACAGTCTGTGCAGGATTTGAAAATGTCTGACTGTGTCGCCCCCCAGTGGTAGCTTCAAAACGACGTTGTGACTTTGGATCGGTCAACACCGTTACGTTAAAGAAGAATGTGACAAAACAATCTAAGATTAGCTACATTAAACTGTGCTGCTTAGCAATCGTTGCAATCAGAAGTTGGATAAAAAGGATCAATGGAAACCTGAGTTCTCAGTCCAGCAGATAAAAGCGCGTCGACCCCTTTAAACACACGAGTTCACGGGTGTTCCCGGCAGTCTGGCGCAGCTTTGAATCTTGTACCACCGCCAGGCTAAATCATTTGTCTGCATGGGTACTTTAGCTATAATCCATTTTACACCAGTCAACAGCAACAGGGCATGTGAATGGCATCAGTTACAGATAATGCTCTTACAAAGAAAGCCCTGTTTAGAAACATGACTTAATCTTTACACAATCAAATGGAGCATAAATGAATCTTGATTTCATCATTCAGACAACTGATTTGGATATTTACATGCATGTCAGTCTGCTGACTTGATTGTATGTTGTGTCTGACATCAATTCTGCGGCTCTGTTATTCCTCAACTCGCAGCAATACAGACGTGAAATAAAGCACTGAGTGAGTCCTCAGCAGCGTTGTTACTTGTGAATTTTTCAGATATATCAGATTTGAAAAGAAATGCTGGTTGTGTGTTTCAAAGAGCGGTGTGTTTTGATCCTGAAAACAAACGACTGCAGACTTTTCATCTGGTCGAGTCAAAAAAACAAAAGACTGTTTTATGACCCACAAAACTAATGACATTTCCATCAGCTGCTGCAAGATGATTTCAGTGCTAATTAGCAAATGTTAGCATGCTAATGCTAAACTAAGCTAAGACTATGGGAAACATGACTATATGTTACGTACAGTAGATATTTGGCTCTGGACCTAAATATCTGGGGACAGGACGGTGCTTATGATCCGCTCAGCCATCAAAATCCAAACACATGATTTTATCAAAATAAATACTGACTTTACTAAATAAGATCTAAAGACATTCCTGTCCTTAATAATGACTGTGCTTGACGTGGTGTTTGTGTGCACTGACACTACTGAGTTTGCATTTTTGATATTTACAGGATGCCTTACCTTGTGTCTTGGTCATGTAACACTCGTTTGACCTGAGTGGGAAGCTAATCTGTGGGAAACAGGAACAGAAAGCACACAGGATGAAGGTCTGGAGCCTGAGAGAGAACCACCTTTCCATGAAAACTCAGCTTTGCTGGTGAATTCCTGTTGGCTCTGAATAATTTTGGCCGAAAATTACCTGAAATCTGACCTGAGCGTTTGTGAAGGTTGTTTCAGACCAATCAGAGTGAAGTTTAAGTCAAACATTTGATGACATGTGCAGAAGGAGCATCCTGCTTTCTGCACAATAAATCAAGCTGCACTCACACATACATTCATTTTTGCTGTTTGTTATAAATCAGTGGCAGCAAAGTCGTACAGATACTGACTTTACCGTCTCAGATCCAAGGTAAGCGCATGTTTGGAGACTATTTCTAACTATATTATATTATTACTTATATTATTGAACATTGTACTACAAGTAAATGATCTGCAAATTGTCTAATTCACTTTCAGTCCAGTTTTATTTTAAGTGTTTGTATAGATTAGCCTTCCTGTAAAATGAAAGGATCTAATTAAAACTTAAATAGTTGGATTACCCAAGCAAGCTTAATGTTGTGCACACTCCAACAGCAAGCCACAAATGAGATTATAGATTTTGACTTAATGCTTGCAAATTATTTAAAGGTTTCTTCATGTTCCCAGCAGTGTTTGTTTTAAACAGGATTTTAATGTAAATTCACTTTTTACTAGACCCAATACAACTAGAATACAATGAAACTTAAGCACAAGTATGCACAAACAATTAATGGAGCAATTAATGGATAGTTATAAATATTGATTTAAAAGAAGCGTAAAAAGTAACTGTCAAAGTCTTAAGAACTGACTTTTTATGTCTGTAAGTTTGCGTATTTGTGGCTTTGCGAGAATCTTTAAATGTCTCCTCTAAACAGGAAAAAACAGCGAGACAATGGACACAATGGAAATTGATGATGACATATATTTGAATAGGAACCTCACAATGGAAGGCCTCATTAACCAAGGTACGGCATCAACCTGGAAACGTATACTTTTGGAAACAAACTGTGAATCAGCTTTAAAGAAATAATATTGAACTTGTTCATATAAATGTCATTTGCGCTGCTTTGGATAAGTACTTCATAAAACTTCAATTTCACAGGGAGAAAGTGGTCAGAAGGGTCTCTTAAAAATGACAGTTAACTGTTTTCTTCTTTTTAATTTAGGGGATATTAAGAGAAGAAATCTGCCGTCTAGATGTATGACTGTGTGTCTTGGATTACTGTGTGCTGTCCTGTTGGCTGGGAACGTTGGACAGATTATCTACTGTGAGTGATTTGTCTGTCATCAAACAAAATATGAATAATTTATATAATTTAGCAACTGCAACCTGGCCTTTAATGTTTGAAAAACCAAGAGCAGCTAATGATTATATGAAAATATCCTATAATTTAAGCATATCTTACAGGTTTTTGCATTTCACAGATGAGCTAACCACCCGTCCCGCCTCATCAGACCCAACGCAGGCCGGTTACAACCCTCAAGGAGATCGACTGCAGGGCGGCTACGATGCTTTAACTGCAGACAGAAAACAGTTAGAGGCCAGACTGACTAACCTGACTGCAGAAAAAAATCATCTGCAGCAAAGTCACAGTTCTTTAAGTGCTGAAAGAGACGAGCTCAAGGTCAATTTCAGCCATCTGAAAAACAAGACGGACCAGTTGCAAGCAAGTTATGACACCATCAAACAACAGAGCGATCAGTTACAGGCAAGCCATGATGAGCTGCAGAAGAATTTTGAGGGGTTACAGACCAATTTCAATAATCTGACAGCCAGTAAAGACCAGCTACAGACCAATTACAGTAACCTGCAAAGAGGAAATGATGAGCTGCAGACTTTTCTTCATCGGTTACAGGGGAATTACTCCTCGCTGACAAGGGACAAGGGCCAGCTGCAAAGGAGCTACAATACACTGAATATTAGCAGATATCAACTTCAGATCAGCTACAATTCACTGTGGAAAGACAAGGAGCAGTTGCAGAATCGTTATAATACCGTGCAGAGGGAAAAAGAGCAGTTACAGACCAATTACAGCAGCCTGGCTACAAGTAGAGATCAGTTACAGAAGAAGGTGGACAAAGTAAGAAGAAGTAAGATGTTTCTTCTAAAGGTTTCATTTAGTGCTCAGTCCTGATCAGTGTTTTTATGTATTCTTAGCCCTTTTTTGGCCTGTTTTCACTTTGCAGACTTGGTCTGTCAGGCAGGCTGGAAGAAGTTTGACCTCAGCTGCTACTTCGTCTCCACTGCGAGGAAAAACTGGACCATAAGCAGACAAGACTGCATCACCAAGGGAGCAGATCTGGTCGTCATAGACAGCAGGGAGGAACAGGTGAGCGAAAAAGGATAAATGGGAGCTACTACAAGAATGATGTCACTGCGAGATGCTGACACATGCAGCATGGCGTAAGAGACGAACCAGATCGACTGAGTGAGAGCTTGTTTTGGACTCGTTTTGTGCCATAAAATACAACAGAGATCTGGTCAGAGCTGTGGATTGTAATGAGGTGGTGGATAGTTTTGCTTACAGTAGAAACTGGAGAAGAAGAAACTGCTGTAAGGACAGCTCACACTGTTGTCTAATTAAATTCCTAACATTAGTCAGACTCTGTGATCAATCCTCTGATCGGTTGGTTGTGGAGTATTAGTGCATGATCTGACAGCTGAGAGTGATGACTGATTGATGGCCTTGGCAAGAAAATGCATCACGTTCCAGAAACTCAGAAACAGGTGTGCAGTCGGTTTTAGGCAATTACTAACGCATTTTGATGGTAAACAGCAGGATCCAGAATGAGGGCGCTGCTGTTTTCTTCACTTGTGCAGGCAAACAGCCGGGATTTATATATTGTTAACTTATTGATCTAATGCCTTCTGAGAGGGGCATCTTTGCCTTGAACCCACTTCTGATGGCGTAGGACTCACTCGCAGGTAATCTCTCACTACCTTCACTTGTCACTGCTACCAGCTGACATTTCTCACAGGTCTTGCGTGCGCCGCGTTAGCTGCCTACATCCAACACATGTATCAAAATGAGGCTTTTAGCATAAAAATTTTGGAATACAAATCCTAACTTCTAAGAAGTGATTTTACTGTTTTCCAGCACATTACTTTATTCCTGCACACTGAAAAAGTCCATATATAACCTACAGAGCTGCTGGTACAGCCAGCTTCAACCTACAGTGAGAGTTTGAAAGAATTTATCATGTTTTAATCATTCTTGTCTTCTCTGTGTATTAACAGATATTTGTCAGCCAGTTACTGAAAGCAGAACAAAATGCCTGGATTGGTCTGACTGACAGTCTTGAGGAGGGAACTTGGATGTGGGTGGACGGGACCCCAGTCACCACAGCGTAAGTTTTGACTACATGAAGCGTATGAAGTCAAATATCTCACTGGATCATGACATTAGACGACGGTAACGTTGGATAGGTTCCTTCATAAATCATCTTTTTGTTTAAAGGACTCTGCAGCTCTGCAATATTCATTTCTTTCTTTTTAACCACGACCATGTCAGAGATCACCTGATCCGACGTGAACTGAACCAAATTACTGTCAGAGTCTGTTTTGTGTTTGATCCTTCTTGAAACAACGCAGTCGTAGAAAATGCTCAAAGCCCTGGTCCACTGAATCCGGAGGTGACGTACTGTCAAACAACTGCATCTGAAGAGACAATTCATTATCCTGTGTGAATGCAAAATGCGCAGGGGAGGTGATGCAGGCAGTTTAAAAAAAAAATCCATGATTGCATGAAGACCCTGCACAATGCTGCTGCCATGCAAATGAGTTTGAGTCAGAAACAACAGGCCGAGGGCAGCTGGGACCCAAAAAGTGGGTGCTGTAAAAAGCATCTGAGAGAGGAATCAGTTGTTTCTGTCTGTTATCTTGTACATCAGGTTCTGGCAACCCGAACAGCCCAACAGCTTCAATGGGAACCAGGACTGTGGAGAAATGGTGACCAAAAAGTCAGGAGTGGGAGAATGGAACGACGACGGCTGCTTTGCTCAACAGATCTGGATCTGTGAAAAATAAGATTCACACCATCTGGTGATATTCTGTGTTTGTTCATTGTCAACAAACTGCATGAAAAGTCCAAAACTGACAAGGAAGTATTCTATAATGTACTAACAGTTTTGTTCATTCATTATCATGAACACACGCTGTAATTTTGAGTCAGTGTCCTGCTGCCAGAAAAGCTCATTGTGTATTAATCCGCAGGTGAAAATAGTCCCTAACAAATACACATTCATGACATTTGTAGACTAACAAAAATATAGCATACAGCCTTATTTTTGACATTATTAAAGGGTCGCTTTTACATATACCTATGTCTCATTACTCATTACTCATTACTCTTCCTACTACTTGTGGTGAGAATGTCTGTGTGCGTGTGTGCGTGCATGTGTGTGTGTGTGTGTGTGTGTGTGTATATGCTGTAGTTCGGGGTATGTGTGAATACATACAAAGGGTGGGAGGGTTGGGTTTTTAATATTGTTCTGTTTTTATATGAATTGTTTTTAACTCTTGTAAAGCACTTTGTGTTGCATTTCATTGTGTATGAAAGATGCTATATAAATAAAGTTTGATTGATTGATTGATATAAACATTTCTCATGTTTCCATATCTCTAGTGGTATATCGCCATGTACATAGCTTTGGTTTTCAGATTTCTGTCTCAGACTCCAACACAATGAAGACTGATGGAAATTTGAACACTGAAAAATAGCAAAAAAAATACAAAGAGCAACATCTATCAGACACAATGTCCCTTTAAAAAAAAAAAAGTTCAACTGTATCTTATGAAAATTTTCAAATGCATTTTTCAATGTTGTCATTTTGGTGACCCGACCCTTTAATAGACACCACATAGAAAACAGACAGAATCGGACTTTGCCTCCACTCCTCACTTTTAGATTTCCATCTAAATCATCACATTTTTATTTTGCCAAATGTTCATGTTCATGATTTTAGCTTTAAGTAATTTTAGATAATAAATAGATCATAAATTTACCATTTGGCTGATTTTTCATTGTGTTTGATGTAACTGAATATTAATTGGTTGGTTGTACAGAAGCAGGTTTTGTTATCAGTGTCTAATGCTTTACTGCCTTTAAAATAACTTTAGATATGTTTGCAAATTGCCACCTGTGTGATTATTATGTTATTAACATGTTATCAACATGTAACATAAATGAACATATAAATTACAAATGGTGTTAATAATTCACTGTTTCACTCTGTAATAGTTACATGTTGATGGGACAAATCCAGAAATCAAGGTGGTGAAGTTCCCTACAAGGTAAAGGAGGTTGTCCACATCACACACATCAAGTTTATTACAGTTTATTACAGTCAGGGACCAAGTATAGTACAAAAAGCATTAATCTCAGACAGTGAACACTGATACTACTAATGCCATTAATAGAAACACAAGTTGACAATATAATAAATAATACGTTCAAATATGTTGTACTCAAGTATTTGCCAAACCCAGTCAGAAGCAGCATAAATACTCACTCTCACAAGAGACAGCTTGCTTGACCCCCGTTTGACTCAGCACAACATGAAAGAAAGGTCACATTAGTGGGAAGTAGTGCTTAAAGAGGGAAGCTAGGCAGCCTAGTTAGGCTTGACTGAATATGAAGCACAAAACAGAGGTTAACAGCACCTCGCTAAGCAAGGCCGGCTCCCAGCCAGCCTTGGCCTGCCCACCCAGGGCTTTTCACAGGTACGTCCAAAGCTGCTTTATTACATTAAGAAAAATTAAAAAGTATAAACAGTACCTGCTGTGTCATAGTTTACTGCATATATCCTTAGACAAAGTCAGGAGAATTCACTCGACTTTCACATGTTTAATATGGCCGTTCAGTCTGTGTTGCTGTGATCTGTACTTGTTCTTTATTTAAATACATTTAGTCATCAGGCTAATGCGCATGCAACACCCTTTTAAACTGTCTTGAAAACCCCTGTTTTCTGCTCTGTGAGTCTAACCAGACCAGCATGTCTGGTTGAAGCTCCTTGATCTTTTATTTTTAGTCAGGCGGCCCAAAGCGTAACCTCACCACCCGCCTACGTCCCGTGGGGGAGGCCCATCTCACCACCCAACCACAGACGGTTTGGATCGGACTCATCTCTGGCGGGAATGAAAGACTTAGTCCGATTAATGGTTGAGATACCCCCTTCAAGAGTGGCCGCACTCAATGCGACCGCCACCACACCCAAAACGAGCCGCATGCTAGAGCGTGGCGTCTCTGCCCGCTAAATGCATCTGCCCTGTACGCTGCTCACATGTCGGTGATTGTAAAACGTGCCGCGTCTTCTTCTGTGTTATGTAACATGTGCTCTGGTGTGGCGGCAGAGAGCATCGTCAGCACTCGCTATGTGTCAGTGCCTTGTCATCTGTTCAGGGTGTAGCAGGGTGACGAGCGGGGGTGGACACAATAGATGCAACACCTTTATGATATGATGCAATGCAATGCAACAGCTCAGCTAAAAATGCTGCTCGTCCGACTTTCAGTTTCTGATGCTGTTTGTCAGAGAGGTTCCCATTTAACTCATAAGTGCTTTTGAAAGTTCATGTAGTTTAGTAAACTGTTGTAATGCACTGTGTTTGCCCAACCCTTACCATGTTAGCAGTCTTAACAGTCTGTTTAGCAAATTTATTTTGCCACATTTGCAGCATTAATACTACATTGAACCCAGTTTTAATTCCCAATCCCCTTGAGCTGTTTCCTCTACTGTACAACATATCTTTAATCAGGGGAGACTTCAGTTACTCACAGACAGTGGTGGAATGTAACTAAGCACGTAATGTACGTAACATAACTTACGTATGTAACGTACCTTACACCCAAACCATGATTTTCCTGCGGAATTCTGCAGTTCTGCCTAAACCGAACCAACTGTGACTGTTTCAACATCAGCCACGTGTCAAAGAGGGTCCAGTATGTCTGTCGCTGCCACTTCCCAACGGTCGTTGTTTTGGGAGTCCTTGGCATTTTGCATGCGACGGGAGCCCTAAAGGGACGTGGTCTGTTTTCTACAAATGTCTTGAAATTTGGAAACAAAAAACGATCAGATGAGAAAAGTCAGCTCTTGTTTTTTTTTTTTTTTTTTTTGTAACATGAAGCACGTTTCCTAAGTGCAGTCTTGACACATTGTTGTTCTCCAGTTATAATTTCCCTAATCCTGGAACTTTTCTCTTAGATGGACATAAACGCAAATATTTTTCCTCTCACTGACAAACACATTGTTTTCAGTTGTTTATGTTCTGTCTGAGATCTGTCAGTAAGGACAACATGCAGAGCTTAACACTGTCCATCTACTTATTCACCCATGTCTGTTCAGTCTGGCTTAACCATGACTTGTTAGTGCCTCACTGCTGTCTCAGCCACCAAAACAGCCAACTGTCTTTGCTGGAACTGGTTGCAGCATATGATCACCCCTATGCTACTGGGTATTGAGCCTCAGCTGTTGAACCTGTAGTCTCTCACCGCCTCACCGTGTCTCCACCCACATCATCATTCACCTTTTTTTAATCAAAACGTACAAACAGAAGCAAACAAGTCTCTCAGAATTCCCATTTGCAGTATATTTCTTTAATTTACAGTGCAGGCTGACAAGCACAAACCTCTCACAAATGGCTGCCTCTGTGTGCAGGCTTGATATCAAAATGGTCCTGATTGCTGTGTGAGTCTGCAGATGGTGGAGAAAAGGGGAAAGGAAATGTTTCTAGGCAACAGAGGACCATTTTACAAAGTGGGGTAAGCTAAGAAGTATTACCAGATTTGTCATAGTATGAGCTAAACTTGGTTATTTTTACCGTTATTTGTAACATCCAGGTGTTGACCCCAAAAATAGAATTGCTTCACCCAAAAGCTTCATTTTCACCTGCACAAATTAGCCATAAATGGACGTAGATGCACCCTTAAACATCTGTTTGCATATCGATACTTGTGGCCACTCCACCACCCGTCAGACCTGCCACTGAGAGGAAGGACAAAGAAGAAAATGTGCAATTTAACTGATCTTCTTGCATCATTGAGGTTCTGACTCAGAAACAGCCAGTAACACATTAAGGGAGACTAACTTGGCAGCAGGGGGTGTAGCAAGAGTAGTCTTACATGTCCCTGTTTTTAATGCAGGGCGTTTATCCTTTGCTGGATGGGCCACTTTGAAAAGAAATAATGGGGCATAAATTAAGAGCATATCCACAACTGAAGTTGTCACTCTACGGTCTTTTACCAGTTTTTGTGTGGGGGAAAAGACGTATGCAAGTTTTTCTGTGTGTACACATTCTTATTTATATTTCTGTCATCATGGATTTGCATTATGTCCGTTCTGATAATGGTATCACTGTATTTCCTGTTTAGAGGAGATGCTTATAGATACACCACTAAGTTACAGACATAAAAACTTAGTTCTTAAGAATTCTACACTTACTTTTTTATGCTCTTGTTAAATCTATATTTATAACTATGCTCCAATGAATTGTTTGTGCTTACTTGTGCTTGACTTTTTTATTTTGTTATTATTATTTTAAGTGTTTACTAAGGTGTGAATTTACATGAAACAACCTGCTTAGTTAATACAAACTTTGCTGGGAACATAAAGAAGCCTTGTAGTCATTTGCAAGCATTAAGCCAAAATCTATAATCTCATTTGTGGCTGAACAGAGTGAACTGAAGCGAACATGAATTAGAGCTGGTTGAATCTGCAATTTACTCACAGTGTAATATTCAGTAAAATAATACATTATTAAAATAAGAAAGTTAGAAATAGTCTCTAAATTTAAGTTCAGGATCAGAACGACTGCTTTCATGTTGAGATGTTGCCGCTGATTTAAACAAAGCAATAATGAACGTATGTGTGAGTGCAGCTTTATTTATTGTGCAGAAAAAACAGGATGCTCCTTGTGCACATGGCATCTAATGTTTGACTTCAGCTTCGCTCTGATTGGTCTGAAACAACCTTCAGAAAATGTTCTGTGTGTAAATTAAATTTTGGGTTTTCATCCTTCCTCCTGCCTCCTGTTCTCTCTCAGGCTGCAGACGTTCATCATCTCTGGTTTCTGTTCCCTTTTCCAGCAGGTTTACTTCCCGCTGAGGCAGAATGATTGACAGCGTTACATGACATGAGGTACAAGGTAAGCCATATTACAAATTTTGTTTTTGAACTGACTGACAAGAACATAAGGATGGCAAGGTCGCTCAGTCTCACTCCCCCCCAGTGTTTTGGTCCAAAGCCAAACATCTTGATATCCTCCATCCAAACTGCCTTCAGGTTTGGTGCAGAAATTCATCCTCCTTGAGGAAGTATTAAGGCACAGTAGTGCTGTGAGCTAAATTAAAGTTAGCATGCTAACATGCAGACAGTCTAAACTTACTATATTCACATCTTAGTTTAGCATAAGCATGCTAACATTAGTTAATTAGCACTAAACACAAAGTGCAGGTATTTGGTGATAAACCAAAGTGTTGCACAAAGTGAGCTTTTAATCTGTCCTCTTGGTGGCACTAGAGGAAAAATTAGGGCATCACCAAAGTCATCAGGCTTCATGAATGTCTGTGCAAAACTTAATGGAAATCCATCAAATAGTTTTTGAGTTATTTTAATCTGGGCCGAAGTGGCGTGCCAACAACACTAAAGACCATAGAAACTCTGAATGCTTTCTTGAAAACAAGCCATTTGCAAGCTATCTGCGCTCCTCAGCATGAAGGTTTTTTACATGCAGCTGTAGTGCTGACATCAGCCTCAGTGGCAGCTGTAGCAAAGTGCTGGGAAAAGATGCAGAGAAACACGACCGCAAAAGTGTGTCATTTGTCAAAAATTTCAGAATGACAGAAACGGTTGGTATGCTGACATGTGCCAGACCTCCTTGCAGTTGATGTTTTGATTTTCCTCGCTGCTGCATTAGACATCCGGGGAAGAAGACGGGCTGTCAGGGCAGCTGCTGTGCTGTACTTATGTATTGATCCCTCCCTCCATGTGGAGCACTTAGAGCCGTCTCTTAACTGTTGTAGGAAAAACTGAGAGCGTTTCTCCGGCTCTGGCAGACTGAAGTGTTTGAACTGGTTCCCAGAGATTAGATGGTGCTGAGTGCTGAATTAAAGCTTTGTTGTGCTTGATTTCAGGTCTGTAGCTACATATACCGTGAAAGTATCTCAGTGCCTTGTCTGAAAGATGAACTCCCAGTATTGTTGCAAGTTGGAAGAACGATGGAGCCACAGAGATAAGCAGAACGAAAGAGGTTTTTTGTTTTACCCTGTGCAAACTTGCATTGGTTCAGTTCTGCGCATGCTTGGCATTTCTGATCTACATTTTATTTTGAATGTTCAATCACATACTCATCAGTGAAAGGCATACAAGTGGAAGGCCCTCTGGAAAAATACGGACAAGGGTTCACACTGTATGTATAAATGCATCTTTTCTTCATAAATTTCCTTCCGGCTGTCATGCCGAATTAGATGATGTCTCCAGAGTGTACTGCTCTGATCTGAAGCAAAAGGAAATTTTTGTACGTGGCACCTAAATTTAGCATAAATTGCAAGACAATCTCCATTTGTGAAAGTTGTAATTACATCAGGCATTCAAAAAGTATACTGACAAAATGCTCCATGATCATTGCAGGGAGGATATTTTTTCTCTCATCTCTTTCATGCTCCGTCTCAGTCTGCTAAATGTCAGTGGTTCCCAAACTGGAGGTCGGGACTCCCCAAGGGTCGTCCAAGATAAATGTGAGATGTCACAAGAAAGTAAAGCAGATTTTTGTTGCACAAAATCATCATTTGTTTCTAACCTTTTAAAACTTTGGTTTTGTTTGTCAAATACAGATGACTTTTATCTCTTCAGGCCTTCATTCACTCAAAGACAACACGTCAGACAAAAAGGGTGAGAACTGCTGCTTTACTGTATGTGATTGTCGGAAATGAACTGTGCGTTTCCAACATCAATGTCTGCACCAAATTTTATTGCAATCCATCAAACAGTTGTTGAGATACTGTATTTGAATAAAAGCCAAACATGTTAATGTGTCAGTGGTTCTAGAAAAAACAAAACGGGATTACTAAAGGCATCAGTGTTCATCTTCTGAGGACAATATGTACAAAATTTCATAGCAATCCATCCTACAGTTAGTGTAATATTTGGATCTGGACCAAAATGACAGATCAATTGACAGACTGACATTGCTATTATAGAGCTAGCATGGCTAAAAGTTATAAAACTTATGTCATAAAACTATAACCTGGCTCCTAGACTAGTAATAAAGAGAATGTGATAAACTGCAGTTTATTTTTTCTTTATCTAACTACACTGATATTTAAACTCCTTTTTAAGAGTTCTGGCCATGGCAGCAGAATCCTTGATGTATATAAAGGTTGCAAACAAATAAAAAAAACACTATATGCCAAAACACCCATAAAATAAAGATCTCATAAAAGCTGAGTGTAAAGTCAAAATGGAGCCTATAAGCTCTCCAATGGCACTGTCCATTCAGGACCAACACACATAGATCCTGGCAAAATGTAAAATAAACTGCTCCTTCTGGAGGCTGCCTTAAAATCCTTCATAATCACAATTCATTATCAAAGCTCATACTGTATGAAGTGAAATATTTCAGCAGCCTGAATGAAATACAAGCTCACATCAGAGCAGGAGGCAAAGTATTGCAGAATAAATCAGCTCTGGATCTGTTCATATGCAGTCATTCAGACATATGTGTGCGCTGACGGGGAGCAGAGGTGTTTAACAGTAAACACAGACACGTCAGAGCTGCATGAGAGGCAAAAAATGCCGCCATGACACCACAACAGAAACTCCAATCATCCTTCACGATGTGAAAATTAAGCAGAGGACAGATGGTGAAAATCTGGAGTGTCTGCTTTTATCAGATCAGAGAGCAAATACAAATGATTAGCATACACGGGAAGGCTACATTTACAACTGGATGTACAATATTTCTGACCTTTTTGGATGCGTGTTCTTGATGCAATGGATAGCTTTCATCATGTGTAAATTAGACCTACTAATGATCATTTTCAGTACTATTTTCAGTACTCAGTCAATTCTAATTCCCTTGTCTTTCCTTGTTATATTCAGTCCAAAACCCAAACCTTATTGTCTGGACTGCAGGCAGCCAGTCTAGTACCTGCACTCTTTTACAATGAAGCCATGCTGTTGTAACACTGCAGAATGTGTATTTGCATTGTCTTGCTGGAATAAACAGGGACGTCCCTGAAGAAGACGTCACCTGGATGGCAGCATATGTTGCTCCAAAACCTGTATGTTCCTTTCAGCATTAATGGTGCCTTCACAGATGTGCAGGTTACTCATGCCATGGGCACTAACACACCCCCTACCATCACAGACGCTGGCTTTTGAACTTTGCGCTGGTAACAATCTGGATTGTACTTTTCCTCTTCAGCCCGGAGGACACGACGTCCATGATTTCTTAAAATAATCTGAAATGTGGAGTCATTAGACCACAGCACACCTTTCCTGATGTGTTCCCAAGCTCATGTGGTAATATCCTTTACACAGTCGTGTTGGTTTTTAATGCAGTGCCACTCTTCTTTTTCAACTGTGCATCATGAAACCTTCTTAAACTGATGGACTGTTTGCGGTTTTCCACAAGGCGCTGAACCTCTCTCCATCCTCTCTTGTGAACGACTGAGCCTCATCACCAATGAACATGTTTACCTGTTGATGTTATAAATTCTGAAAATCTGATGGGAAGAAATACAGAAAACTATTTTAGTTCTTTTTCACCTGCGAGCTAGAAGGGAACTAATTTTTAGCTCCAAAACATCCTTTTTAACTTACCTTTCTTTAAACTGTATAATTCTTAGGAAGCTGTTTTAAGCGTTTTTTTAATGCACTTTTGCAAAAAGCAGAGAGATTTCAATAATTAACTCTGCCAAAATAAAATTGCTATTTCAAGTATTTTTTTCATATGCATCCTAATTTAATTTACAATCAAAATTAGTAACAATAATAAAACATTTACAAAATAATGATAATTAAAAAAATCCTCATGGCCACTAATGATTATGATTACAACCTTCATCAAATGCAAATAAATGAAAAACCCACTGAATGAAAGAAACTGTGTAAATGAAACTAAAAGAAAGAAACGAACTTCTTCAACTGTATCTTCATTTGTCTCTTAAAAGACATGAGCAGTATTTTTCCTCTGATACTTTTCCTCTGATAGTACGTGGAACTACATTTTTATTCTAAGCAGCAGCAGACAGGATTTTACATGAATGCTGCCAAGAAGGTTCACATTTCATCTTAAAATAACAACTTCTATGTCCATATTTAGTGATATTTTATGTTGTGAGTTGTTTAAATCAAATACCTTTTCTTTACTCGTACAGTAGCTGCCATAGCACAAGAAAAGATGGAGAAACAGCAGCAGTGAAGGAAACAGGTGAGAAGAGCCCGCACAGCTAAATGTTCAAACACTGAGCGAACATCAGCAGTTCTTCTCCAGTCTGAGGTCATCTGAGGGTGAACGGCAGCTCAGAGCTGCTTCTTCACTGCCAGACAGCAAGGACACAAATCCCCACGCTCGATGCTATTTCTTTTTTCAATAAGTGAAGAACAACAATGCATTACATGGTGGCATGACAGAGAGGATACAGACAGAGATATAATCAAGCAAACCAGACAGAGGGCAAATGGTTCAGGTACAGAACACAGAGTGATAAACAAAACCCAGCAAATCAAAGAGCAAAAGAAGGCTGAAAATAACTGCAGTTTCTTAAATGAGTTAGGATATTTTAATTATGTATGTACTGTGTATGTTTATGAAGGTACAGTATATGTGTGAGTGTACATGTTTGAACCGTTCTGATGGTTTTTGATGGTGTCGTCATTTACGTACGCTCATTCTCACTCCCAACATGTGAAATGACGCAGTATAAAGAGCAAGAAAAGTCCACATTTGGAGGAAGGTGGATTGGTTGGATGGATCTATTAATTGATTTTACTCTGTTCCTCTTTGTGTGACCAGACACTGTTGGCTCGTTAAGGGTGGGGGAGCATTAATCCATCCTGGGGGGCTCACATTGGAATATTGTTGGCATTTAAATGCTTGTTATATTTCAAATGTTTGATATCTTCCTGTTGTGATCAGGTTTTGGGGGGGACGTCCTCCTCTGGTTTACCCTGTACAGTTTTTTAATCCAAGGTGGGGCTGAGGGGGTGTATAAAAGCTCTTGGGCGCTGACTGTGGGAGGCTTGTTGTTGGCAGCAGTTTGCTGCGAGGCTTAGTTTTTTGTGTTTTTAGCTCATTTGCTCCTTGTTAATTTTCCTGGAACCTTTGTTTCGTAGTAATTTGTGGTTAATAAAACAGGCGCCTTTCTTGCACAGACCTCTGCCTCTGGAGCCATTTCTCTACTCGCCGTGTTTTTACTCACCTCCAGTGCCAGACAGCCTCACTGAAATCCCTCATCTATGTAGAATTACCACCAGCGGTGCTGCACTTTCTTCAGCAGCCAGATTTTCTGTTGTTTTGTTCTGCTTCAGTGAAATTTATATAAATAATAAATTGTCCTTTGCCCATCTGGCTTTGTTTTTACATGATATTACATAGAATTGCTATTATTCCTCATTATGTGTTTGTGTCATATTAATCTATATGTCTTGACATGTTATGAAATGGCTTCATAAACAAACAAAAAGGTAATCTTGCGATGTACCTGCTGCACAGACAAAGTCAGTGGCACAGGTGTGTCGGAGCAACACTAATGTGCTGTGTTTTATTTATGAAGTTAGCGGTGCTGCTCAAGGCCTTCGCAAGAGTTCATAAATATTGAGGTCCTGAGTCCAAATCCGGCCAGTGCAACCTCACCTGCCTAGCACAGGCCTGGCCAGCCACCAACAAAACTAACAAAACAAAAATTTTAAGATGAATTTACAGAAAAAAAAATCAGAAATATCCTTAAAACAACACAATATGAGCGTAATCATAGAATTTAACTTGCTTCCCTCAAACCAATTTCCAAAAATGCTGCAGTGACCTCAGCCGTGGTGCTCAATTACAACAAACATCTCACTAAGAAGTGATGAAGCATGAATTCATCTGAACAATCTTCTCCCTTTACTGATATTTTGAAAAATTACATACATGCAAGTTTAAATAATATACTATTACTCTGACAAGTTGCTGATCCCATCAAGGATTTTATGCGATGCTGGTCTGCCTTACGCCTGCAGAAATAGAGGCTTGTAAACTTAAAAAGAGAATAAAACTCTCAGACTTGACAAATGAAAGTGCTCAAGTGGAACCTGAGAAGGAAGAAAGGTGCACTGTTAGATGACTGAACAATAACCTCTGCTCACATCGCCTCCAGGCAGAAAGACCTGGCGTACGATTACAGCTCCTAAAAAAACACAAAGCCGAGCAGAGATAGGGGTGTATTTTCTGTCTTCCTCGCCTCCAGGTGTTACCTGCACTGCAGCGAGCAGCTGAGCGTCTGATTCAGCCGTCACATCGCTGCTCCGGCCACCGTTACACATCGCTCCGGGTCTCTGGGACCACACAGCCTTGTTTACCACATTCCTCTGGCAGCCAGGTCGAGTTTGATTGACACCTGTGGCCAGTGAGTCACAGGTACAAGCCCGGTCTTACCCCCCCTAAAGCCCCCACCGACTACCACCAGCACCCAGCTGCCCTCACAAAGACGCCTCTGAGGGCGGTAAGCTAATCCGACAGCGAACTATCCAGCCTTTCAGCCTCAGACTCCCCCGTCCTCCCTTCCATCCTCCTCTCCTCTTCTTCCTTTGCTCTCTTTTCTCCTCTCTTTCTTCACTCTCCTCCCCTTTACATTTCTCTCTCATACTTGTTTGCTTTTTGTCCTATTCACTCTCATCTTCTCCTTTATTTTCTTTCCCTTCTCCACCTCTCACCCACTCCTCTTTTACTTTCCTTCCTATTCTCCTCTACTCCATCTCACACACATACACACACATTATATTTACTGCATATACACCCACGGCAGCTTTCTTTGGCTGTATTCATTCCCTGACTCCATCTCATCACCGTGTTCAGCGATGAGATTTCTTCTATCCCCTTGACTCAAAATCACCTCTTAAAGAAGTGACAAGCCGGCAAAATGTCCTCACTTTTTCCTTCTTTGCAGGGACATTTATTCTGTCATACAGACAATGTTCAGGTTCAACATCCCTTCAATGAACAGTGATTGTCCAATTATAGCTCGCAGCCATTGTGTGTGTGTGTGTTAATGAGGGCTGTAAGCAGAGTGACACTGAGGGTTGTGTCATTTTATCAACACATGAAAGAGGAAGAAATGGAGTGAACAACATGTTCATGTGTTACTTACACTGCTAATGTTAGCATGCTTGGCTAACTAGCTTACCACCTACAGCAGTAACCGAGCCTTATTCCAAGGCTAGGGTATATATTATTTTTAGAGGTTAGAGGTTTCATTAAAACAAGAGGCAACTGTGTGGAAGTTGGTCCTGGATGCTATCACAGCATTGTTAGCAACTCTTTGTTGATCTCTGTTGGATTTGTTTACAGTCCAGGAACCATAGCCAGATATGCTAGGCCTATCCAAAATAGCATTAATGTGTACTAAATTCATTGTTTAGACCTAGTCCTAAAAGTTTTTTTTTTTTAACTTGTTTTGTTTGAAATAACAAAAACTACAATAAAGCATAAACCTCTGTGTTGCTTGTCCAATGATGTTTTTATATAGCTAGCATCCAAGCAGACTTTAGCCTCAGATTTGATGATTTATATAAATCATAGAGCCTGTGCCAGCATATTTAAGACATTTTTGATTTGTTCTGATTTACAAACATTACATTAAAAAGTCAGCCAGAGTCAAACTCATGGCGCTAATGTTAGCTTAATCAGCTAGCTCACGACAGCTAACAAAATCTGCCATCGGTCATTTAAGCAGTGGGGTTTAGCACAAGGTCCCAGATTTAAAAAATATAGTCTTTTGAGGTGGGCTCAGTAGTGGAAGAAGTGTCTTATTTTATGAGTAAAAGTACCAATACCACAATGTAAAAATACTGCATATTATTCTTCCATCTAGTGTAAGACTCAGTACCAATGCACATTTTTTCTTGTTTCATCATGAGTCCTACAAAACACCATCACAGAAAATTACAACACAAAGTGCTTTTATTTTCCCAGTGTACAAATATTGCTGATGAGCTCCTGTAAGTATGCAGTATTTTTAGAGTCACACACATACAAACAGAGGTAGGCGAGGAATGGTGTGTCAGCACCACTTAGTCAACACTCATCTGTCCACCACCCTCATCACCCTGGGGGAGGGTGGAGGTGGTTGATGCAGGTGACCTGGCTCTCCACACGGTCCATCAAGTCCCTGACATGCTGGGAAGCTTCTGGGGGGATCAAACACAAAGCTCCTGCTCATCAACAAGCCCAGTGTTCCCAAGAATCTGATCATGTTTTTGTGTAAATACCCTGAAAGCCTCTCCTTTGATTATATATAAAAAAGCCAGAGATTAGTGTGCTGACAGTTACCTCAGTGGAGCTAATTGTGAGTCATTGCATAAAGCAACAGAGTTGAAAATGACTGCTGGCTTGCAGCCCAAATGTGTCCATTAAAGACAGCTCCAACCAGGTCTTAGTAATGGAGGAATAATCTGGCAAGGAAATAAGGACTCAAACAATGCTACACATTCAAGTGCATTATAGTCAAGGAAAGGAAAACCACACCTTTAGGAGATTTAAACACCAGTTTAGGACATTTTTGTTTTATCAATGAAACTCATATTGTTTGTCCAAGTGGGAATGGTAATGTTTGATTAGATTAGAAAAGTGTTAATCATTACAGAGTTTTTAAAGTTTGCCCTAAAGTCTTGTGAATGTGAGCGACTGGGAATAAATACAGTAGTTTTGAGCACGACAGTAGGCTTAATAGTACAAACTTTCAGTTAATTTTAGTGTTAATTTCCACATCTTCTCCACCAATCCCTTGAATTATTGTGGCCTGGAGTTGACACATATACAATAAAGCATATTTTAAACAGCAGACACACAAGTAAGATTCGTTATTACAGCACAGTGTAGTGATAGCATCACTAGAGGAAAGGAAAAAACTAACTTGTTTGTGTTTTTTGGCTTGAAAACAAAACCTTTCTGACTGCTAATCCTCTCTGATCTTCCACTGTACTTGTGTTGAAAATGCAAGAAGTAGAGATTGTCAGGTCAGTCTCAGGCTTCCCAAAATGTTTCCAAAATGATAAAGGAAAAGTCAAAAATTGAGTTTTCTAAGCTTCAAATCTTTAACCAGACTGCATTCCCATTTCTTTTTTCACTTCATCACAGTCTGACATAGTGTTCATATTAACCAATACATGTTGAATATTTTTACATTTTGCTCTAACCAGTCAGAAGTGACTGAGATGTTCACCCTGCTGTTGTCATTTTTATTAGACTCTGAAGCTGCAGTAGTGATTGCTCAGAGTATTAATCGTTTTTCATTATGATTGAGGAAATATGTGGATTTAAGAGCTTTTTCTATCAGTCGACTTATAACAACGTGCTGCCATTTTTGTGGCCGTCATTTTTTTGGTCACGATTTGTGATGGCTGAGGCCATTTTTCTGGCTCTGGCACAGGAAGGTGACGTCCCCATTCTTAATCCTGCTTACAAAGCTCTGATGGGTCTTTGATTGATTGTTTCTCGAACTGTGCAAACATCTGCCAGTGCACACCACACCAGACTTATTTATATCACTGAAAGAATTGAGATGTGGGCTGTGATTCATAAGTCTGGAGCCAGGCTACCAAAACTTGGCGAAGTAATTGCTGTAATTGATGCGTCTCTTTTTGCTCACAGAGTACTGCTTAATAAGCTATAATTAACCCAGGTCTGCACACAGATGTATTTGACCCATGATATTGAAAAAACCTACTCAACTGATTCTAATCCTTTATACCATGGCGACAAAAAAAAAATCTGATTTCTGATTGGTTGGCAGGTGTCAAATAAAAATCATAGAACAAAATGTTGGCATTGCTCATTTCTGCAATTCACAGATATGTTAAATTTGGATGTTTCATATGTATGAAAGTATAGGTATCAAAGTGACATAGTTGAGATTACTGGTAAGTGAATATGTCCTCATCAGGTGGAGGAGAGGATAGTGGTGGTGTTGGGATATATTCTGGCCATGTTTATGCATATGATAACATAGATTGATTGTTATTTTACAATACAATTACAATTACCAGGGTATCTAATACCAAAATTATGACCTAAGCTCAGGACAACTAATACTCTCTCCTGTCCTCTCATGGACCCCCATGCACTTACAAGTCCATCTGCAGCCTCGGGTCCTTGAGCATCCTGAGCATGAGGAAGGCTCAGGACCTCCGAGATCTTCCAGCTCATCAGTGTCAGAGGAGGAGAGATCTCTAGTGGAGATAAGTCCTCCTCCTTGTTTGTTTTGTGGTTGAAAGTGACCTGTAAGTCGTCGGCTATCCATGATAGCTGAAACTGACATGTTGCCATGCATCTGCACAGCTGTTTGCCCCCACCTACTGTAGCCCCCACTGAACACAATAAAATAGTCCTGCTTGGAGGAATTGAGGGTGTAGCCCTCATACCCTTTGAGCAGGGTTTATTTCTAATATATATTTCATGTAACATGTGACAAATACCATAACCCAGAGAAAAAGTGGTATCAGAAAAATATCCATATCTGGAAAAAGGGGCGCTATTTTTCTTTGTTTTTGAAACATAAATACAAACTCCTAAAAGTCTATATAAACCTTCATTTCAAGACAGAAAATACCAAAAAACAGGGGTAATAAGCATGTTTTTATTGCAGTATGTGCATGTTCAGTGCTCTGAGACAGCCTCAGTCACAGATCATTTGCTGGGTTGACAACACAAGCCCAAGTCCATCATAACAAGTTTGATAAACGGCCTGAGTTTGTGTACAGAGAAACACAGGATCCACGCTCTGACACAGCAGGCATCGGGGCAGATATGATAAACACTGCATTTCCCTCAGACAGTTTTTTTTTTTTTTTTTTTTTGTCGAAACAGCAATCTCAACAGCAACAGAGTGGAACCACAGTGCATTATCCAGTCTGATGAAAGCTGAGATATGGTATGAGCTTGGGCAGCTTGTGGAGAAACGTATTCCATTTCCTTGCACATACTGTACAGTCATTTATGGTGAAGGGAAGCACATGTACGGCCTGAAGTACGATCATGGAAAGGCTTTCAACATGGCAGTATCAGAAGCAGTGCTCATTTTCCAATGAATACTGAAGATTAAGGTACGCTTCTATTTGATCAAGCAATTTCCAGGACATTCAAAATGGACTTTCTAGACTGTAATCCATGCTTAAGAAGCACCATAGCTTCACATGCTTATTACAACTGTGTGAAACTGCTGACAACAAAGCATGATAAACCTGCGTTAGTGAACCGTGGGGACTAATCAGTAACTGGCTGCTTCTTGTGTTGTTAGAAAAGACAGATGAAATATGAGATAAACGCTGAGTGCAAAACAGCCCCTCAACCCTGATCACAAAGATACTGTATGAGCAATGCATGGGATGGAGGAGATATCGTCGGTTTTGTCTTTGCACAGTGAAACTTAATACTGCTTTATGGAGAGGACATTTATCCTCAGGAATGCAGGAGCGATAAAACTGGATTTATGGTCGGTTATGTATGCTGGGGGCACTGTAAGGCACACATTGTTGAAAGCTAATTTACCTTCATTGTTAAAACATGTAACACAAGAACATCATTTCAGGTATTGTTCCATTTTATAGACAAATGAACTGAATTGTTCATAATCATTAAGATGATATTATGGGCAGGAATGGATTACAGGTCCTTCTTATTGCTTCAATAACTTTTTAATTAAATGAAATATTGGTCAAAGGAGCCAATGTGAAGTGTAACAACTGTCATGTCACAAATGTGAAAACAAATGATATCAAATTGAGCGGTAGGCCTGAAAAGTGAAAAATGAGGGTTACAATCAAGTTGCAAAAATGAAGACGTTCAACTGGACCTGGACTTGTGTGCCATGAGGCTGGACTTGACTTGAGACCTGAAGGCCAAGCAGTGAGGACAATGAATTTAAAATGCTGCTGGTAGCTGTGAAACATTGCCAGTCCATAAAAGATATATATTGATTATGATGGATGTGCTCTGTTGTGGACATGCTGCTGCACACATGTCGTGCAGTGCCAATGCTCCATGGATTTCGCCCATTACTGGACATCAAGTTAGTCAGGGACCGGCCACAAGAGGGTGCTCATGTCACACATAAGGAATACAAACCAGTCCCTGTATAATGCACTACATTAGAAACAAGGCTTTAAATAAAAAAGCAAGACACAGCAGTGAATAATAAATAAATCACATGTAATTATTTACTCTGCTGCACCATCATCAGGTGAGCGATACTAGCAGCTAATCACAGTAGCAGGTAATATGTTAATAAAACCCAAACAGCTAATGTCGATCAAACCCGGTCTGGAGCTTGAAACCACACAAAGAAATGTCATGAAGACATAAAATAGTACCAATTTGTTCTAAAAATAGAAAAAACCCTCCTCCTAATATTTCCACACGCGTTCTGAGTATGAAAGGAGACGCCTGTTAGAGTCGTTTGGTTAAGATTAGACAAGATTGTTCAGCTGCATGAAAACTCATGTAGTCTGGTTTGAGCAGAAATAGTTCTTGGCAGATATAGAGATTAACTTTGCAGGCATTAAAATTCCATGTAGAGCGTGTCTGGGGGTTTGTCACTATGCCGACAAACACAAACTAAAACAGCAGAGGAGAGAGAGCGAGGGAAGCTCACAAAGCAGCTTTTTATTACCCAGAACCCCACTGTCTCCCAGGGAGCACATTTAATTACAGACGTGACAAGGAAGACATGAGGGAGTTCAAATGCAACGAATCTGTCATCCCCCGCCCCGAGTGGAAATCGCACTCTCACCACACAGCATGCTGTACAGATTAGCTCGGGGTCGGAAATTACAGAACATCTCCCAACCTCAGTGGAACTCTCTACAGGAGCATGCCAACTTTCAGGACCAGCTTCCTGCCGTCTAATGAATCTCCCGTTTCCCTTTCAAGCTAAATAGCCCTTTCTGTACGAAGGTTGTTTCTAGCTTATCGTACAGCAGATGGACGTTTATTTTCCTTCATACCGAGCATGTTGAATGTGACGTTATTAATAGATTTTACCCTGATTCGACTGTTTTTCTAGCAATAGCTCAGGGCCAGAGTCTGAATGTACCTTTTTATTCATACTTGAAAAGTGTATCCCTAAGCACTTCATAGGCAGCAGTGCATTTGATACCAGTGTAACTCAAGAAATGCTTACGATGTTAAACTTTGCTTAATGGGGTGCCTCAGGGATCCATCTGCACCTCTGCTCTTCCCCCCCACCGCGACACCATTTATGATATGTGATCGCTGAATCGAGGGACACAAATCAAGGGATCCCCTCTCCCTTGTGGGAGGTACATGCGCGCTCGCCCACCGTCAGCACATTTGAACAGTGCTTTTCTTTTCACATTTTTCATGGATGAACGTAACACTTTCAAAGCTATTATTTTCTGCCTTGACAAACATGAAATCTATCCCCTGGTAATAATAGAACTGCGGGAGGCATTTAAAGAGGTGGCTCAATGTACAGATAAAGATTTACGCACTTCTCCTCAGACAGCTTCAGGCTTTTATCTGTGTATGAAACACAGCTCTCTCATGGCCACAGGGGATAACATGCGGTACTGGACTGTACGGAGCTGCATGCTTCACATCTGTGGAAACAGATAAGTACTGCATAATCTCTGCTGTATGAGGCATTTGACTCACAATGCACAGCATGCAGTGGCAAAGAAGCGCTCAGATGCTGAAATCAAATTTGTGCTAATCAATATTTTATATGACAGATCAAGACAGATTCAGCTGCATCCTAGTGGCTAAAAAAATCATTAAAACAGCAGAAGTAGCACAATGTAAAAATAGTAAAATACTAGTAAAAGTCTTGCATTCAAAAATGTTATAAGCATCTTTTTGTTTGTTTGTTTGTTTTCCTCTCATCCACCATGTTTTCATCCACAGGAGGTGATTGATTACGCTGTATGTTAATGTTATCAGCTTTGTTTTGCTGCCCCTAATGGCCATAAAATCAATTAATGCTGCTTTAAGTAAGATATAAGGTTTTAACTATCAGACACACTGTTGGATAGTTTCATGTGCTTTATAACAATACATTTTATTCTATATGTTTGTTGTAGGGTTTTCTTCAGTAAATGTACTTTGCTACTTTCCACAAACCGACAGCATGTGCAGTGTTAACAATTAGCAGTTTGCTGATGTAACAGTAGGAAAAGGTCACTCTGCCATAACCATAATCCCCCACATAAGCCCCTACACTAATGCAAGAGTCATCAAGTCTACTGTTAAAACCTAATTGCACAGACTGCTTTTGTGCATTTTAGTGAAAATTACGTCCTCAGTAAAACACTTTTGAGTATGAAAGCCCAGTCCTGGAGGAAACACAGTATTATCTGAAATCAAGACAATGTGCATCGATCCCTCACTGCACACACAGAAGTCCTGAGGATAATTCTAATATGAACTCCTCTCAAAGGGCAAGCAGGCCAGTCTCAAGTGAATTACCTGAGCATTTGAAAAGACTCCAACTAGTACTTAACCCAAGATGCCATCAGTCTGACAACCCAGCGTGCCGTTCAGATCTCCTATTAGCCTGTGTCATTAAACCACCTTCATAAACCCTCCTAAGTACAGTTTCCTGCAACTGGAATGTTTTCATGGCTTTGGAAAATGGTGCCCCTGGTGATGTTGTACATAATATCTTCATTTCATTTTTTGCCAAGTCATTACCCTTATTTGTGACAAGGGAGCTAGTTCATGATGTGAGGTACATCTTTAATGCCTTAGGAAAGCAGTGCAAGGACCTCAGTTCTGTGCAGGGGGGAAGCTGTCGCGATATGCCGTGTTGAAAAGCCATATCAGCACTTCCTAATTCAGACAGAACAAGTGATTATATACAACAAAGTACAGTGATCAACGATGTTAAAATGTTAAAAGTTTATTTGGGGTCAGCTTCATTAATAGTGAGCTTCTTTTCACCACTGAGAGTTAGCTTAACTGTTAGCAAGTAGCAACAGTGGTAAGTTCTGTTGCTCTGGGTACCTACAGGTTGTTATTATATGACACATAGGCAGATACACCTGCATATTAGATACTTGAACAAAATGAAAAGCCAATCAGTGTTGGCGTATCTAAATGTCAACAGAGATCAAGATGGAGGACAACAGGTAGTAGCAGTTTGCTAGCTGTAGCAGTAGCAGTTTGCTAGCTGTAGCAGTAGCAGTTGTAAGACTCCACGTCTGCGATGTGCAGAGACTGAGCTAAAAACGAGAAGCCCTGGAGGGAAAATTGTGAAACTTCAGTGCCAGTTAAGTTTTGGAAAAAAATCACTTGTTATTTGACACCAGTTATTATTTGTTTGCAGCGCACCAAGTTAGCATGGTGGTTAAAACAGGAACTATGATTAAAATGTCCCGTTGTGACTGAAAAGTGTCTGCTACACAATCAGAAATTAGCATTTTCTGTAGCTGTGGAATAAATTGTATTAAATGGCTTCAAAAAGAGACTGAAACTGTATTTTGTCGCTAAGAAGAATTATTGTAAGCATGCAGAAAGTTGTTTGGAAACTGTTTGGAGAAGCGCAGGCACTGTCAAAAAAAATACATGGCAGGTGACTGGATGAACCGTTTAATTGCCATCTTCAACCAATCAGATCAGCAAATCATATCCCAGGACTCGAGCAATGCTGATCTTTGCTCATCTTCCAAAGAAGAAAGACTCTACATTTCTGATAAAACTGATGTTATAGCAGAATCTAGCGAAGCTCTTCGGAGCCGGCATTGTTGTTTTTGTTGTTTCTCTGGTATTGTCACAGCAGAACCATGCTCACATCTGCCAGTGGTTCCTCACAGGATACTGGTGACTTAAAGCTTGGCAAGATGGATTTTAGGAGAATCCAGCTGCCTCGCAAGATAACGCCAGTTTCGAATTAGCTACGGCTGCTACATTCATTGTAGCCACACTGTAACCCTTTCGTGCACAATACGAGCCGTCAGATATGGCTTTGTATTCCAGGCATATGCTTCTGTGTGTTGTCATTATCAAACCTGATTTAAATCTTATGTCTGTAGTTGAAAGATGGTGAAGCAAACATAAGATTCTCAAACTGCACTGCTATGTGATGGGGACATCTCAGAAAGGGCTGCAGATTTCACATTTGTCTTGATTCAATTTGTCCTCTGCACCTCCGGGTGTTTGAAGAAACTCACACAAACTCTCAAAGCTCATGACTGTGCTTTGAAAGGGCATCCAAAAAAGGGGGTCTAGTGCTAGTGTGAAATAGAATAAGGGGTCTAATGAACAGCACCACACTCCGCTCACTGTTATTTGTCACTGTCCTCCTCACTCCTCCGCAGCCTCCCTGTAGAGATTCATATTAGTTTCAAAGGAATCAGCGAGCTCAGTCTTCATTTTCTTATCTTGAATCAGGATCAACTGCATCAGCAAAGCAATTTGCAGTGTGTGCATGTGGTAGCTGGCCTGCTGTATGATCCCCATCTGTATCCATCACAGGTCAGATTGTTGTTGAAATGACTTCAGCTACTTCATATTGTTTGCTTTGTGTAACCTGCATCAGAGGATGTGGATCTCTTCCAGGAAGCCTTTCATTGTAGTGGCGCAGTGAACATTATATAAAAACAGCATTGGCGTCTGTTTTCAGCTGACATCAGAAAGATATTTAGATACGCTCCTCATTAAATCATGCAGATATACAGACATTACCTGAAATTTCATTTAGATGCTTTTTCCACTGGTTTGGTTAAATGTTTGCTTTGTAGGTGTTGATTAATGTTTCATAATACTGAGCAGCTCTGGTTTTAATTATGTACTGTTTTGCAGGATTTTCAAGTAAATAAATGATTTTATACTCGCTTCCAATTATGCCCAGTCAGACCAGGACAGTGACCACTTCAGCATCAAATACTCTGTGAAAACAATCGAAACACACAACTCGCTAATTAACCAAGCTAATTATTCTTATGACACATGCCATTTAATTTTTTTGACTCACTGATTACAAAATTCATCAATTAATAATATTTTTAGTATCTGTGCCTGTGGCATAACACATTGGCATCACAATTTTAGAGTGGTTTATGAGATGAAGGGGCACAGAACTGGCTATCCCCCTCCAGACTTTAACACAAATATTTTGGTTTTTCCAGATTTCCATCAGCATGACTCTGCTATAAACAGGCCTGTGTCCTGAGGAATAAACAGTTTAGGAGAAAAAAATGAATTAAAAAAAAATTACATTCTGCTTTGCAATGCCCTCACTGTTACTGTGGAGTGCTAATGAAGACTTTTTTAATGATACAACAGAGACACCTCTGGGTTGGCTGCGGTACTGCACGTGGAGGAGCGGGCACTTCCTCCAGTGTTTTCACAGGATAAGGCTGATGAACCATTATTTTTCTTCCTAATTAATAAGAGAAGTAAACAAAAGAAAGGACTAGAAAATATACTTGTTAAGTATTGTGTCCGTATGTGGACAAAAGTATGTGGACACCCGAACATTACACCTGTACTGTTAGAGATTAGTTTGTTTTTTCAAGTTCAGTGACCTCACTCGGTTGCTTTTGCATTATAGATATTACACAAGTCTGTCAGTGTTTTACGGTGACTATTTGATGGCTCAACATCTCGTTCCAAAACCATCAGTGTTAATCTGCAGCTACAACAGCCTCCAGTCTTCTGTGAAGGCTTTCCACCAGATTTTGGCTGCATGGATTTGCTCACAGTCAGCCAGAAGAACATTATTTTTTCACTGCGGGAACTTCCCCAGGGGACCCTGAACCTTTTGAGGAATGAGTGAACTTTACCTGCGTTTCAATCAGTAGAACCAGGGACTGAATTTTGTTCCTTGCTGATATCGCCACAGTAAAAAAAAAACTCAGTGGAAATGCCCCTGGGTTTAGTACTTTCTGATGGTTCAGGAACTTTTTGGATGGAGAATAACTTAACTAAACTAAGGCTGAACTTCATCTGACTGGTGAATCACAGATGCTACAGAAGCTACAACTTAGCAGCTTCTTTCATAAAATAAGGAAATACTTGTAGTAAGTAGTAATATTAGGACAAAGGTTGGAAACTTCTTGTTTGTTTTTAAGCTAGGCTTTGTTGTTTGCTGCCTGACATGTTCAAAACAACAGTAAAAAGTAAAAAGAGAGAAATGTGTGCAAACAGGCTGTAAGCAAGAGCAAACCAGGGAGAAGGAGTGGCGTCAGCTCCTCTGGTTCCTGGACCTGGTTGAAAACAGTTATTTGTGAGGTTGGCCGCTGATGCTGGCCGATACATCCTGGCTCGTGGTTTGCGTTTCACTTCATCCCAAAGGTGTTGGATGGGGATGGAGTCGGGGCTCAGTCAAGTTCTTTCACACCGAGCTGGGAAAACCAGACATGCAACAGACAGTGGAGTCCACAGGCATTCCACCATATGCTGTATTCATCTGCCTCAACTGTCAGTGTCAAATGATTAAAGTTAATAACGCTATCATACCAGATGTTAATCACACAGTACTGGCAGCTTCATTAGTGAGTTAGCTGTGGCTCCAAAGTGCCAGGATCGGTTATCCACTCCATCAAATGTCATCATCCCACCCTTTTCCCTTCTGACTCACCCTAGTGAGAAAACACTGAAATGCCTCCTGTATATTTCATCAAAAGTTTTGTACACTATAATTCTACATTTCAACATGGCTGCAATATTTGGCGCTCCACCCCGAAATGAATGACTGTTTGGTTTGTTTGGCAAATGCTGGTGCAAACGATATCTCATGCAACGCCCATGTAATGTACCCAACAGCGGAGTTTACTGATTGATATTTATTTCCTCACGCTGAGATTTCCTCAGTGTGAGCGGCCGAGGGAGATGGAAACTGGGAGATGCCGAGCACGCTAGGAAACAGCAGGCCCTCACATTAGGCTCGGCAACCAGGGATCGCTGGGAAAACGGCTGCAGAAAACCAGGACGACAATTTAAAACCCAGAAGCATGTTAAACAAATACAGACATGCAATAGATCCACTGTCAGCATTAGTGGCTGGCTGTTCGCACACTCATTATTAGAAAAGAGGGCAGTGTTGTTCTGCTGGCTCTCACTTCCCCCGAGGCATACAATAACCTTTTTGTAGCTCACTTTTTAAAAGCCTGTTCAGCTAAACTCCTGTTGCCTGAGACTGAAACCAATGACTCGCTTGTAAAAAAAAAAAAATATGTATATACCAATTTACCCTCCTCTTCAGCATTGTTTCTCCAAGACCCTCCTAGGATGAGACAGGACTGACCCTGAAAGCTGCACTCAAGTGCCGCAGAATGAAAAGCCGGTGATTAGCATCTCATTATCTGTCCTCATATTAAATTTAGCTCAAGTTCAAACCTGATTGTCCTTTTTTGCGTCAGTTCATTCAGGTCAGATCCCATTTCCGCACACTTCACTGAAGACAGAACATGGTGCATGAATGGCTGCTTTGGATTACTGCAGCCCTTCATCTTCTCATTGACTCCTGCATTTGATCTTCATGACCGAGCTTTGACTTTACAATATGTTGATAGATTTTATGAGGGTAGTCACTGTGCTTGAACTGAGCTTTTTTAGGCTGGGGGAAGCAGCCTTTGATGGTCTGAACTAATCTTATTGAGGGGATTTCACATTTCTATCTGACGTCTGTCTGCATGGTCCACGTTCGCTTATCAACAGAGCCAAGGATCATTTCATTTCACTTTCAACATCCTCATAAACTTGTTTTGCTTTCTACGTGGCTTGAGAAAAGTCATGTCCCAGTATCATCAACAAAAATCTAAATCTCTCCATTGGTGCGTGATTGATTTACAAGTCAGTGTGCTGGTATTTCATTCAGCACTGCCTCTGAACTGAAAGCAGAACTGTTTTTATGTCATCAGATGGATCCACAAGGTGGGCCGCAGCGAGGAAAGTTGCCTGCACCAAATGTTTGTGGAAGTGACATGACGATGTGTATGAGTGGGCTGCTGTAGCTGAGCGAGAAGAGAAAATCGAACATATATCGTAGAATTAATCCATGGTTTGTTCAGTACACATGTCAAAGTGTTCTTGAGCAAGACACCGAACCCCTAAGCTACGAAAGAGGTCGAATCAATGTCAGATCCGTTGTCTCTCTTGTTGATAAACCTTCTGTTTGCAGTTTATTGGCTGACTAGCTTCTCTACTGAAGCAGGTGGCGGTGGAATAAAGCTGTGGTCACAACATACAATAACTGCTGGTGATCGTCTCACCCTCCAAACAATCGTACTGTGAAGTGTCTAGATGACTGCTGTTCTCTGTGTTGTCCTCCATACCACTGAGCTAGTAGCAGCATGGATTACGCTCAGCCGCTCTAATGCACTTCCTTCACTCTGGATTAGACGCTGTTGTTGTGTGTCGCGTTGTGAGTGATTGCAAAAGACACTTTGAAAGCTAATTTGAGCAGCCGGAGCTTCCAAACTGAGCCACATCTGTAGAAATCCCATTGGAATTTCAAACCGCCTCCAAATGTAGCTTGAATTCAAATTGATTCCGACTTTCTGAAATCAATCTGGATGCAGTCTGGAGATGCCAAAAAACGGATTTGAGCTGGCAGTCTGAACGAGGACGTCATGTCTGTCTATCCGTTAAATAAAGAAGTACAGTATCGTGTGTGCATAGATGATATTTCAGTGGCTTTAAGGAAAAGCTCACAGTCTGCCCAGAAGAGAAACGGTACACCATCAGAGGAGCACGAATCTGGAACTTTGGATTACATATATGGAGACTATGCACATCCACCGCAAGAGATCTAATAGTTATCTCATGATTCAACATACGTTCTCATGGACCAAAGCTTTTGTCAAGTAGATAAATGGTCACGAGCATCACCAGAATTATAGGAATCCTCTTCCGGGGACCTGGGCAGTTGCCAAGATGTTGTGGTTTGGACAGAAGTGCTGAATGGACAGACTGACCCACAGATTCACTGACAAGCTGACTTTACCGTCGTTAAGTCCTGGCAGCAGCGAGGAAAAGAGCCTATAATACCAGAGCAGATGCAAAATGGCTGTCACAAAGTGGAAAGTGGAGAATTAGGAATTACATGAATCATTCTTGACAGGTATTTGATGCAGAGCAGCGGCAGGCTAAGATCCATGCCAATCCAAACAATCCCAGCATTTTGATAGTATAATAAGCAAGCGGGCTAAAAACTCATATACAAACAGCTTCACAAGTCGTCTTAACTTTCATTTTGCTACTGTATTTGCAAATGTTTTCAATGTCGGTGCAGACCATGGCAACAGCATCTCATCCACGTCAAAATTAGCGCTCGGGTCAGTGACAGCACGTGAAAACATCCGTCAGCATAAGGGAATTAACTCAAACATAACAACAACTTGATATTTATATCAAAAGCATCCTGAGAGCTCCTGGCTTAGCCGGAGTAATCAAGTTAGCGAAACGTCTCCTGTGGGGAAGTAATCTACTTTGATGCTCTGTCTGCTACCAAAACATTGAATCTGTGTCAGGCTGCGCAGGCTGAGCAGCTACCACCCGTCCAGCCCACTCCGTAATTCAATTACATTAGTTGACTCATGTCCTACTTAACGTCCAGGCAGCCAACAGCCTGATTACAGAAGCCACAAATTGTCAAATACCAAACCTGAATAAACATTTATGTCTCTCAAAACCAGGAGGGTTGTAATTATCCTCGGTAATGTTATTTCACAGGACAGATGAAGTGCTGTGTGGAGTTCACTTCCCAGATCAGCGATGTAGAAACTCATACAGTTCTTCCGATTGTAATTAGACTTTTCAATGAACTCATTTGACCTGGACCCAACCTCGCCCCACAGCCGATGGACATTTATCAGAAGTGTGTGTCTGGAAATTATTAATGCCTTGATCTCCACCTGATCATGTCTTTTCCACGTTGCAATAAAATGCTCACATGCAAACACTTCATTTTTAATGTGTATTATTAATGTATTTTAATGTCTTTTGAGGGAAAGTGATGAAGACAGCACAGCAGAAGTATTATTATCTGCCTTATTTCCATATTCTCATACTTTCTGTGGAATGTTACTTTATAAAGGTGAAACAACAATGTGAACACTGCTGGATAAGTTAAAAAGACAATATTTTTTAATGAATGAAATAATAAGAATCCAGCAATGTAGAAAAGTTCTGTTCATCAAGCAGGAATGGAAAATAAATCTGTCTTCTACTTACTTCACTATAATATTTAAATCATGGAACTCAAGCTTTGCACGATTAGACTAATTTAAAGTGATTGTAAAATGTTTGATTGTCACTTCAGACAGCTTTGTAAAGCTAAAATTGCACAATTTAGCTCAACAGAAAAACATGCAAAAAGGTGCAACATGCTGGTGCAAGATGTTAGTTACACAGTTGCCAGAAATCACAAAATAAGTCATAAAGTTATATTCAATAAAAGAAAAAATACATTAGTACTGAGGTTGTCTATAATGTGTTTAATGTAACCTTTAATTAATTTAAAGCTGGATAAGATAGATTTTATATTTTGTGGTTTTTGGGATATTTAATTGCGAGTTTTCATTGAAAAAGAACATTTGAGAATACTGAGATATTTTGTTCACCAAGCTGAAGATCCGATGCTTCTGCAGAGAAAACAATGACGCTTCCAGGATGTAATTAGGATTCAGTTTTATCACAGCCATGTAAAGTGCAGACGGTGATAATCTGTGTTGTAAGTGTCTGGAGAAACAAAAATATTTTCCATGTGTTGATCGGTCTTTTGCAGATTTACGATCAGACAGATTGTTGCTGCAGTTCATCTCACATTTCTTTGCATGCAGGATGAACTAATACTTTTGCTTGTGTATAATTTTGCATTAAAAAAACTTAACAGCACCAAATGTTTAAAGGTGTGCCTCCAACTCTCTGACTGAAATGTATTTTGGCTGGAATTACCACCATTCGGCCACTAGATGGAGCCACTTAACCACGTTTACTAGGCGTCCTGCAGCTTCATTATATGCAAATGTCTCACAGCTGTGATGATCCCTGGGAACGACACTAAACACTGAGCTTTATTAGACAGCTAATTATGATGGGGGAGTCTTAATTTTAACAGCATTTACCTCCGAAATACCCGAAGAGACCACACTGGCACACACAGAAGACAGTAAGTTTCAGTGAGCAGTTTGCAGAGCAAAGAATGAAAATTATCAACCAAAACACGGTTTTATTTTTTTAAAAGGGTTGTTCCTACAGCAAATGTGGCACAGGTAAGTCAAAATGTTCTGATACTTTAAGGGGGTCATTATAACACCTCTACAACATTTCTAAATGGACTTTGTGTTACTCAAATGTGCTTTTAAACCCACTTTTTCACGTTTTATTCTTAGTTTTTAAACATTTCTCTGATTTTCCTTTATTGTGAGCAAGCTTTCATTTTGTGGAAAGTATTTCCATCATAGACTCTGCGCGTTTTCTTGCTGGTTTTTGAGTAAATTTCATACCCCACATTAATATTTGAAGTAATCTTGACCCTTTTAACTCACATTAATCTGTTATTGGGGTAATTAAGGGCATCGTTACCTGTCCGATTTGACTGACAGCCTTCCACAGGCGGAGACAGCGGGCCGCGCTGCACAATGGAGGGAGGAGGGAGGTGGGAGGCGGGCAGGAGCGCCGCTATCCAATGGGATCAGTGATGGGAGGGAGTTTGCCGAACTCCAGCTTTGTCCCAACTTACTGGGACTCCTGAGCACAATATGACTGAAGCGCCTGCACCGTTATTCCACGGGACGGTGCGGAGGCTCAGCCGCCTGCACACACTCAGCGCCGCTCACTTGCGCCCTAACCTTGGATAAACTTTTCTCCGCGCGTCTCTAAGGAGCCAGGAACTTTTGTTTTCTTTTGTCTGTGGAGGGATGGATAGATTCCGCTCTGAAAATGCAGTTTGAGGAGTTGAAACGAAACTAGGGATCTTTCTCTCCATTCAGAGGATTTGGCTGCAGTGAAACGCAGCGCTGCGCAGGATAAAACGGCACTTCTGGAGTACTTTTGGACACCGAATAAGTGCGCAAAGAGTCCTTGCTGGGTTTCTCTTTTGAGTTTTCTCTGCACATTTGCTGGAATACAATGCTTTAGTGACTCGTTCAACCTCACTAAAGTTGATGCATCATAGGCATGGACTCTGTCTGAGAAAGGTGGACTGGCTAACTGACCATGGCGCTCACAGGTAGGGGCTTAGGCCGGTTTCATTTGATTTTACTGATGTTATGGACTCTGTCGCAGTACTCAGCATCCAGCCAAGTCCGTCAAGAGTTTCAGGTCCTGGAGGAGCAGCCCATCGGCACCTACGTGGGCACGATAGAGACCAAGCCCAGCTTCACGTACCGCTTCAGCGAGAGCCACAAACTTTTCTCAATTAACGGCACCACTGGAGTCATTTACACCTCCTCCGTGATTGACAGAGAGGTTTTGCAAAGTGATGTCATCAACGTCGTGGTGCTGTCCAGCCAACCAACCTACCCGACGGAGGTCAGGATAGTAGTTTTGGATATCAATGATAACTCCCCGGTGTTTCCAGACGCGTCGATTGTCGTGTCTTTCAAGGAGGACGCCAGCAGCGGCAGGCAGGTGATTCTGGACACCGCCACAGACTCAGACATTGGAAGTAACGGAGTTGATCACACCACGTACAGAATAGTGAAAGGCAACGAGCAGAGGAAATTCCGCTTGGATATTACAGTCAATCCTAGTGGAGAGGGGGCATTCTTGCACCTTGTTTCAACTGGAGGCTTGGACAGGGAAGTTACTCCCTTCTACCAGCTCATGATTGAAGTGGAGGACAAAGGAGACCCGAAAAAGTTTGGCTACCTGCAAGTAAACGTCACCATTCAAGACATAAATGACAACCCCCCTATTTTTGATCAAGATCAGTATCAAACCAGTGTTTTTGAGGATGCAGCGGTAGGCTCAAGTATTCTGCAGATCACAGCATCAGATCAGGATGAGGGAGCCAATGCTGAGATCAGGTACTTTTTAGATGAAGGGACACCTTTCCAAATTGACCCTAAAGCTGGTATTATTATTATAAAAGAGGGTTTGGATTATGAGAGTAAGAAAGAGTACTCCCTGACTATTCATGCAGTAGACAACGGCGTGCCCTCGCTGTCAGGCAGAACAGAAGCCACAATCAAACTTTTAGATGTGAATGATAACGACCCGGTGGTCAAGTTTAGGTATTTTCCCACAACTTCTAAATTCGCTTCTGTCGATGAGAATGCGCAGATTGGCACCGTTGTGGCTTTGCTCACCGTTTCAGATTCAGACTCACCCACAGCTAACGGTAACATATCTGTTTCAATCTTGGGAGGGAACGAGCAGAGACACTTTGAAGTGCACACGTCTCCCGTGCCCAATTTGAGTCTGATCAAAGTGGCCAGTGTGTTAGACAGAGAGAGAATCTCCTCATACAACCTGACTGTGTCTGTGTCGGACAATGGCAAGCCTATCGCTAGGTCCTCCTTTGCCAGTCTGGTTATTTTTGTGAATGATATCAATGATCACCCACCCATATTCCAGGAAACACTGTACAGAGTAGATATCAGTGAAGACATACCAAAAGGCAGCTACATTAAAGGGGTTTCTGCAACAGATGGTGACTCTGGGCAGAATGCCAACCTGCGCTACTCCCTGGTGTCTGGAAACGCTTTGGGCTGGTTCTCCATCAGTGAAAACAGTGGTCTGGTTACCAGCGCCGCTTTGCTGGATAGGGAAATAGCATCTGAAATTGTGCTAAACATTAGTGCCAAAGACCAGGGGCTGCAGCCCAAGATTTCTTACACTAAACTTATAGTCAACATCACTGATGTGAATGACCAAGTGCCCACATTTACCCAGAGCACATTTCATGTTTCCCTGATGGAGCACGCTCCTGCCGGCACTGAGCTGGTGGTGCTGTCTGCCTCAGATGACGACCTCGGGGCCAATGGAACTATCCGCTTCTCATTTGATGCAGAGACTCCAGCCTCAGTCCAGGAGCTGTTTCGCCTGGATGCCGTGTCAGGGCGATTAAGCACAGCCGTGGAGCTAGACAGGGAGGATCAGGCCTCCTACTTACTGCACATCCAGGCAGCAGACGCAGGCAGCCCTCAGCTGCACTCTGTAGGAAAAGTCAACATCACTCTAAGGGATATCAATGACAATAGGCCAGTTTTCTACCCTGTGCAGTATTTTGCCAACGTAAAAGAGAACGAGCCCTCGGGTTCTTATGTAACCACCGTTTCAGCCACAGACCCCGATTTGGGTCGAAATGGCACGATCAAATATATAATTACAGCTGGAGACGCTTCCAAATTCCGCATTAATAGCAACACAGGGAGGATTACCACGCTTGTTCCCCTGGATAGAGAGGAGAAAACTGCTTACCAGCTGCAGGTGACAGCAGCAGATGGTAGCGGCCTGCGCTCACACACCCAGGCCATAGTGACTGTAACTGTCATAGACACGCAGGATAACCCACCGGTCTTTAGCCAGAAAGGGTACAGCTTTGTCATGTTTGAAAATGTGGGCGTCGGGACAGTTATAGGGACCGTGTCGGCCACCACCGTGGATTTAAACACAAACATTTCATATCTAATCACCTCGGGGGACCAGAGGGGGGTTTTTGCTGTGAACAGCACAGGTCAGATCACAGCGTCGAGCCAGATAGACAGAGAGGAGCAGGGTTTTTATCAGCTGAAAGTTGTAGCCAGAGCTGGGGAGATCACAGGAGAGGCCTTTGTTAACATCACTGTGAAGGACTTAAACGATAATGCCCCTCATTTCATTCACGCTGTGGAGCATGTGAGCGCGGTGGAAAACTGGAGCACAGGTCATGTCATATTCCAGGCCAAAGCCTCAGATCCCGATGAAGGCACAAATGGAATGGTGGTCTACAGCCTCAAACAAAACCCCAAAGGCCTTTTTCATATTCATGAGAAGCATGGCCTCATCACACTGACCGGGCCGCTGGAGGTCACCACAAGCTCTTATGAGGTCGAGGTCATTGCAGCAGACATGGGGGTCCCCAAGCACACCTCCAGCCTCATCCTCATTGTCAGCGTTTATGACGTCAACGACAACTCGCCAGTGTTTGACCAGCTTTCCTATGAGGTCATCATCCTGGAGTCTGAGCCTGTCAACAGCCGCTTTTTCAAAGTGGAGGCCGCCGACAAAGACTCTGGTCTTAATGGGGAGATTATGTATGACATCGCTGGTGGCAACACAGGTGATGTGTTTGGCATTTTTCCAGATGGGCATTTGTATATCAAAGCAGAGCTGGACCGAGAGATTCAGGACAGATATAACTTAGTGGTTGTGGCCAAAGACCGGGCTGTGGAACCACTTAGCGCCACCGTCAATGTCAGCGTGATCCTCGATGACGTAAACGACAACCGTCCCCTCTTTAACAGCACCAATTATGTGTTTCATTTTGAGGAAGAGCAGAAGAGGGGGTCGCTGGTGGGGCGTGTTTTTGCCGAGGATAAGGACTTTGGCCCAAACAGTGAGGTCAGATATACATTTGAGACTCCACAGCCCAACTTTGAGCTGAATGCCATCACAGGGGAGTTGACCAGCACGCTGCAGTTCGATCGCGAGTCACTCATGAGACAAAGAGGCGCCGCCGTCTTCAGCTTTGTGGTCGTCTCGTCAGACCAGGGACTCCCCAAGCCCCTCAGAGACCAGGCGAAAGTGCAAGTTTACATTCAAGACATCAACGACAACCCACCTAAATTCACTAAAGACATTTACCAGGCCTCCATCTCTGAGTCAGCCCAGAACATGACACAACTGCTGCGGGTCTCCGCCTCCGATGTGGATGAGAACAAAAATGGACTGGTTCATTATCACATCCCTGAAGGCAACGAGGAACGACAGTTCACCATTGATAGCAGCTCTGGACAGGTTACTTTAGTAGGAAAGCTGGACTATGAATCCACATCCTCCTATTCTTTGAAAATAATAGCTGTTGATGCTGGAGCTGTGCCCTTGTCCTCCTCCTGTATGCTTAGTATCAGCATCCTGGATGAGAATGACAACTCCCCCTCCTTCCCTAAATCCTCACTGTCTGTGGATGTCCTGGAAAACATGAGGATAGGGGAGCTGGTGGCCTCTGTGACCGCCACAGATGCAGATTCTGGTCAGAACGCAGACATAACATACAGCATCACAGCCACAAACAACCACGGCACTTTCAGTATCAGCCCCAACACCGGCAGTATCTTTTTGGTTAAAAAGCTGGACTATGAAACTCAGTCATTTTACAAACTCAACATCACTGCTAAGGATAACGGCAGACCAGCCCGCTCCTCATCCATTCCTGTGGTCATTCATGTCAGGGATTTTAACGACAACCCTCCCATATTTACCCCCGGTGACATTTTCAAATCCATCCCAGAAAATCTCCCTATCTCAGCCTCAGTCATGACAATAACAGCTCATGACACAGACGCAGACATAAATGGGCTGCTGGAATACTCCATTGTTCAACAGATTCCCCGGGGAAACCACTTCAGCATCGACCCAATCACCGGGCTCATATTCACCAACAAGGAAGTTGACAGGGAGTTTTCAAATCTGTTCGAGCTGACAATCAAAGCGACTGACCAGGCTGTTCCAGTTGAATTCCGCCGCTTTGCCCTGAAAAATGTCACAATATGGGTCACAGACCAGAATGATAATATTCCCAGTTTTGTGTCCCAGAACGCCCTTGTGGCTGAGCCCAACATCGTCATCGGCTCCATCCTGACAACAGTGGTGGCCTTTGACCCTGATGAGGGCGCAAACGGGGAAGTGGAGTATGAGCTTGTGGAAGGGGACGCTAACACTTTCATCATGGACAGGTACAGCGGAGATATTCGTCTGGCCTCCCAGCTGGTACCGTCCCGGCTCATGTACACCCTCACTGTGTCAGCCACGGACCACGGCACAGACCGCAAGACCTCCAGAACTGAGCTGACCATCATCCTTCAAGGGATGGACGGGCCTGTTTTCTCCCAGCCGAAATACATCACTATCCTCAAAGAGGGCCAGCCGCCGGGCACCAACGTCATCTCCCTGGATGCCTCCAGCCCGCGGGGCTCAGCGACCAAAGTGGAGTATTTCATTGTGGCGGTTCGCAGTGGCGGAAAAGCCGTGGGACGCCTTTTCACCATCGGCCGCCACACTGGAGTGATACAGACGGCAGCAGAGCTGGACCGAGAACAAGGCTCCGACCTGTACCTGGTGGATGTGTATGCCATCGAGACAGACGCCAGCCAGCCCAGAACACAGCGTGCTGAGGTTAGTACACTGCTGACTCCCTATTCTCTACAGGTACTGGAAAGCCACCTTATATTTTGCTCTATTGGTCTATTTGATCTGTTTGGCAGGGGGAGGGCATGAACTCACATGCTGGCATTTGCTATAGACATTTGGATGGAATAAGTGTAATGAGATCAAGCTTTGAACTGGAAAAAAATGGCGAGCGAGACTGTCCAAGTCACACATAAAACAGAGCCACCTATTGCATTCGTCTGCTCATTAATTAAATTCCTTTTTTACGCATAGCTCTGCCTTATATTAAATCATAATTTTCTTGGACACGGGTAAGAGGGCCTTGTTCGTTGGCATGATAACTTTATTGTTCCCGTTTCCAAAAACATACTAGCCATAACAATTCATCATGAATGTGCCTCCTCTAATATTTGAGCAGTCTGGCAAAGGGAAATGAGTGTTGCATGAATTCTGCACAAGCTCTTCTCCTGCTCTCATGAACTGAGATATTCTTATCAGCGGATATGAACTGCACAAATCAAAAAAGGACCCCTTTTTAATTTCCCCACTGTAGACATAAATCATTCAGGGCTGCTGTTTCAGGTTCAAGGCCCATGATGGCTTCTACAGTGCCTCGAGCAGAAATGAAAAAAGAGTAACTCATAAGGTCTTGTAGTGCAGGTATGCATCATCAGTGTCAGTATTACTTTGAGCCCCTGAGCCTGAGGCTGTTTGGGCACTGGGGTGGTCTTGGGGTACCTTTATACCACCGGGAACTGCTCCACAGGCAATAAGTGACCATTAAAATTGGGTGACCCCTTAAGACTCTGTGAAAAGACGCTGAGGGCAGGGGGAGTGAAACTTAAGCTATCCACTGAGTTTGCAGTCTGCGATGCACCTTTTTCAGTCTCTCCTTAAAGAAAGAGGGAGTTAAATTCTCTGTAGTGTAATGCGGGAACCCTAAACCCAGTTATGGGTGGCTAAGGCTTAGCCGCTAGTCAAATGAAAAACAAATGTGAGGCTATATATGTTTTGGAATTTTTAACCGGGACTTGACGTGCCATGTTATTACAGACTTGATGACACACATACTGCATTTAAGTTGTACTTTTCAGAGAAAAAAACAAAAAGGTGTAAGCTTCTCCTCCTCTTCAATATGTTTCGTGTTAGTGGTGCCTGATGTGAAATGATTTAACAGTTTAAGATTAGCAGGATGCCTTTTGACAGTTGTTATTGATGCCTTTTCAACCTCTGCAAATATTGAAGCTGAAATCCAATACAGCAATCAGTTATTTGGAGACACGCTCACATATTATTGAAATCAAGGATTACTTGGCAAAATCGTGTTAGCTAAGTTAACTTAAAGGTTTGCCTGGGCCAAATGGGAATATCAAATGTTCTCTCACTTTGCCTGCAGCGAAGATGGCAATCTGCTTTCCTGAGACTCTACTGTCGGGCTAATGAGAGAATATAGTGCCTTAGTGCTCCATTCCCAAACCTTAAACTAGATTGGTTTCATGCTAAGCTTGAACTTTCTCACCCCTTGGAGAGATGACTTTACCATACCACCTGGCTGAATAGTCAATCTCTCCATTTTGAGAAGCGTGAGATCTAATAACTTGGTGGAATTCAAATGACCTTCCACATTTGGAAATAAGGGCTGCTTTCGAGCTGAAATGCGATGGGCAGTCGATTTTATGGCTTTATTTTTAATAGCAGAACTCAACAGGTCATATTCATGCTACGTGTCTACTCTTTCAATGGGATCTCAAAGGACAGCATGATACAATAGTGTAAACTTTCAGACTTAGACTAATGTTTTTCCAGTGCAGTGTTTATATACCAGATACCCGGTAGCAACTGGGGGATTATATCCACCCCTGGGGTTGTGACCCTTTCACATTCTCCATTTCCCATTTTCCCCATTGATTGGATGCATGAGGGAAAGCTGGCATTTCTTTCCCTCTGCTATGCACCGTGTGTGATGTTTTGGAAACGCTCAAACAAAGAGAATTTGGCTGGACATGCTTTATCGACAGTCGTGATCTTAAACAACTCAGGACCCTGCTGGGCCCGCGGTGGAAAGAGTGGAGAGAGGGGATTCTGGGGGTTTTTCCTGACCCTCTTGGCATCTCATAAAGTTTCATTGTCAGTGATTGTTGATCACATCTGTCATTGCAGGACTGTATGTGCCCTTTGCCTCACATCTGGCTCATGTATGATGTGCACTGGTCGTGAGCTGAGAAATTTAGATGATCGTGTTTGGTCGGTCTGCTGCAGCAGCTTCTAAGTGTCAGTTTGAAATGCCATGGGAATGACTTCATTACCCAGAAATCTTTGTGTTGCTTCCTCTCAGTAGCTGCACAGATAAAGATGCTGATATAAAATCTCTTGGCAGCAGATTCATTCATTGTTAGCGAACCCAGATTCCATTCATAGTGTTCAGGAGGATGTTTTTTATTTCACTCCAAGTTTTGATTCATCACATCCTGCGATGTCCTCGTTTAGAGGTGGAGAGGAGCCCCCCCTCCTAACTTACACTGACTAAATTCACGCTCAAACACCTATGACAGGTTGCTCAGTATCAGTTCCACTTGTGGCCACAACCTAAACAGTGATGTGACAGCAGAAGTTAAAGCAAAGCACCTGCGTATCACTCATTGAGGTGTGTGTTAGAGAGAAGCGCACAGATCGGCCCTTGAGTTGGTTTTTTAATGCTTGTGTTTTTATATGCTCGACATCTTGCAACTAAGACTGCAACTAACAATTTTTTATAATCAACTGATAACTGATAGCCGATAACTTTCACTATTAATTGATTCATTTAGTCCACTAAACATCAAAACAATGAAAACATGCTCTTCAGATTGCTTCTTTTGTCCAACCAGCAGTCCAAAATGCAAACACTCTTCATTTACTGTCATAAACGACAAAGAAAAGCACCAAATTCTCACATTTAAGCAGCAGCAAGTTTGACATTTTTGCTTGAAAATAACTTAAACTAGTAGTTGATTATCAAAATATTCGGCTATTCATTTATTCATTAATCAACCAATTGTCTACTACTTGCAGTTACTGCAACTTTGTTTAACTTTATAATTACGACACTGTCCAGTTCATATGTTGATTTCCAACAGCAGAATAAGGGAATGGGTGCACCTGTCACATATCATGGTGAGTCATTGTTGAGTATCTGAAATCTTCAGAGTCGTTGGCTTTGGCTTGTCAGATTGTGGCACGTTTAGTCAGATCAGATTCATCACAGACAGGCAGTTGAATGTTGATTTTTTTTTGGCTGGTATCAATAAATCCATAGAAACTTCTCAAGTCCAGCAGCAGGCTCAGGCTGTTTCCAACACATATTTTTACCAAAATATGCAAAAATCTGGCTTTTTGCTCCTTGTGTTTTACTGGTTTGGACTCCTGAGATCAGTTGTGTTACACGGCTGACAGTATGTTGGTGCTTAAATGAATCTAATGGCTGCGGATTTTTTTTGGTCCACTTTCAAAACCTATTTCAATTTTTTGTTGGAGTACTTGTTAAAAGAAAGACATTAAACCATGTGATTTGGAAGAAATCGCAGAGAACAAGTAGAAAAGATTTCTCTCTCTGGTTCACGTCCTCTGAACTCAGCCCCTATAGACCGGACGGCTACAACTGTTTTCTTAAACTCGCTGTGAATCAAAATGAAGTGTGTTTTTTTTTTTTTTTTTTTTCGGAGGGGCCCTCGAGTGCCACATCAGTCCTTGCCCCCTCCCCTTAAAGCCATTGTTCCCCGTTGAAAGTAAACACAGCCGGAGTGTTCGACAGGCCTTCCTTTGTTTTGCCTTCGCAGATAAAGTGTTGCGCTGCCCCGGCCGCGGATCGGGAGGCTTTTGTTATTTTTTTGTCTGTGCCAGCGTCTTGCCTTGGCAGATTTAGGAGTGCGTATGGATGCCCCCGTCGGCCAGCTTTCCTCCCCTCTCCTCACCCGTGAGCGACGTACGGCGGAGTTGTGAGGTTGAAGAAAGAAGTGTTTTTGGGAGGGTTCAGGACATGTCAGGCGGTGTTGTCGGGAGCTGTGGGAATGAAGGAAGAGGAGGGGTGGAGGGAGACATTTTTGTTTTTTGGAAGTAGCTGCATTGCAAGGAATCATGGGAAGGAAGAGGCAAGGCCAGGGTTCCTCATCATGTCCTAAGCAGGTGGGAGCAGCAGCGTCTGGACGTCACAGTGCAGGTGGCTCAGGCAGATACAGAAAGGAGTGTTGGGCTGTTGCTATGTTAGCTTGAGCTCTGTTACATTCATCCTCCTCTTTGATCAGCTGCGTGTCTTCATGCCTTTGCATCTCTTTCTGTGCCCGCCTGCCTGTTTAGTGTCTCTGGGAATCTGTTTGTGTCTCTCTGTGTTGTGGATCAGCCTGATTCATAAATCTCGTTGGCACTTCAAAGTCGCTTTGCTTTTCTTTCCGTCCCTCTTTCATTCCCTCTTTTGCTTTCTCCGTGTTTTGGTGATGGTGAACCTCCTCTAACATGGACTCTGAGGGGAATGTGATTACGGCGTCAGAGGCGGGGTTGAGGTTGTCGAGGAAAGGAGGGAAAAAAGCCTCTCTGAAAGTATGTAAAACCCGTCGAGTCAGCCAGGCCAGCGAGGCAGGGAGGAGAAGGTCATGTGCGGCTGGACGATACGATACGGATTCTGCTGTTTGACTGTGTATCTGTGTCTGCGTGTGAGAGTATTAATAAAAACTGAAATTTGGATGAGTGCAGTTTCCAGAGAAAGGTCGAACAGTGATACTGATATCCCCCCGAGCGGAGCATTTATTGCTCTTTGTCGAATCAAACTGAACAGAAAAAACCCCAAAACACTGTGATTACATTCAAAACATACACAAGCTTAGTATTAAAATTTCATGTTTCTCAGAAGAGACATTTTACAACAACTGGAAGAAGAATGGCGCAGAACAAATTGGCTCCTCGTGTATTGTAATTCATGGTCTAATTGGGGTTTTTTTGAGTGTCTCTTTGCTTGTGCACATGTGCTGGAGACGCGGTGCTGACAGTCCAGTCCGGTCGTAACCGACCTTGTAATTCACGCTGTGATCCGGCTGGTCACGCGTTCGAGGAGACGCGCATCTGCCGGGCCCTCCTGGTAGGTGGTCGCTCCAGGTGGACCTGTGGGCGAGCCGGGGCCCGGGAGGCCAGGTCGTCCCAGAGCGCCTGTCCGTTTTTACGACGAGACCGTCGCCATAAATACTGGATAAACATTCGCTCATGCATAGATGCATGCAAGCAAATGCTGCCAGATGCACACACACACGCACACACACACACACACTGTGACCACACTCCCTCTCCACTGCAGGGGAACTTTAAATGGTAGCCACAGTCAAAATAATTCAGTTTCATGTAGATTATTATGATTACGTTACTGTCAAATAAGATCATTTGGGTACTTTGTGACGTCTTCTCTGCAGATTTAAAGTGAGCCTTAATGAAGCTGGTGGTTTCTGTCTTCTCCTTTTATTACATGAGACTGTTTGTTAGTGTTTGCCTTGTTTCATTTATTTTGTGGCACAGTTTCACTTTGTTTGGATAAGTGTTGAGCAGTTACGGCTGCTCTCCAGCTCGTTTGACCACTTCAGATGAATATTAAAGTGGCGGTGCTTTGTGCTTTTCTATAGCGCTCTTATAGCTTTCAGTCTCTAAAGTTTTAACTGGAGCTGTGTAAGCAGCGACTGGCACCGCTCATAATGCACAGTTTGTCAAACTCTGGGCCGAGAGGTTGGGACTGGGGTCATATTGTTCTGCTGTGTCATGTTCTATAACGTGAAGCCAAGCGTCATGTTAGTAATGAAAGAGCAAAACTGACTTTTTGGCCACAAGCCCCAAAGGCTGTTAAACTGCACAGTTCAGCAGAATTTTCAGAAGATATTCAGACCTTTATACAAATTCATTACCATTGCACAGTTTTTCACCAGCATGACGTCATGTTATTGTGTTTCTTGTTTGTTTGTCATGCTCAGGATTCAATACTAACATTATATTTCATGATACTCGAGGATATTTAAAATTAAGCTTTCTCAGACATCTGACACCGCTGGTGCCCAACATTTTTGTGTTGTGATGTCTTTGTCACAGGTTGCATTTGCTAAACATTTGCAGCTAACGATTGCTTTCATTACCAGTTAATCTGATTATTGTGAGGATTAATTGAGTCACTGTTTAGTCGATAACCTGACACAGCTTCCCAGAGCCCCATGGGAAGTCTTCATATTTCTTCTTTTGTCAAACCAACAGCCTGAAACCCCAAAACTCTTCATTTACTGTCATAAATGGCAAAGAAAAGTGTCAGAATTTGGTTTAAATCTGGAACCATCTGATCAAAAGAGTGAGAAAACAACATCATGTGGCATAATTCTGTCCATGCCACATTAACTGTTCAGTACCCAGCACTGGATCTGGGTCAGTTTTACTGCATGAGGAAACCCTCGATATTGTTAGTAAAAGTAAACTGAAGTAAAAGTACACAAAATTAACTTTTTCAGTGGCATTGTCTTAACTTTTTAGCACTCATTGTATTGTCTGCTGTGGCAAACTGAATTGTCCTGGTGTGGTAACTCCACCCAGCTGCTACTCTAAACAGGTTAAAACAAAAATTATTCACAAACGCTATTTTTCAACTCGGTTTGCCGCTAAATCATGTTTATAAAGGGAATGTGCATATACGTATATTAAAAGAAAACTCTCAGCTCTGCGGTCGACTGTCCGCATGTCAACGCAGGACCTGAGGTTAGAATAATAAGTGAACGCGGCCCGAGCTGTGCACGCTCTGCAGAGTTTTGCATCATCAGGTTTATTTTCACATCAGAGATACATTTCTCTTGTTCTGTGACTTTGATTGTCACGCCTCATTTGGGAGGGGTCACTCCTCCGTCTCAGGCACACATGCTCGGACCAAATGTGCGACTGAAATAGCATTAACATCCGCTGGGAGTGCTTTCCTCCTGCAGACTCAGGCGTGATCAAAAGGGAGCCGTTTACCGTTTGGTACCGACGGGGAGGGATTTCTTCAAGTGCAATCAGAGGGGTCCATCAGAAGCCGAGATCTTAAGTTTCCAAGCTTTATACTCACTCGACCGCAGCAAGGTTGATTGGGAGCAGTCGAAGTGGGGATGATCAGGTATAGCTGTGATTTGGGTTGTGCATTTTCCCTCAGCAAGTGCTACAGCGGGAAGTAAATCTTTCCCTGAGTATGACTACATCCTGGAGATTTCTTCATCACTTTTCTCTGCTCTCCTCTGACAGTGAAGGGACCATAAAATATACCCAGGTCTGTCCAGGTTTAGAAAAAAAAAAAAAATTGTTCCACTACTTTCACTTGTAAAACGAAGGGAGTTAGAGAGAAAGAGGGAGAGTGAAGGGTTGATTTTGGCACATATTCTCTGTGGTAATAATGGATCCCAGCCACAGAATGATTTGTTCGTACACGTGACTTACCGAGCTCTCTAGCATCAACAAACACTCGAACACATCCACATGCAGAGAAACACACAGCGAAGTTCCATTGTTTCCAGAGCTCAAGCTCCACCGTGCTGCCTCGCTGACCTGCTCCTCCATGCTTTTTGCTTTAAAAAAAAAAAAGAAAAAGAGCTCGCTCCTGCTCTTTTGCACATCTCACTTCCCACTGGCCGTCCATCAGCAGCACCTCCAAAGTGATATTTAGTGCGGTCGCCTCCTTCACAGATCCTCCCGCCTCCAGGGACATCAAACGAGAAGGGGAGAGAGGATGTGCATTTTCTGCACCGTATGCACTGTTCTCACGTGCACGCACACACCTCATCTCCACGGTCTGCGGTAAGACAAGCGACCCCGTGCAGGAAGGGGTATCTCCTGCAGCCCGGCCAGATAATTTAGGAGCTAGATGGGAGAAGGAGGGAGGAAAGGAAGGAGGGAGGAGGGCAGTGAGGTTTGAGCTGGGAGCAAAGGGAGGGAGGGCTGGAGCAGGGCTTTAGTGTCAGAGGCAGGAGACAAGCAAAGATAGACTGGCACCAGAGAGCGAGAGCCTGTGTTATTGTTATCTCCCCTCTTATTTTATGAGTTTTCCATCAAGAGATCCACTGCAGCTCCTGCTCTGTGTGCAGCACACACTCCAACTTTATTAAGAGGCTTACCATATTGTGATTTAGCATTTGTCCAGAACTTATTTTTTAGGTTTCCTAGTTGTGTTGTTGTGATTATATGACTTCTCAGCCTTGCAAAATCTTGCTTTGTCTTGCTTGCTCTGCTGTGCAGGTCTTAACTCAAAAAATAAGCCAAGCCACAGTCGATTTGCAGCTGTTTTCAATTTTGGAATTGAAATATTTCAGCTTTCAAAATGTCCCTGCATGACTTTTCCGGCACTCAAATTCTGTGCGAGTTGTTAGATTTTCAAAATCACGGAGAGAGTGTTAGTCGTAATTCTGTTCATGCTCTTCACTTGACAGCCAGTTGGCCTCATCTTGAGCCTTGAAAATCCACTGGCCTATCTACTGTAATCTAATGGGTTTTCCCCTTGTTATAGCAGTTTTTAAAGTGTTGTCCCTTTTGTTTTTCAAATCCCTTTCACCCTTTTTTTGTAGAGAGGTAATTGTTATGTACCTCTAAAACCAGTAGTGGGCAAAGTCATGCTGTGCAGACAAACATTGCTCAAACCCACAGAGCTTTATTTTAACTTCTAGTGGAGATCCCAGAGTTTCCAAAAATACCAAACATAACAGGCACAATTTGTAGTGTTTGAAATGATGAACTAATCGTCTCAAATGTTCCCATGTAAAGCACTGATGCAGCCATAAAAACATGTAGTGTTGGTTTGAAATATTTCACTCCATGTAAACATAGTGCATCATATACAGTATTTATTGAAGTTATACAGAGTATATATGATAAAACTTTAAAGCAACCAAAAGACAAACTTAAGGTTTAAGGGTCACTTCACCTAAATTTCTGTGTCCAGTTGAATGAATGCAGAGATCTCAAAAACTGGCCAAATGATGCCAAATCAGGTATCATCAGAGGTGACAATGAGATGTTTTCTTTTGTCATTTGGGTCAACTGACCTTTTAAACTTTTCTTGAAGTGGCAGGTGCTTCTTATCAGGTGTTTCTGTGCAGCCCCGTTGACTCTGAAGCACCTTACAAACCCTCCTCAACACAAAGGCTTCCCTACTTGCTAAATTGCCTGTACACATCATCCTCCCATGGGTCGTTGTGCAGAAAGGTTGTGGTTGTTTGAGCAAGAAGCCGAGTGGAACGTCTCAGGAAAATAGCTTGTGGTCACCGAGACAATAACTGCAGAGCGTGAGCCTCACTTTGGAGGATTATTATCTCATTCAAGGAGATTCTTGGATCAGAGTCGGCTCGATGTTGGCGCGGCTGCTCTGTGTTTCCAAAGCAATAATCCTGAAGCATCTTTTTCAGAATATCATAGAGCACACTGGATGCAAGCTTTGCGTTCAAACAGTTCCATCTTGCACGGTATACTGTGTGGCTCTCGCATGGCAGCAAAGCAAAGGCTGGCCCTCGATAGCAAACAAAACACTGTGTTTACACGAATTTTCGAACAACTGATCTGCTGTCACAAACGAAGAGCAGAAAGAACTCCTGGCTTGAAATAGCTAGCCATTTTGGTGAATGCGGCCTTCCTCTCCCCTCTCCAGTCGGGCCTGTTTAATTGAAACCAGCTGGCGAGGGTTCTGGGCAGAGATGTGCGGATCCAGCCAACGTGACTCAGGCTCTCGCTCGCGATCGGGGTACCTGAGCTGCCCTCCCCACCTCTGCTGTCAGACAAAAGTTATGTTTTTATTAAAGTTGGTGATATCTCAAGCTGCAAACGAAAGGAAAGTCTGACTGTTTTGAGCTCTCAGAGGGCAGAAGAGAAAGCTGTGGCTCTGGTTTCGATTACATTCGTTGACAATGTGCTATTTTTACCCTTTACTTCTTCTCTTTTTTGCCCACTCTGTGATTTTCCTATGCAAATGGATGAAGTGGCCTAATTTCACCAGGCTCTATTGTGTGTGGATGTTGAGGTGTAATTTAACAAAGTGCTGTTCTGAAAGTTGACTTTATGGTCTTTCCTTTCAAACACTGGGCTATTTTGACTCTGTGTACGTTGCTTGCGTGTGTGTGTGTGTGTGTGCTTGCTCACATGTATATCTCTTTGTACATGCCTTCAGCCTTTAACTGTACTCTTCTTGCATACTTTTTGCACAATCTACCAAATCTTGGCGCCCTCTCCTCATTTTTCTGCAGTTATCCTGCTCGGCGTCTCTGGCACTGACACGTAGCTCCCCGAGATGAAGGAAAAAAAAAAACAGCCCATGAAAAAATGAATCACCCAAAACTTTGTCTAAACTTGGCTGGCCTGCTGTTGACGGACAGATCGTAATGAAGTCTCCCTCCCAGGACATTGTGTTCTTATGGTATTACATGGAGGGTGATCAGATATTACATTATGTCTCTATCTCCTCCAGGGGGCCGCTGATATTGGGGCTTCACTTTCACTGAGGTCTGCAGACTGAGTGCAGACGCCTGTGGGTAGAGAGACGGGTGTGCAGCAGCAACACAGTGCATGAAACTCGCCCTCAAAATCTGCCTCAAAACGCTTTGCACACGGCAAAAGGGCAGTACGTGTAAAGGGCAGTCAGAACAATTTCACCCTGTTTCAAATACAAATGAACCTGTTTTAAGACTTTTCCATAAAATAATATTGGCATCTGTTAGAGAAGAAAAACTGAGGAGCTTCTCTAGAATCTTGTTTTGAGAAAATACTTGAAACCAGTTGGTTTGCTTTGGAAACATGCTGGAATATTTTCAGTGCACTGGCAGATTTTTTTCTGTTGTTTTAATGAAATGAGATCTTAAAGGGAAACCCCACTGACTGTACGCATCGAGATCAGAACACTCATCATGGGGAGTACTGCTGAGCCCATGAAAACTGTTATCTCTGATGACATTAATATGTCCTCTGTGGCTCCGGTGGAGCTTTGCATGCCTGAGTCTTTCATTCAAGGTAATTAAGTCTAAATTTATTGGATGTATTGTGTGCACAGTGTAGTATTTTTAACCCTTACACCGCCAAACTCTTCATCCCACATGAACGTTTCTCAATGAAAGATGCTCTCAACTTCTGTAATGGGGAGAAAACTTATTATCGCACCATTTTATGCAGCAGCCTGCATGTATGGGTGCCCAGAGGAGGAGTCATAGTTGTTGACAAATGCATTAATAAAGGCTTATATCTGCTTACAATTACATTACATAGATCATTGCAGACCTTGATTAACCTGCACTGGCAGTAATGTGCTGAACGACTTCTCATAGCTAAGGTGAATTGAGTGAGAGCAGCAGTCACAGAGGAGGAATCCCTGACATGTGCACGAGGGAGCGAGCAGGCATGTGTTTGTGTTTGTTCATACTCGGTGTGTGTGTGTTTGCATCTTACCCTAAAACCGCTGCAGTCCTCCAGCCCGCCAGCTGCCTCTGTGCTTATCCCTCCTCCTGCAGATTTACACATGATCTCGCAGAGGCTTCATGCCATTTGACGCGGTTATTTGATAATGAGTGAGTGATCCAATGGAGAGCAGCACTCTCAGGACCTTCCCAGTGAATCATGTGACCTTTGACCTAACTTGGCAGAACTCAGGCGGAAGCACTGCCTCTTGTCTTGGCAGCTAAACAACCAGCTGTGTGTCTCCAAGTGTGTGTTTGCGCATAAACTCTTTCAGAAAGTGCAATTGTGTTTCATCAGGCCGATAAATGTTTGCGCATATGTGTGAATGAGCATGTGCATATGTGTGACAGGGTCCGACAGAGCAGTAGACTGGCAGCCCAAGAGTGAACTCTGCATGCTTCCTTTATTCCTCTGACGTCTGACAAGGCTGAGGCGCTGTTGGTAATGATGTGGTTATTACTTCCCATCATGCCCCGCTGCAGGCCGGGTCGTTAAACAGTGCGGTATATTCTCTTTGTCCCTCATCTGCTGCCTATGGAGGCCAGTGCTTTGCTGCTCTTTTATGAGGCGTTCTCACTCTTCTGCGACACTGACAGGCTCATGGCAGCGTATTCACATGTGTGATTTCATCATTTTATCCTGTCAAACATGACGATTTAACCCGGTTTACCTCTCTCACGTGTTGGGACAGTGATGCTGTTTTCAACATTTGATATTTGTTCAATGCTTTCGAAATATTTGTAGACGTAAGGTGTCAATTCTGTTTTCCCCATTAGCAAAAAAGATTGTTTTTTATTTTGTTATTCAAGGCTAAACCTGCATGAAGTGAAGAATAATGTACCTCTTCAAACACTAACGCCAGTGATTCAGTACTTTCCAAAACACATAAAATCATAACGTCTTCTCATTCATGGCTACTAACGTCTGCGCTGCCGGATTACCAGAAACGCGACCCTGAATGAATGCAAACGTTGCTCCATGTCTGCCTGTAAAGAGGCAACTGTTTGCTAACATGTTAGTCTTGTTAAGGTGACCCCATGTGCCAAAGCAAATACATTAATGCTGCTTTAAATAGCCTGTGCATATTGGAAAAACATTTCTTTTAAAGCCAACTGCTCTGAGAGAGTATATTTTCTGCTTCAATCGAGCATGCTTTAGTGTAGAAATCCCATCTTTAAAGCCATTAACTAACTAACTTTGGCACCCCCCAATGGTGCCATGAAAAAAGACACTGTGGCAGAGAATAATTTACACTCAGACACTGAGAATAAAGAGCTAAAGGCAGCACAAAGACAGGACCCATTTTCTCCAAGTCCACCAATTCAAAAACAAAACAACACTTAAGCCATCAGAGTACTTGAAGAATGCCGCAATCACATAGAAACTCTACACATAGTAGCTTTTATTGTTGAAGATCAAGACTTTTTTACACTAAGAGGTTTTTCCTTTTGAATTCGGAGTATCCTCTGTGGGAATTAAACCAGCCTCATGGAAATCAATCAGTTGTACGGCAAGGGCATCAGATTTCAAATCGTCTTTGAAACTCAAGATTTATTCTCAGGCTTTATGCGCGACACCCGCTGTTGAGTTTGCACGAGCCCTCATCTCGGGCTGTGAGGCAGGCGTAGTTGCCCCAGGCCTGGATGAATGCCAGCTGTGGTCATATGGAAACAGTTTGATCTCCTGACTGTCAAAATGCCCCGTCTGCTCCCACTGTACGACTCCACATGGAGGCTGCGTGGACATGGTGCTGTTTGGTATTAACACAACAACGGCTCCAGTCTCTCACAAGAGCTGGAATTGTATATCTACCTCCCTTTTCCCTACTTGGGGGGATTGGATGACTGAGAGGGCAAATGTTGAAGCATGAAGTGGATTTAACATTGATGCCAAGTAAATATACAGATTTTAAAGTTATTGAATTTACTGTAGATGCCTTTTAGTGTAGTTATGGTCATTTAAATAGTCTTTTACTGGCCTAGAAACACATTAATATAATGCAAAAATCTATTAGTAGACTCTCAGAGTGACACAAATTATTGTTAAGAGGTATGAAAATGCTGCTAAATTTCATTGCGGTCATGTAACATTGTCAGAAATTAAAGCAGAAGCGATGGATTACCCCACTCAAATCAATGGAAGTCAATGGCTACTTGGAATTGAAGGAAAAATAATCCAAAAATCAAAACCGTACAGCAACTTTCAGCAACCTTTCGAAAACGCTTAGCAAAAACTAAAGCCAGTATGAGTAAAACTTGTAAATACACTGTAAAAATTGTGATATTGGTTGTCAAATTTTCCTACTTGAAGCGTTCACAGCGGCAAAGTTCAGTAATTCTTGCACAATCTCGAGCGCATTATTCCAGATTCACGCCAGCTGACAGCTGAAATGAGTAGCAACATCCCTTCCACACCATTTGGAAACCTCTCATCTTCAAAAAAGCATTTTTGTTTCCCCTCATTAATCCTGCTCACTTCACAAAATCAAATTCAAATCATTATGACACAAATTAGCCCCCTGCAATCATTACCCCATTGTTGGGGTTGTTTACATTGTTGTTTTTCCGCCGCTCTGCATACATCACTTCGCTCTCGCGTTAATTAATTCTTGCACTGAAATTAACTTGGGAGAAGTCCCAGGATGATTCATTTAGGGTGTATATGATTAGGACCAGCCTGGAAGATCAGAGGCTCTTTTTAATCTGTAGCACTAATGCTAATTCATCTACCTACCCCCCCCCAACCCCCAACCCCCAAACTCCCCTCCTCCTCTCAATCCTTTCCTGTCTTGTTGCAGTTTTATTCTTTCCGATCATAAGACCCCCAACCCTTTCAGGCAGTGTGTGTCGGATGGAAATGAGGTCTGTCCGTTTCTTTAGGGATGGGATGGATGGGTCAGCGGATGGATGGATGGTGGGGACAGAGACCCCCGTGTGGAGGCTCTCTCTCCAGGTCTCCATTGAGCGGAGATTACATCGCCGGTTGGTGGCTGTAAAACGCAGCTCTCCCCTGGCAGACACCAAACAGGACTCACAGGAGTCTTTTCAAACCTCACCATTGTTAGCGAGGGATTATTCTTTGGGTTGTTATCCCATTACGCTGTAATGGTAGCAATTTTCTGCTTTGGAATTTGGCTTTTTCTGGGGGGAAATACATGCCAGAAAGTTTTTAAATCAAGCATATATCATCGGTAAGAGGTGTTAGATTACATTTCTGCTGCTGGTGACTTTTTAGATGGATTTCAATTGAGCAAAAACTCTGTGCTGCACTTTTAAAATCACAAAATGAGACGAGAGGCAAGTATTAAGGGGTCGTTTTTATAACTCTGTTGGCCGGGTGTCAGAATTCCTCAACACAATGCTTATGTCAAATTCTTGGAATATTTTCTGTATTAATTTTTTTCCCGACGCGAGCAGTGGTCCTTTCTTCATTATGGAATGGGACATCAACAAGGCTTTTCAAAGTAATGCTCTTAACAGGTCATTAAGCTTTTTTTTTTAGTTTTTCTGTAAGTTTGCCCAAACACTAAAACCTTGTGTCTTTCACGTCTGATTAGTGACACTTTAATAAAGTCGTTTAAAGTTCAGCGGACTGAATTTTCCACCTTTTCTAGTGTTTCTATGGTCACGGGGAAACGACCCGCATTCAGGCCTGTACGCAATCTTTTAAATGCAAATCCTTTAAAAGTAACTGTGTAATTCTGTCTATGGAGACTCTCCCGACTTGGCTGTGAGAGAAAGTGTTTTTTTATATAAGGCAACCACGGCTGTTTTCCTTTCTGTCTTCTTGATCTGACAGCAATTGACTAAGCCAGTCCTTAAGGCGTGACAAAAGCTTGGCAAAATCTTTACATTTCTTTTCCTCCTCTCTCCCCCCTCCCTCGGCTAACTTTTCTTGGATGGGCCAAGGTGGACAAAGCCTGTCTTCTCTTCCACTTGATTGGGTCAGAAGGCTGAAGTTAGATGTTTGGTTCAAAATTGTCTTAGCATTCCCAGCATCATGTTTTTTCTTTCTGTTTTTTATGGCGCTCAGGGAAGCTCGGAAAACTATGTCGAATCGGCCACAATCAAATCATTTACGGTGAGCTCACAGCGAAGGAATTAATGCATTTTATATGAGGATGCCGAGTGTGAGGCGAAGTCCCCTCAGCAACATGTGAGAAAACTCCCTCTCTCTCTCCATTACTGGCCTTGCTCTCTCTCTCCCTCCCTCTGTTTTACTTATTGAAATTATAGCTGTCACCCACTTCACAAGGAGGAGAGCCAGGGGAAGCAGGTCATTGACTTGATTTTCATGGGAAGGCTGATTCGGCCATTCAGGGTCTGATAGGTCCAGTATTGACAGCCCTTTGCGCGAGGGGAGGGGAGCATGCCGCCTTCATTGTACCCACGGTTTGCTGAGGAAAAACAAGAGAGCGCCTGGGAGACAAAGACCTCAATGGGAACAGTAGCCCCTGTGTCCCCTTGCCTCTGACTGCTGCTGCTGGGAGGCTTGTGTCTTCCATTCTGGCCTCAAGTGCTACTCCCACCCTCTCTCAAACACCCCGCCACCCCTGTCTCCCGCTCTTTTTTCATCCTGTCAAGTGGCTGCAGAGGTGTTGCCGTTTCATTCTCTGACCCCTGACACCCTCCCTCTGAGTCCCATCGCCTCTGAGTGCAGAGGTTGTTTGTCATCTTCATTTGCAGGAGAGGGCTCTTCACTTGTATCTGTCGTGGAGAATACAGGGAGCCTCGCTGGTGTTCTCAAGTAGCTGTTAGCCTTTTACGGTAATACAACGCATCCGGTCATTTCTTCACCGCTAAGGATGCACTGATCCCAGTTTTTTCTCAGAGACCTTGGTGTAGATCTACAGTGAGTACAGTCTCATCCATGAAGTGCAGTTTGCACACAGAGTCAGCCTGAAACCAGCCTCTTTTTACCACCTTTCATGAGTTGGATTGTCTCGTAATGCTGTTTGAAAGGCTCCATTCTGGATCAACTCTCTCAATATCTGCTATTTGTTAAATTTCTATCACATGCATAGGTGGCGCTAGGGTGGTGCTAAATGGGTTATGGCCGCACCAAGAATCATATTAGCCCCACCAAGGCATTACCAGATGTTTGACAAACAAAATCCAGTGTGATTCCCTTTGTCTGGCTGCTGTTTCTCACGTTCTTCTTTGTAGTGTGTCATTCCACATCTCCCAGATCTCTGCTGTCGGCCATTTAATGCATAAAATGCCCCAAAACATTTTTAAAGCCTTTGTAGTTGGCATATGATACTCGAAATTAAGTATCTAACAGCGGAGCCCAGGCCTGTTTATTCCTGTGATTTAACTACACGTTTCATAGCCTCAGAAATAAATAAAAGGACCTAACAACCCCCTGCAAGACAATCTCTGGCATCACCTGTGATCACATAAAAAATGTCAATTAGAAATGCTGCAGGAGGCGAATAAAATATCTATAAATTCTGAGTCCCAGCTGAAAACATTAGCAGATGTTGTCCAGAAACATTTGTATAAAACCCAAATTCAATACTGGTCAACTCCTGCCCTCAAGCATTTGCACTTGTGTTTACAAGTTCATGTCAAGGAGCTCTGGCTACTCATCGGTGTGTAGTAGACCAGTCCAGGTTTAAGGTTATCGGGTCACTCTTATCAAGGCCTCTCTTTGAAGTGAGCTCTGGCTCCGTTTCTCTCCTGATAAATGCTGTATGTGGGTTTAGTCTGGGCAGACGTCCAGCATGTGTGAAGGATGGAATAATTTCTGGTGGAGCGTGTTCCAAAACACCAACTAATATATTGCCAAGGATTGCCAAAAATAATTTTGACCCTGATTTGATGCTGAAGAATGCAGCGCTGCTTCGCTGGATGCAACCTTGGTCCACTTCTTGACCTCAGAGCGTCATTGTTCTGCCGTTTCTACACCAACAGATACAGAACTCAAGTTGAAAATGACATAAACAGACATTTGTCAGCGTCTCAAACCCTTTCACGGCTCAATTTGTAACCTTAAGAGAGAAGGAATTGCATGCGATACGAAAGGCAATCCCGCCGGTTTTTGCTGGGAGTGTTTTTAACAGAAAAGGGGGGTTGACGCTGCGGTTTTATGAGCAGGAAAAGAAATACAACTGTGACGGCTGAACTCTAACCCCTCCTGACTTGGCTTCCAACCTCTCTGAGCACTTTTTGACCTCTAACCCTCAGGCTCTTTGGCTAACCCCGGAAATTGCCGCGGCCCCCTTGACGTCCAGTCAACGCTGCCTTCAGCACCATCTTTCCGACATTTGGTGAAAGAGCCGTAATGAGAACACAATGGAGAGTCTAACGCTCATGCAGTGTTGACAGTGGGACATCACAGTCCATGAATTTTAGTTTTAAGACATCAAAATGATGATAAGCCAACTGGTAACCATTAGGCTATTTGAAACTCGGGCCTGCATCCTTCAAAGAATTTCACGAACACGAACATTAACATCTTGGTTCCCTTCAGATTTTTTCCTTTTCCTTCTCTTCTCTTGGTGACCACAGTGGATTGGCATGGCAGACTTTGCAGAGGGACTCTATCCTCCTCACACACCCCTCCTCCTCCTCCTCCTCTTTCTCCCCCCCTCGATCTAATACTGGCTTCGTTTGAAGTGTGGATTTTCTGGAGAAGTGCTTCGCAGCCCCTCCCTGCCGCCCCACACCCAAATCTGTCTATTGATGTATCAGGGCCCCGGCTTTCATACGGGGATATGGTCCCTCGATTTTGGGTCGTGAGCTCTTTATCGTAATTTACTGTATCAGGGAGTGCTTCTCTCCTGGTATGTGGGGATTGAAAGGAATGGTCATGTGCTGAACTGATTAAGAAGTTGGTGGTGACCCGAGGTTAAACCCTTGGGGAGGAGGCGGGGGTGGTAAAAATACAAAAGCAGTCGGAGCGAGCGTATAGTGGACGGATCGAGGTGATAAAAATGGGTCGCACAAAAGGAAAAGACATCTTGTCCCACATGAGAAGAAGTGAAACTTTGCAGAATACGAGGTCAAGGACTCATCTCACCCACTGCTGCCAAGGCCTCCGCCCTTCAGGAGGTTGAGATAACGCCATTAAAACCAACCTTTCAATTGTCATCTTGACTTGTTTTTGTAAAGACACTTTTTCCTTATCGTACTCCATTAACTGGAGATTACCTCAGCCCGTCTCTCCCCTCTCTGTACCCTCACTCCTTCTCATGATTCAAGGCACCACCAGACTGTTTTTGTAGCTGGCTTGTCTCTTTGGAGGACTGGAGTAAACTGAATGGTGACAGCTTTGCCTGCCAGGCGAGTTGTGTGGTGCAGTGTCTGTATTGAGTCTGGGCTTGAGTTTTTCCCCCCTCAGTCTCTCCCCCCTCGGCGTTTGATGAGAATCAGACAGATTTAGCCGAGGTTTGAGCAAGCACAGGGGCCGGCCGGCTCTCCGCTGCTGCCATGCTAATAGTGGCACAGCCTGGGACCGCTGAGATTACGTGTTACCAGGCGGAGATGTCACAAGCCCAGGAGGCTTTTGTTGCCTTCAAAGGGACGCCTGGTCAGTCTTTTCCACCATTAGTTATCACACTGACTCAGATGAAACAATACAGGGCAGAAGTAGGGGAAAGGAGTCATGAACTGTGACACATCTGCTCACCCAAAATTTTCCATCTTTCTTTTTCCATCCCATTTTATAGCCTATTGACCGTCCTAGAAACTCTTATTGCAGGATTTCCGCTTTTCCTTTGACAATTAATTGAGGGCTGCTGTCCTTCCTGGCAGCACAGTTACATTAAAAAGCACTGACCCGGTGTGATGGCTAACTTAACCCAGCTGAGCAAAGCTCACTCCAGCAATCAGATGTAACGGCATATTGCGTTTAATTTGGAAAAAGTGTGTAAAGGACTCCTTCCTTTGAGCCGAAGTTGTCGTAAGGGGAGGCGGATCGGAAACTCTCCTCTGCCAAATTGGTGGTCAAAGTCGCTGTTTTTTCAGCTCCAGCAGCGTGACAGTAGCCTTATCGAACGCTAACGAATTTCACCGCAGCAGTGAAGATGTCTCAATGCTCTCTTTGTAGGAAACTCTGTCACTCAATGCTCAGTGAAAACCGTGCAAAATCGAGCTAAGTGGAATTAATGAGCGAATTTTGCCCTCGAGACCTGAGCTGCCTCTGTCTTTGTTTGTTAAACTGAGTGTTTTCACTGCAGCCCCTTTGCCCTGGCATGGGGCTTGCCAAGATCTCTTGGGTCCAACAGGTAATTCCCAGGCATTTCCCCTTGTTTGGCTAAGGGAAAAAAGAAGTGTCTACCCATTCTACCCATCCGTGTATGTTAAAGTCATCAGCCAGTTGAGAGAAAAAAAAAGAAAAAACCTTGAAAAAATGGAGGTCGTTGTGCGCAGAAGCGTGCTTAATGCTCATTACTTCATTCAGAAAAGATGTGTCCCGTCCTGGGAAATGTTTTAAAAGCGAGACATGAAGAAAAGGGAAGAGGAAGAGGCTTGTCATCTAACTGGTGCATTCTTTTTTACATCTGTCACGATGCATTTAGCCTCCAGAAATGGGAATAAAGTTTACTCAAGGAGGAGACGTGTATGTATTAATTGCAAACGTTTCCATTCGGTTCTGTGTACATCTGAGGGATAAACAGCACTTTTGGTTCCGCTCAGATCTATTTCAGCTCAAAGATGACCCCTCTTAAAATGAAATTGTGCCATCAATTTTAGCTGTCGTCTCCACAGACGTATCAGAGTTTTGTTTGTATGAAGCTTTAATGGTTTGGCTTGTTACAAAAGTTCTGGATGTCTGCAGCAATTATGTTTGTAACTAAACATCCTTTTCCCATTGTGAAGTCAGAGGAAAGACAGAAGTTGTGTCTTAATTCTGTAGTACATTGGACAACATATGGTGCATGATGATGATGCAGTATGTGTATATGTTCATCCTCTTTTGTTAAAAAAAAAATCCTTTTGAACACCACTGACAGTTAAATGGACTGAAATAAAAATGGTTTTCCAAAGATTTAAAGCATTGTTTGGTTTCCTGAGATCATACTCGAGCCTCAGCCAAGCATTATTTTAATTACTATTTAATCTGCCAGTTATTCTCTTGTTGGTCTAATGCATGTAAGAAAATAGTAAAAAAAAAATCACACGTCACAGTTTCCCAAAGCTCAACGCTACTATCATTATCAAACATAACCAGTTTGCTTTAACATAAGATAAAGAAAAGCAGCATAATCTTTAAAGTTTAGGTGCTGTAAGTAGAATATGTTTTTGCTTGTAAAATTTCTTTTAAAATCTGTGGCAAAAATTAGTTTTCTGGCAGTCGACGTATCAATTAATCATCTAACCTTTTTGGCTCTGAACACACTACAAACTGAAAACCTTTGCAGAATTTGTCTGTAGTATGAAGGCCGTCAGTGATCATCAGATACTGTAAATGTGTGGATTCTCGTGTGTGTGCCGTGAATGTGTGAGCGCAGTGCATGCGTGCTCGTGCACGAGGTTGGTGTGGTGCTCTGTGGGTCTTAGTGGGGATCGTCCCGGGCCCCTGTGGGATAACGATAAAAAAGCCTTGTGTGACACTGAATCACTGGCCTTTAGAGGATTTCCACGGCCCTGAAAGGCAACTGTGATAATTCAGGGACAATCCTACTCCGGTGGTCTCCCCATTGGCGTCCCCAAATAACTGTATTAGCAATTAAGGGACGAGGCCGAGCCACAATCGGAGCCCGCAGCCGCCCTCGCAAATTGCCCCGGCTTCGCTCGTCTCGTCCGCTTGCGGCCGCTCTTAATGGGCTGCGAGACGACATCATCTGTGTACTCTTTAACCCTCATTCATTATGGTCTTACCATAATAGATAACAGGCTGGAGATAATGTCACTTGACGATATAACACCATAAGCGGTGTTTATTTTCAGTCGCCGTCCCTCGACAGTTGCGTAAGATAATAAATGAGCAGATCGAGGAACAGCTGAGGTTACAGATATGGGAATTTAACCCCCGATTTCAGCACCTTCAGGCACGGTGAGTGATGTGGGGCCCGGGCGGGATCTCCTGAAGGATTCTGGGTAGCGTTCTTTCAGACAGGCATTAACGCAATTTAATTTTGACTAATTCACCCGGAGGATCACCCAGCTTTCGTCCCATAATCACAGTAAACCTGACATGCAGGTTTTCGTCAGGCTAAATTAAAATCCGCCCTCACGGCTGCGATGATCTGTCAGCTTACGTCCTCTTGAGTCTTCCCTCGGGGTTCTTAGTGTGTTGGATGTTGTTGGATGGAATCCACATGTTCTGCATAGTATTGGGCGCTATCCTTTACAGTGTGTGTTCAGTACATATTTAGAAATAATGTCTACTGGCGAACCTTCATCACGTGTGTGTTTTACTCCAGTGGTAAAATCCTGCTGACGTTGTTGAAAAGGTGAATGTCCAGTTAATAGTTTGGCATGTTAACAGTTGCTGAGTGGCAGCTTTTTCACATTCAACCGGACTTTTAACACTGGTGCGTATCTTAATTTAGCCTCACTTTAAAGACATTCATTAAAGTTTTATAGAACATGTTCGGCGTTGTTTTGAAGGCTCATTCTTGGCTTTCATCTGTCTGTCAAAGAAACAGGTTGATTTATCTGCTATAAATCACTATTTTCTCTCTTTTTCTAATAATTCTGTACAAACTTTCTTACCATATGCAGGAAATATATATTTATCCTCATTATCATATTGTGAGGGATGATTTGGGGCCTTCAGCTACATAATTATGTTTTGCAGCAACATCTTTAAAATTGACTGATGGTTGTCCAATATTTCACAAGAAAAAGAAGGAAAGATTACAGAAATATTCTTTTTTGCCTTTTTTCCCCTCTCCTGTTAATGATTTTGTGACCCCTCGAAGGGTCTGAGGCCTAGTTTTAGTCCAGTCTCTGTTTTCAGATGCTGTTCAGATGATTATTTAATGGTTTTTTATCGTATTGTGTTTTCTCGCCTTTGAATTTTTCTGTTGCTTTTGTACTTTTAAATCAATACCGTGACTTTAGTTTCAAGCGTCATTAATCCCAGCGACATATCAACAACCTTAAATTTAAGTAATAAAAAGTTCAGTAGTCAATATTACTCTTCTTCCTAAAGCATGCGGCCTGTAATCAGCTCTATCTGTGGAGAATCGTCTAAATGAGCTCGTGCTGTTGCATTTTTCACAGGCTGTAAATTTCTTTTGGACAGAGCTCTGCTTGTTTCATTGCTCCTGGAAGAGAAAACACCCTGTGAATCATTTAGCCACAAAAACATAGCAAAATACGCCACAAAAGTTTGGATGATTTGGCGCATTGCTGTTTTTTCGCTTCTTTCTTTTTGGCGCTCGCCATCCCGACTCTCCTCCTCCTCCTCTCCCAGCGTCTCAAACCCTGTGGTCAGCGAACGTTAAGAAGTTATGGATGAGCATACTGATTCCTCTGATGAGCGACCCCCCCCCCCCTCCTCTGTGCTGTCCTAATAGGAAACAGTGGAGATTCATCCTCCAATCCGCCGTCCACCCCCGGAGGCCCATGATTGGGGATGTGTATGGTGGGGAGAAACCAGGGATGACAAATAAAGGCTGAACTCTTGAATGGCAAGGTTCTGCTTCCCGTGGCTCTGTTTGCAGCGTGGACCCCGGAGGCCATAGCCCCTCCGCCCGGGGGGTTGTCAGTTACTGATGGCACTGTTGTTGGTTCCAGTGTGAAGGGGGCCGAAGAAGCCCCACCACAATCCCGCTTGTTAAATAGCATGAATTAATGAAGTGGCGGAGCTGGGAACTTCCTACCCCTGAGCGACTTGGGGGGAGAAAAAGAGGGCCACTTCCTTAGCATTTCTATGGGCCCCCAACTTCTTTTCATCCTGTCGGCTTCTTCTCCCCCCCCCCCTTCACCCCCCATCCTCCTACACCCTCAAAAACTTCTTTTTTTGAAGTCCTTTAATCCTCGGGATTTATGCCGGGTTGGCAACAGCAACTGATAAGCGGCCTCAATAAGCAAAAAATAAGATGGCTTTTGCAGAGTCGTATATGTAAATGCAAATGTGAACGGCGGTCATGGCTAACGGCACGGAAAGTTGAGATGAAAGAAAGTTGCAGACGTGAATGTTTGTGTTTCGGCTTCTTCTTTTTTTGCGCCCTCACTGAAACACATCCTGCAGACTTCTCCTTGTACCTCAGTTTATAGCTCAGGTTACAACTTTGTCTTAAACTTTATTCTCAAACTGGGACTCACCTGGGAGAGCGTACCATGTGTTAGGGCTGAGTCATTGCCCCTGCCCTGGACCTTTGCTGCATCGTCCCCCCCCTTGTCTCCAGCTGTCACTATTGAAATAATAAAGCAGAAATAACAAATAAAAATCTTAAAAAAAAAAAAAAATTCAAACCAACTGCAGGACAAACCTCTGTGCTCCTCTTCATCCTTTTCATAAGACAAGGAACAAAAAAATATCCTCAGCAGCAGGACAGCATTCCCATGGTGCATCAGTCTCCATTTTTATTGCCACCTTCCCTTCTTAATATACATTATTTATGAAACTCCCTCAGATTTAGTTGCTGCTTTATTAGTCTTACGTTACTTATGATGTCAGTCTTCTGCACACCTGATTTACAGATAAGCAAAGACACAGTAACACTTTTATAGAACTGTAAACTGCTCTGGGGATGCTGATGGATGGCAGCAGCGGTACAGTACCTCTAGTGTTGCACATGAGCACACGGAGGGGTGGATTTAAAATCCCCTTCAATACCAAACCCACGAGAATATTTATCAGCCCTGAAAGGAAGCTGTTCAGGACAAATGCCACCTGAGGGAAATTCAGTCTTTTTCGGTATGTCTTGCCGTTTCATGGGAACGCCGCAGTCTCAGTGGTCCGTGAGGCTCATACTCGTTGATTTAATGCACACTTAAAACGCAGAGTTCACACGTAGCAAGTCTAGGATGGCTTTTTAGAGAGCATACACATGGATTCAAACATGCTGACACCCCTTGTTCTTTCATTTCAAGTGAACGAGTCAATTTTATGGAGACAGATTAGCCTTAAGGCCGCGGCTGCACCTAGACCTGGCTCGTCTCAAAGTCCTCCGCAGCGGTCCCAGCAGTGAATCACTCGGACGGAGACCGAGGCCGCTTTGCAGATAACACAGATCCCTTTGAGGTAAAGGCTGGTTGGCCGCCAGTTCCCTAATGGGAGCGTGTTTATACTTTGGGTTTTTATCTGCTGTGACGGGCCCTCCGCCGTACAAAGGCTGGAATTCCTCTCGTTAAAGCGCGATACTGCAGTGCAAAATCATGTAAATAAATAAATGAAAGGAATAATCAGTCGAGGTGGGTGGAAAGGCGGTGCTACGCCCGTCACATGCAGCGCAAAGAGGCTTCGATGGTATCTCCTCCCCTGGACCAGACGTGCATGCAGGGTCCACCTTGCCGTGGAGGCGGGGTGTAAACACGGCCCCGGAGCCTCGGCTCGCGCGCTCATTTTAGGGGCCGAAACACTTTAAAGACTCTGATCCCGAGCTTTGATAGGGAGGTTTCCATAATGCCTTTCTCGCAAAAGATCAACATTTGCGTGGCGACTCCTGCTCGCAGAGTAACTGATGTAGACGTTTGAATGTCTGGCTGCACCAATTTCGCAGGCGGCCATTTAATACAGTTATTATTGAGTGATTATAGTCGGCCGTTTTGGTAATGCACAATTATGCTTCATTCATTGAAAGTTACTTCAAGCGTATCAAATCTATTTTCAGCCTCATGTAGAAGAAAAAACTTCCCTGGTCGGTTGGCAAACAAACATTAACACTTTTGTGCATGAAGCCAAATGACTCCCTGGCATGAAAATAATGTAGCTGGGCCAAAATTAAAATCTGAGTCACTTTGGTTACCAAGTGAAACAGACAGACAGACGTTTACTGTGGCGACAGTGGTGCATGGACACGTAGTCACTAAGATGTGCATGTTCAACTCCTGCACTCGGTTGCACCAGTTATTTACCACAGTTTGTGTGTGAAGCCCTTTATTTTCAAGCTAGTGATTTATAAAATCAGGATGCACTAATAGAACTTGCTAGTGGCAGTTTTAGGAGTTCCAGAGATACATTACACGTAACTGCTAATCCTTTATAAATGTAGGTATGACTGTTTTATTGATTTATAGAAGACATGCATGGAGAAATAGGTTCATTAACTTGTGTAGTTTTAGGTATACTTTGTTATTGTTGTTTTTTCCTCCACTTTGCCTCATTATTCAACAGCTTTTTGTTGAAGGTCAGATATGTTGACCCCATGTCACAGCGCCTCTCTTCAGTCTAAAAGGTTCACAGTATATTAGCAAACTAAAGTTAGCTTTGTTCACTTAGTTCTGCCACATTAATTGGATATATTTAACTCATCTCTGCATAACAACTCTTTTTCTGTGGTGCACCCCATTTTAATTCACTGATGTGGAACTGTTTGAACTCATGAGGCGCTAGCGCAGCCAGACCTGAACTCAGCGCAATGAAACTGAGTATGGACGAACTAAACACGTTTCAGAACAGTCAGTGTGGCGTTCAAAGGCGCCTTGCAAGGCGCCGCGTCTGATTTGCTCAATTCCCCGGCCGGCTTGTTAGCTATGATATCAAGGCAGCACCCCAGAACGCAATAATGAGCAGGTCATAGACTCTTCCCATGGACAAAACACTGGGAAGTGACCAGCCTGTCCTCCCTCCCCGCCTGGCCCGAGCGACGTGCCCATTATCTCCCTGCTGTATTTCCCTGTGAAGGAACCCCGCAGCCGCTGTCTCACTCTCGCCCCCCTCGGCAACAAAGAGCAGAGGAGCTGCAGGTAGCGATGCTAAACCGGTCCTGTTTTTCCAGCCAGAGGGAGGGAGGACTTCAGCGAGCTCCCCTTTGAGAAGTTTATGAAATTAACCAATTAGGGCCTGCAGGGTAGTGAGATAGAGACGAGAAAGGAAAATAAAGACCCTTCTCTTTTTCGCTCTCTCTCTGTCTTTCACACACACACATGCCCACTCTCCCAAAGCCCAGCATGGATTAATCACTCTGTCTGGGCGAATGAATGGTCGTTCACATCGCCGAGGCCTGTTATTTACAATTAAGTAGTTAGACAATAAAACTCACGCCGTGGAGTCTGCTCGGTGCTCCACGGCTCGCTCTCACTGCACTGCTTTGTTTTATTTTTGCCTCGTCTTATGTCTGCTTTTTGTAATTGTGTTCCTTTGTCACTTTTGGTTCTTTGCCTCTTTTTTGTGATTGTTTGTTGTTGGTTTTCCATAGTTGTTTTTCTCTTCCATTTCTCGTGTCCATCTATCTAAAATTCGTTCCCCCCTTTCTGCCTTTCTTTGCCGAGAAGCAGCAGAAGCAGATAATGAGGCGAGGAAAGGTCTCGGCCCATTAGCTTTCGATGGAGGGGAGCAGCAGATTTGTACGACTCTTACGTTTTTATGGTGTGGAGTCAGCCGAGTCAAACTGGTAAACATATTGATATGCTGGCTCATGCAGCCACACGCACACAAGAATATGGACCTGCATTCATTTCATTTAAGGTTGTTTGCTTCTCTTTAGGCCCTGTTTACATACTATTATCTCACAGTGCACTGCAGACTCTTTTATTTTTAATCTATTGTTTTCACATTCCTACAATCCAGATATTTTGGGAAAACATTTTAATACAGAGGTATTGAGAAAGTGTCGTGAAGGCATGTTTACTCCGATCTGATTTTTTTCTCTGTGGTTGTCGTTTTTGTTTTTCCAGAGGAATAAATGCCAGTAAATGGCTTCTTCTGAAGGGAAGGAAACATGCTCTTAAGTCTCCAACTGTGCCGTCTCTGTGACAACAGCAGCAGGAAAGAAAAGGGAAAAATTAGGCTTTGGATGACTGGCATCAAATAAAAGACATTGTTATCCACTGATACTTCAGAATCTGTGCAATACCACAGTACAGAAGACAGAAAAAGCACAAACTATGTTATGACAGTTGACCTTTGGCACTTTTTCCAGTGTTAGTACACTGGCCTAAACAACCCACCATGTAGGTGCGGTTATGTAGTTTTGGTTTTGTTTCTAAAACACCAAGAGAGGACTGTAAGAGTGGAGGTGCAGCCCTGTCTAAAACACTTCTGTCTGACCTCCGTGGATGTCATGTCAAGCGCAGTGCTCGGAGAATCCGACTAGACTGGTGGATGTTACTGATGCAGTCTTGACCTCTGTCATCGTGAGTTAAAGCCCATCAACTCTCTCACATTCTTAGATTTGTGCCGTTTTGCAGAAAGTGCCATTCATTGACCTCTTCTGCGTCTGCGAATACAAGTTTGGAGGTCAGACTGAGGGAAAGCAGCGTGATCACATCACCTAAAATTCAGTATTAACTTTATTCTCACAACTCAGAAACATGAAATAAATGACGTGGAAAAAAATCAACACATCTAGTCACGTACACTGTGAACTCACATTCAAACCCATGCAGTCACACTCAAAGGCGTGCAAACAACGGCGGTCAGAGGACAGACGGCGACTTGTGTCCAGCGCTTTGGTCAGTAGTGTCCCCCCGAGACTCAGCATTTACTACAAAACAAATAACAGGAAGCTGTGCTGGCTGCGCCGGGAGAGTTCCAACAATCCCCACCCTTGTGTTTCAGTCCTTCCCTTCTTCTGCTGACTTAACTTTACGACCTCCTCCAGCCTCGTGTCGCCTCGGTCAGATGTGGCCTGAAGTGGTTTGACACTAAGCGGTGCCACTGGGTATTGTTTCGATGACTTTGTGACTCAGGGGTTGTCTGTTTGTCCACCTTTTTCCTGATTTAGAAGCAACGACCGAAGAAGGAGAAGTATTGAAGTATTGGTTTCCACAAGTTCTTCTTGCAAAGGACAATTAAAAAAGAGAGAAAACATAACTGCACTGTGCAGGTTTGTGGTTTTTTTTCGCGGCGTTTCAGCCCCAGCTGCTCTTTGTCAGGCTCTTTTTTCTGTGCTCTTTATTCCTGCTGCAGAAGTGCTGTAGACTTTGACTTGGAAACTCTTGGTGCCATCTCAGATCTTCCTCACTTGAGTCAGAAGCATATTTTTTTCCACGTCGAGCTCGTCCAAGTAATTTGTAAAAAAGTGGCCTGCTAAAAGCTTTTCTTCCTTTGAAGCGTCTTGGCCTGAAACGGACAAAGACGGCATTTGAAAACTGTCACATTTCCTCTGAAGAAATTGCTCTTGACATGTCAGTAAACGGATGAGTTAGTAGGTTATTTTGTCTATCAAAAACATTCCTCTGATTGAGCTCCTGCCATGAATATCAAATAATATTTTCTTAAAAGGTTAAGTGTGGTGTTGCAGCGTTTAAGCCCTTCTTCTCTGCTGTCAGTCTTCACACATATAGCATGTCTTCTATGAGCGTATAGCTTCCAGTGGTGAGTAGCGTTGGTTTGGTAGTAAATCCCACATACTGGTTGTAAAGCTGATTTACAGCCATGATGGCCACAGTCGATTACAGTTTGAACTAAATCTGGCTCAGCTCTGTTTATCTTCTAAATCTGGATGCTGGAGAACGTTTAATTAGTGTCAATAGTGGTTTAATTATCCCATTCGTTTTCATGTCATAGGTTATGGGCAGCATGCTGCGCAGCATAAATACGCTTGTGTTACACTTGCGGAATGTGTGGAAAATAACCAAGATGTGGTGCCCTTAAATCTGACAACCCCATACTCAGTGAATAGATCTTGATCATGCTGAGAGAGAAAGTTAATTTTTATGCTCTGTATTTATGCTGTGTTATGTTTAATCTGTACAAAAGGCAGGCCTGCTCTGACATTGTTTTTAAGCAGCATACAGCAGCGTGGATGTGGAAGTCCCGACGTTTCGTACTTAAGCATGAACCAACTTTGGACAATGTCATCAAGATAGAAATAAACAGCCTGGCCGGGCGAAGGCGGGGAGGTTTGGAAAACTGATTACAGGCCTTCGATTTCTAGCCCACACTTGACCAAAGAATCAACATATTTACTGTATAACATTTCAGGAATAGATGAGACGAGAGACCAAACAAAAAAAAAAAAGAAAAAAGAGAAGGAAAAGAAAGAAAGAGGAGAGTGTTTAACAGAAAATAGCATCACTCTTTTCGATTGCCAGCTCCAGGGCGTTTGCCAATAACAACATCGAGGGGAGTCTGCTGCAAAGAGGAGCGCACTCCTCTTTGGATGGATTACATTAACAACCTTTGTTGAACTCTGCCCAAGAAAAAGAGAAAAAAATGGATCGCTGTCACTCTCTTGGAAGTCATGGCAGCTCAGTGCAAACACTCGGCAGCTCATCGCTCTCAGTATCTCCTAAAAGCAGACTTAACCACATTTAGGGTATTTGGGGTAAAGGTTTTTATCATCTGTACATACACTTTACTCTGCCCTGGGTTTGACTTATGGAGGATAAATGGCATCTGTAATCTGTGTTTGTTTTTATATGTGTGTGTGTGTGTGTGCGCGCATGCTGGTGTGTGAGTGTAGGTGAGATAATGCAGAATACGTCAGCCTGGGCTTAGATTAGCTTTAGCCCATGTTGAGTGATTCACTTCTGGGTTATCTTAATTCTTGAAGATAAGGTGGACGGTTCTCAGACTCCCACACTCTCACTATTTCACCATACTCTCTTGCTTGGATCCTACCTGTAGCCTGCCCAAATTAATGTAAGTGATGGGAACTTGGTATCGACGCAGATAATTGGGCTCCGAAGCGCAAGCGGCCACACACGCTGTAACGCGACCCATTTAGTGATTTAAATGATCCGAAGCGAGCCTGAAAGCTCGCAAAGTACACAGTCTTCATCAAGCCAACATTACGTCCACATTTGGGTTTGCATACACTACAGTGGCCTCAAATAGCTCATAGTGAAAGCCTCAGCCAATGATCTATTCTCCAAAGACAAATGGCAGAACTGTAATACCACTTATTTTCTTAACCCTGGCCAAAGCGTAATGAACATCTGCAAAAATTACACATCTTAATAAGATTTTCCAAGCTGCTCTCCACAGTTTTTTTTGACGTCACTTCAGCCCCCTTCCCTGCCATTTTTACCCCAAAATTCACATCGTGCCCCTGAAAACTTTCCCACCCAGGCGTCCCTACTCACAATGACAGACACCATTCATTAGTGTCTCCATATTTGTCCGTGCCGTTCAGCCTTTTCTAAACAATGGAGATGAAGCAAACACCCAGGAGTGTCTAATGGTCTCCCCAGCTGTTGATGCACTAATTGCAGAGGCCTCGGAGCGCTGCGTATCTGTCTTTGAGGCCATGATGGATCTCGGAGAACAGTTGCAGATGAAACTGGTCGCGTATGAAACGACGCAGGCAGAGCTGGGGTTCGCGCATGGAGGCTAACATATATCACTCCCAGTTTTTGATAAATTGTTTCCTTTCCCAAACACAGCTGCTTAGTCAAATTTTGGTCCTTTTTTCCCCTCCTCTTCACTGCTGCCCCAAGAAAAACGAAGACATTGTGGATAAATGTTAGTGTCCGGTCCCACCTGAAATCACTCAGTGGCGTTTGGGAAAGTGCTGCATGGGACACAGTGCGGGATGTATTATCCATATCCGCCTCTGGAACACTGTTTGACCATCCTCAACTGTAAATTATCAAGCAGTAGTCCCATCTGTCGACATGCCTTAAAGCCTTAAATTATTATACGAGAGAGACGTGAAAACATGCACAGATGTCTCAGCTAAATACATAATTTTGCAAACCGTTGTAGCTTGTAGTTAAATCTTATTGTGTTATGGATCAGTGCACAAAAAAGTCTCATATTAACCAACTCAGAAAAACTCTGAATTTACATTTAAAGGCATATATTTAGTATAGGATCCCTCTATATTATGTTAATGTGGGTTTACCTCCACAGACTTTACATTCTGTGGCTTTTACTGCATACCAGAGGGGGCCAACTAGCGAAAGAGTTAACGTACAGCACTTGATGCCATTTGTCATTGTTCAAGAGATTAATCCAAAGCGCCTCACAGCGCCACGGGACATTTATAAACCTGGCAGTGTGCATGATATCCCCTAATCACTGAACTATAATGGACCACAGTGATTCAAACTGACACAACAAGGCACTAAAGCAAGTTTATTCATTAATAACATGAACATCAGCCCATTCATCCACACGGAAATACAACCCCGATTCTAACAATTATATTTAATGTTTGAGCTTCATTGATTTTTGTAAATATCTGCTTATTCTGGACAATTTACCTCAATAAGGAAGTTACAGGTGATCAACAGAAAAATCTAGAAGGCGTACGGTGTACCATCACCTCAAAGTCCAACACCGCTCAGCCAAGTCTGTCCGCTGATCAATTATTAGCAAGTATTGATCAACACCTTCATCCTATTTTGTGGATTTTTCTTTGTCTTGAAGCTGATTCTTCCCATTTACGTGTATAAGAATGGCCCGACTGTATTAAAGCATTCACTTGTTATACTTTCTCACACTTTATCGGTATTCAGTGAACATTGTGTGAGCCGACCAAATGTCCCGCTGTTGCATTGATGTGTTGAACAGAAATGACACAATCTTGCAATTTTCTCTGAGAATGGGATTGTCACCAGAGCAACGGAGAACTATTTACAAGTTTTGCCTGTCAGCGCTGCTCATAAAGATATGTTTTTGGCCCTGAGCGAGAGAAGATAAGAGGGAGGTGAAAGAGAGATGGTGAAATGCAGCTACACTTTGGATTTGTGTGTTTAAGGCAAAGTACTGAGTGAGAAAGTGTGTTTGCGTGTTTACAAAAGATAAGAGAGTGAATTAGTGTGTTAGCAGTGAAAACCTTTGCCATCAAACAACCCTCCGTGTGCTCGCCTCTCGCACATAGCGAGCCTCTTGTTAAAATTCCATTCATGGATCAGTCCATTCACATATTTCTCACACTGATCTTTTCCTGATTTGGATCCTTAGTTTAGTAGAAAACAAACAAACAGTTGTTGTGTCATTCATGTGAGATTATGTCAAAATCTTCTCACGCCGCGACAAAACCCCTCCGGTCCGTTTGCCGTTTGTTTCACGTGACCATGTTTGGCTTTCTAGTAATGAGCCCCATCTTAAAGGTACCCAGCAGGCCAGGGAGTGCTTTCGACAATTCCATTCCCCGTCTGCCTGACCTTAATCTGGATTAGTTGATTTTCTTTCCTTGGATTAACAGCTTGTGGTTCAATTAAACATCATGCAGCCCAATGAGTTTGAATCATGGTGTTACAGAGTGCAGCACGGAGCACAGAGTGTAACTGAAAAAGCTCCAACTCCAGTGTTTCCTCTGTGGACAGCCTCCACTGTCCGGCCAAACCATCTGGCCTGGAGAGATTTTTTTGGCCTACCAAGACTTAAGGCTACCGTGCTTTGCAAAGACATTCTTAGACAATGTGGAGACATGCAGAGAGGTGATGGCTAAAGGGTTAGAAAGACTCTGAAAGGCAGTTAGGAGTCTCAACTATGAAAACATTCCTCAGAAGTGCTTTTTTTCCCCTTGATTTAAAGCTTTATGGATAGAGACAAAGAAGCATTTTACACTGGATAGCCGAAGTAATGTTAGACCAGAGCCCTGCGAAAAGGCAAAACAGGAGAGCTCGCACTGTTTTTAGGTAGTTTTGCCAACTCAGTAAATGTCCAAAGTGCAAAAAGGGCCAATCTAGCCCACTGCTGTCAAAGTAAAGTAGGTAGTTAGCTTGCTTTTATTCCAAAAGCATCAATCCCATGGTTACAAACGCCTTGATGTTCACATTTTCAGTTTATTTTTGACTTGACTTTTACAGCATCATATGCGATTAAGTTCCCAGTCAGCAATGACAGGAACAAAACATCAAAACTTCTATTAATTTCTCACTATTTTAATTGTCTTAGCCAATCCAGCGCTATTACTAAGCCTACCAGAGCAGCTTAAAACTTGAGCAACCAGAAAGTCTACTGTGGGCAGGCTGGGAAAACATGGAAAGAAGAACTTGAATGAGAAAGTCCTCCTCAATAAATAACATTTAGGTGCCCTTGAGAAAGGCACTTACCCACTCATTCAAGCCACAACCGCTCAAATAGAGCCAACGGTCGATGGCTTAGCTTGCACCGAGCAGCTCCCAGGTGTGAATGTGCGTAATTGCATGAATGTGAAGCAGGCTGCTTTAATGCCTGCTCAGCAAAACCCTTCCCTGGGTAGAAAGATGAGAATGCAGCGGTCCACTGATGAACCGAGCTTCATGTCAGATGGAAATTATATCATCGTAATGGAAAATAAACCTCTTGCTGTGTGACAGTCTGGTGTGCTGAACTTCACAGAATGGGGACATGTAGTCGCATTTATTTTGTTAGAAATATCTCATTATTTTTCTTAACTTGTGAGCTATTGTTTAAACAGGTAGGAATAAACAGTGATGGCCCAGAGCTGGAAATCTGAGCCACATGTCAGAGGAATCTCAAATGAAAGAGGAGCTCGCGGGTGCAGTGGAAAAATAGAAACAGGAATTAAGACCCGGAGAGCGAGAGACTAGAGGGATGTGCATGTGGATGGGATGTGACTGACAGTGTTTATTGAAGGCTGATATTGTTGAGGCATTTCAGTCTGTCATTAACATGCCCAAGTTTGGGACTCGTTAAGAATTAAATTTCTGTCATGCATCTGAAACAGCATCTTGACCACCGCAGAGCTCTGAAATAGTATTTCTTCCTACTGTTTAAACAGGATGTGCAGGCAGGACGCAAAACAATGAAGGATCAATCTGATGAATAAACCAGTCAGTTTGATCGAAGGCAGGAAGGTGGGATTGTTTAAACGCGAGCAGTGTGGCTGTAAAAATGGCACATTTGGTCTGTTGGTTGGTCCGTCAGCCTCTTTGGTCCCCACTGAAATATCTCAGCACACCATTTGATGGATTGCCATGAAATTTGGTCCAAACGGTCGTGGTCCCCAGAGGAATACACCACTCTGGCTCTAGTGATCCCCTCACTTTTCTGTTTCTCACGAAATACAACTTTTGGCTGGATTGCCCGTGGGATGTACTCGACATTTCATCGATCGCTGTCGTCAGGTCAAAATTGCAATTTGTTCTTCAATTTATTCCCAAATACCTTTGTTTATTGGTAATACGCCAATGATAGCATGCTAACATGCTAAGCTAAGATGGAACGCAGGAAACATACCTGCCACCGACATCAACATTAGCATTGTTAGCATTGTTAGCATACTGGCATTGCAGACTAGAAGAGAGCGACTGGCGTGACTGGAGACTCTTGAGTCACCTGTGATGATTTTTCATGAGGCTAGCATTTTCCAGACAGCTCACAGGACCTTTAAACTGTTCCTGCAGATTCTTTGAGAGTGAACAGATATTTTAACAGTTTAGATTGAGGAGAAACACACTGAATCATTTCTGTCGCTGTAAATTGTAAAAGACATCCGTCATATCAGCACTGGACCGCTGATATCTGGTATTTATTGAAAGGCCAACAACTGTATCAGTCTAACACCTGGAGACACTGTAGAACCAAACCAGTAGCAGCTGAGAGAGGGACTCAAAAAAAAGTTTGCGGGGGGGGGGTCATGACAAAAGGAGGGGGAGGACAAGAGGAGGGGAGGGCAGAGAAAGAAAAGGAGCAGAGAGGAGAGACAAGAGGCCCAATTGACTTTAGGGCCTCACGTGTCTTTTTCTGGTGTCTCAATTGCTGCCCTCATTCCCCTTTTCCACTCCCTCGCCCCCCCCTCCTCTCTCTGTCTGTCCCTTCATGCCAAACGGTTGGTTTCGTCCATGCATACCGGGCCGTGGCAGTGGGTGTGTGTGGGGGTGTTGGACGGGTGGAGGTGGAGGTGGTGACTGTTCCTGTCGGTGACTAGATCATATGTGACACTGTAAGCCCTTTTACCCCGGCGCAGCCCTTCTTAAATCCTCTTCTCTGCACTGACTGACAGCAGCCAGACGTCCTCCAGCTTAGACATTAAAAGCTTTTTCCCCCTCGTGTCCTCGATGACGTGCAAACTGTCAAACCAGTGTTTTGATTTTCTGACTGAGCATCCGCGACCGGTCGTATGGTAGTGATACTGGCACGGTTTGTGGTCGTACGGATGTTTTTCCTGAATCCACAAAAAGTCATGAAAGTGGAACTGACTGTTTGTGGGTAAATATTGTTTTCATTACGAAGTCTCATCGTTGACATCCTCTTAAAACTGCCCCAAACACTAACAGGAAAATAAAAGCAGATCTGATGTTATAACGTCGTACATGTTCAGGGTAACATCTTGCCCCTTTGCTTTCTTCCCCCAACGAGAAATTTGCGTATTTGTGTTCTCCCAAAAAGGTTCAGTCTAAACATATCTCATAAAGATTTGGTTTCCGAACATAATGCGCCTTTCCCTCGACGTATTGTTTAAAATGTTGTGTAAATGTTGAATTAATATGTCACTTGTCAGGGATCTGTTTGTGTGTTTGCTTGGGTGTGGAGTGAGTTTGGGTTACACTGCCTATGTTTCATCCCTGCGTTGTTTGCTACAGATACTGATAATGACTTTTGATTTTTTTGTTGTTGCTATTGCTGCTAGACTAAACCATTTCCTGGCGAGTAAACATCAACTTTGTCGGACTTTGGTGTTCACCGTTTTAAGAAGCCCTTTGTTTGAGAGTTTGCTGATTGCTGGTTTCACTTCCCAAGTCAGAAGGGGAGAAGGACAGCATTGCTCTTTTGTTGTCTGAGTATTTCTTTCTGTCAAATTCCCACATGCCCACAAGTCTCGTTGTCTGGGCGGTCTGTCTCTTTTTTTATTGGTAAAAGTCTGGAGGATTTATTTAAACAAGAAGTGATAGAAATTAAGTACAGAAGTCGGCCCCCTCCTCCTTTCCTTCTCCAGATCCACAAAATACATGTCAGGGCTGCAGGAAAGGTCAACTAACAAATGACACCCTTGTGCTAAACTGGGGTTTTGACCCCAGAGTAACCAAGAGCTCCCACAATGCAACTGCTCTGAGGAATTAATCATCACCTTCTGACCTCGCGCGCTGACCCTCTAAACCCTGGAGAAAACCTAAAGGTGTTATGGATGATAGTAGAGACGCAGAGAAAGGAGGAGGAGAGTGAGAAAAAACGTCTTAGAATATGAGCTGCTTCCTCTGTCATGGGGCGTCTATGGGGCCTTTATGAGTTGACAATTAATAGTCTCTGTAGGTTTCCTGAATGCTGAATTGAGACGAATTGTCTCTCGGCTATTCAGCTGCGTTCAAGCGTGCCGCCAGACAAAAAGAAAAAAAAAAAGAAAAAAGCCACGGCTGTGAAGGCGAATTACCCATAAGGCTGTTTTTGAAACATTTCCCTTCTGTTTTGCAGACACAGGCCTGATGGGAAGACCTCCATACCCTCGTGCGCACTCACACACAATAACACGCCACCCAGTGAAGTGACCATTTCCAAAAGCCAGAAATCTGCCAAAACAGAGCCACTTGAAAATAGTGATCTTTCAGCAGCTCTTCTTATTGCGATCCATTTAGCAACGGGGCCGGTGAAAGAAAACAGATCATATTGAGTCTGACGTTTGTTTGTTCGTTCTTGATGTCTGAGGGCAGAAATTATATTCACTCATTTCAGTAGCCACAGAACAGCATGCTATACGTCAGCCGCTTTTCCTACACAGACAGTGAGCCATTGATGTTACGGCCGGACCGTAAATCACGAAGAGAGTGCCTCAAATTATGTAGAACTCCAAAGGAATGAGAGGCGAGGCTCTTCCTCCATGGAGAAGGTTTTGGATCGCGTCCGTAAAATGCAAAGGATGAAGCTGGGAAGTGCCGTGAACAGTGGGAGATAATGAAATGTGCAGGCAACATGGGAAGACCATTGAAGTTTCTTTAATCCACTAATGATGTCTTAGAGGCCTAGAATTCGTCTTTGGCCACAGGATTTCTTCCCATGCTATTTTGTCTTGGTGGCTGAAGTGCATACAAATGGCTTGTTAATTAAGATGGATGGTACTTCCAAAAGGCCCATCTTCATGATAATAAGAGAGAGTTAAACGTGAAGCCTTTTAAGAACTCCTTGTGGTGTGGAAGTGCCTGTGGAGGTATGTGTGCAACAGGATGGGGGAGGGGTGGATTTACCATCACACATGTATGAATGAGCACGTCATAGCCTACCGTGTGAGTGCCGCACAGTTTGCATTTTCATCCATTTGTGTGTGAGAAGGAGAAAAGAGGCAGAGCTATCACAAGGCCCTCCAGTCTGTTTCCATGAATGGCCTCAGCAGGGGAAACTGTCCCTCATTGTCAAGTTATTTGGCAGAAGTCTTTTTTACGCCACCTCATGTTAAATTCATCAACATTTCTCCGTCATTTTTTTTTTTTTTTTTTGCCCCTCAGAATGTCTTCAGATCAGGTTTTCTCGCCAAGCTGGTTCCTGCTGAGGCCTAAATGACCGCGGCAGATGTATGGTGCACCGAAAAGAGCCAGTAGCTTTCAGGACGGCGAAGAGGTTGTTTCTTGGATGAGAATTAACCAAGATGGTGTGAAATAGTATATGTAATAGCTTGATTAGGCCAGCCACTGTGTTTACTATATAAAACTGCATCAAGCAGTCAGGAAGCAGACTGACAGACTGTTTCCTAATTGTTAAAGCTAACAAATTAGCATCAAGCCTACTGGCACAGAGCAGCAGTATCATTCATATGGAGTTGTGTTTTTCTGTCCACTTAATCAATGTAAATTCAATATTCACACTCCTATTAGGTCTAGTTCAGTCTGCTTTGACATCTGGGAAAAATATCTGGCTCTTAAGCGTGCTAACATGTTAGCTGTAGCTAGTCGCCAACTTTGCCTAACTGGCAGGTAGCGTACAGTGGGGTTATGCTGCTGCAGATGATGACTGTGATGAGGCTAAACTAAACTGTAAATGTGCCAACTATGCCATGAAAAAAAGCAGTAGGTGGATGTGTAAACAGTTGTGGGTCAAGATGTAGTTGCAGCACATAACTCCCTTTAAAACCCCAAATAGCCTTTTCATGCTAAGATAAGCTAACTGCTTCTTGCGGCTCGTGAGATTGGTCTGTAGTTTATTTAATTTTGAGGAAGTAATTTTGATCTTTGCACTAGCAGATAGTAAATTGGGCGAAATTGTGGCATCATGGGGGCTGATTTTATTATATGAACAGAAACATTTAACTTCATCAAAATGCAACAAACTGAAATCACTTAAGCTACTGTGCTGTTTTTAATCTGATGAGCAGGAGCTTGTGGGTGGCAGTTGGGAGCACAGGTCAGCCACTAGCTCGACTACTGCATGACCTCCACCCCCACCTCCGCCCCCCCGTCGCTCCGCTGCTCCTTCCACCGTTAATGTTTGCAGGGGTCTCTCATATAAACAGGGGCTGCAGGGGGTGCCTGGAGCTTTTCACACAACAATCCGAGTCCTGTTTTGGATTAAAGCTGGTCTCCACACAGACAGGCAGACCGTACACACATGTACGTACATTCCAGTCCTCCACTCCTCCACTCATGCTTGTTTAAATGAAGTAAACAGCAGTTAAGTATCATCTTTTTTCAATTCTCACCTCAGCCTTTTTTTTTTTTTCCACTGAGAGCTCTGCCAGCCAGTGATGTGTTCAGTTCAACTGAAGTTCAAAAGTTAAATGTAAAACTAATTTTTATGACCTGGATGGAAACTGGCATTCTTTTGTGATTTGCAGCGCGTTCTTTCTTAATAATGTGCAAATATAGTACCTATAGTACCCTTCAAAGCCAAGTTTTTGTGTTTTTCCCTGAATTGTTAGAAATAAAAGGGGGCAGATTTCAACCCTTAACCCTGTCGCTTACTAACAGGAAGACAGGGAAAAGTCTGGGAACAACATTTCCTTTGATGCTATCTGAAGTCCTAAACACGATGGAAACCAGATCTAATGAAGTGATAATAAAATCAGTCGCTAACATCATTACAGTCGGCTAATTGTGTAACCTAGATTTCTACATTAAGGAAGTAGCTTACTGCAGGGGGGAGATGTCATCACAGACATGACTTGTTAATAATTAGGGCAAATCCAGACAGAGATCTTTCACTAATGCTTTTTTCGTCCCCTCAGCTCCTGTAAATCTCCTGCATTTATCATTGGTTGACAGCAACTATGAAATGGATGCCCTAATCGTCTTTAAAGCCTCTCGCAGCCCTTCCAGAAGTCTTGGAAACCAACTTTGGCTTTAGAGAAAAATGCCTGATATCTACTGTATATCACTTAGATCTAGTCTTTATCTGTTGGAATCCCGCTGACATTACGTACCGGGCCATTTGGAACAATCCCTCCGTCTTATGTATATTTATGATGGCTCCAGACAAATCAAATTTGCGTCAGCCGAAGACAATTATATTACTTTTTTGGACACGACCAGTGGTTGGAGAAGTACTCAAATCTCTTATTTAAGTAGGTAGCTATACTGCTTTGGAAAAATAACCCATTATATGTAAGATCTTAATCATGAATATATTTCATCAAAGTACAAGTATGATGAAGAATGGTCCTTTCAGTGTGTTAAATTAATGATTTAGTAGCCTGTAAGCTGTATTTTTAATGCTGTAAGTGGTCCAGGTGGCGCTGACTCTGAGGACTCCATTCTACTCCTGGAGAGGTTACGCTGTGGCAGTGTGTTATATTGCAGCTGTCGGATGAAAGCTGAATCTTGTATCTCCAATTTTGGGGATTTTCCTTCCTTGTTGTATCAGTTGATGGATTACATGCTTCACTACAGGCTGGAAAACATCCTCTTACCTCTTATCCTTTGTGAAAATGCCATCAAGTTTAACACTAGGCAGCTCTTGAAAAGTTGACATCGTTATCTGAAAACTGCAAATGAGCTTATCTAATGTTGAATGTAAAATATTTTTCAGCAAAGAAAGTGGCAACTGCAGCCGTCAGAAGAAGAAAAAGCATAAAGAGTACAATATTTCAGTCTGAAACGGCCTCCAAAAATGGTCATACCCATGTGAACTATTTAGTGGTGTAACGCAGTCACTAGTAATTACACTTAATTACTTGTTCTGTCGTGGATGTTGTATTTCAGCTCAAATCTGTAGGTTTTTCTTACCAGAAATGGTTAAAAATCACAAAATCGTGCGTGTTTTTGATCTATTTTGATCGTTTTTATGAGCAGTTACAAAGTGCTGTGTTTCTCACTTACTCTCCTTTCCATGGTCTGCGTGGTTTGAAAGCCGTAATTGGAGGTAATTGTGGAGAGAGCGGAGTGATAAGACCGTAGACTCACGCAGAGTCAGTGGCACCGACACGGATACTGATAGGCGACTGATTCCAGTTATGGTCTCCCTCCATTTTTTAAGAAGTCCTTAAAAAAGACAGACAACTGATAAAAAGAAAATACATTTCTTTTCTTACCTCTTCAAAGCATACTTCTCACAAATTGGCTAATTATTTTGTTTTTTACCTTTCATCTTGCAAGCAGGAGAAAATGCTTGTTTTGATGTTCTTCTAACCTTTTAATCCAGGGATACAGAACGTGCTGCATTTAATAGGCTATGGCAATTTCAATGATGGCTTTGAATTGTGCTCCAGCTTCAAGGAGAGCTAAATCTTGTCTCGCCTCCATTAGCTCTGCTCTGATCTTGCACAAGGTCTAATTAAACCTTCCATCTAACTCTCCCAGGTAGGAATAATAGGGAAAGAGTTATGGCTGTTTGTAGCAAAGAAGAACCCCAGTTTGCAGCACTCATGGCCGGATACAGGACCATTAAAAATTGCAATCCATCACGATTTGTTTCCACTCTCCTGTGTGCAGAGATGTAGATGAGCCCAGAACCTCTGTGAAACAATACACTGGTCCAGATGACCTGGTGGGTTATTCGTTCTGTCGGATTATGTGTCCCACCAGAAATGCTCAGAGGGAACCTCGCTTGGCAAGGGTTTGCAGGGGGCCTGAAGGGGCCTGCTGTAGACAAACAATCTTTTAACAGTTGGTGAAGTGGTCCACCGAGAGGACAGTGATCCCCTTTATTAAAACCACTTGTCCAACATTGTCTCTCCTCTCTCTCCCCTTGTTGGTTACATAAGGCCAAGGTGCTTTGTGATCGTTTGCAGACTCTCCTGTTTTGTTTTGTTTTGTTTTGTCTGTCTCTTTCTCTTACTCACTCATGCCTTTTTTTTTTCTTTCCATGGGACTGCAGTGGATTTTTGGGGGGACTTGAGGGGGATATGATCGTATCCTGACTTCTCTCTTGCACAGTGCGTTGAGGTTTGGCCGACGTCCAGCTTTGTCTGCTTTTTCCCGGGCACATTCCCATCTCCGGCACGCTCAAATTCCTGTCTCCGGAGCGCGCTTGCACTTTGCCGAGCCTGATGACTGCGGTTGGAAGATGAATTACTCTGCAGGCATTTGTTTGACAGATCGAGCCAGTTGCGATTGTACACGTGTTAAAGAAGCCGTACGGAAGAGATCCGTTTGACCTTGTCTTAATTATTTAGTTGTGTTTCCTTTTGTTGTTAAAAGACAGAGCCAAGATGGCACTTCTACCAGCGTCCTTGACCCACAGAATCCATGAGTTCTTAAACTCCCCATAAATCTGGAGCCAAGAGTCTCTGACGTTCCATCTAAACAGCTGAAACAACCACAAGGAGAGGTAGAGAAGGAAGTGAAGATAAAGTAAAATAATGATGGTCTTTGTCTGCATATCTACGGAGTTGCAGGAAATGAATTATGTTGAATGCGGCGTTTTATCACTCAGGTCCCACTTTTACAATTTCTCTTGCACAGCAGGACGTTCATCAGATGGATCACGCCATACGGTTTTCAGATTAAGCAAGGCAAACATAGACCTGGGTTTTTTCTAGATGGTCGGTAATCCATTTTCAGAGTTGGAGGATGACAGATTCCTCTGTACAATGCAGTGGCTCTTAAATAGAGCAGGGACTTTGGGGAAAGTATGATTTTCCGATGTGCAGGAAGCTCCAGGGAGTTTAACGCTTTGGTGAAGCGGTTGTTGGAATCAGCGAGGACGTCCTTGCTGACCTGCATGGGTGCGGTTCTTCGAAGGTTTCGTAGTCAGCGCGTGGAAGGGATGTAAGCGCTCTGTCTGAGTATGAGAAGGCTCAGTGATGACTCTCCTGCTCCTTTCGAGGAGCACAGCAATTGGAGCCTTTGTATTTTTCTGCTTCTGTTGGAATACTCTGCTGACCAGCCCAAGCTGTACCAGCCTTTGACTCTTCTCAGTCTCAAAGCACTCATCAGTCCTCACGTTACACGAGGCCTGGCGGAGGCCTCGCACCAATGTAACCTTAGATAACCATCATGTCATTGTAAACAAACAGTGCATTATACCTCAGATTGGATTGGTTGTGGTTATTTTTTAATTACATGTCAATGGAATCAACGCGTTTCAAAGGCTTTTAGTGTTGACTCTCTTTTATGGCATTGCAAAAATTCCTTTGTGCCGTTTAGCTGTTTATACTGCGCCAAAGCCTGAGTAATTTCTTTTAACAGCATATGATTCTGGCTCTGGCTCTCTGATGAAGTGTTATATTTGGAATTGCTTTGTGATCCCAGTTTTTTGTCATCAGTAAAAAATGGATGATGCAAAGTGGAATCATTCAATCTCAGAGGCCAAGTATAATGAGAGCTGGAAGTCGGTGCTTCCCCCAACCCTTGACCCCAACTCGTCAACAGCATCTAATCAGACATTCAATCATTTTGAAATGATTATTTCCTGCAGGAGGCGCACCCTGCTCCAGTTTTTATGATCAGATGAGCTCAACATTTACAGGCCAACTGTTGCATCAGTTGCACTCAGAGGTTACATTTTCTCTGCAAGGTCTGCTTTGGAAGAATTGTTTGTGCTAATGATGTGAATTTTAACCTTTTAACTCAGAGGTTCATGGTGTTCAACGGAGCAAGCATGCACTGTATCACTCATCTGTAATACAAACCATTCCTCACCTAATTAATCAGACCCTCTACTGGTTATTACGAATTACCGAGTTGGTAACTGACAAAATATGTGCACAGCCTACACGGGACTGTGCTCAAATCATAGATCTCTTGCTCCTGCAGTGACTTTTCCACCTGTCTGTCTGTCTGTCTGCAAAGGACTTGGCAGAACTGCAACTATGAGACATTTTAAGTGGGAAACATATGAAAACCTGTGCTACCTCCAGTTTTTAGATGATGGGAAAGTGGTTGTTTGCTCTCAGGGACGCAGGTGATGCTTTTACCTTCAGCTGTAACCAGAACTGTTTCTTCTCACTTTGGATATTACAATGTGGTGGGATGGAAGAATTATTTTAGTATATTCTGTTACTCTTGAGGTAAATGTCTGTACTTTGATGTCTGCTGTCTGCTTGGCTTCCACAAGCAAGTCTTTTTAAAGATGGTTGAAAGTGCAGCGTCACTGTTACAAAAGGTGAATGAATGATGCGCCCACACTTTGATCATTCAAACTACAAATGGACATGCAGTATTTCTCAACTCGCCCTGGCCACACAGATAGTTTTAGTATTTGAAACGCCTGCCTCCACGCCAATACAATGGAGGTTAATGGGATTTCATTTGTGCTCCTCAAAGCACTAAAATATGGATTTGAAAAACTCAACAGCAGCACGTCTTTCCAGAATCAGTGCTTTGGTAACTGTGGATAATCCTGGCCGACTTCTCCTTCAGCAGTTTTCATGCAGACTATGTCTTTGTTTGAAAGTAGTTCCAGTGAAATCTGTGATTTATTCAAAATAACGGGGACATTTTTACTGGAAAGACAAGTTGTTGTTGAATTTTTAATGCGTATTTTTTCCATGCTTTGAGCACAAAAAAAAAAAACAAAAAAAACCCATTTGTATCGGGGTCACCACAGAAATTCCAGATATCTCAAAATCTCCGCTCATAAAAACAAAGCTATCTGCATGGCTAGATGTTATTAGAGGTTAGTGGAAAAATCTGTCTTTTTGTAATATAGGCGAACTGATGCTTTAAATTTAAGTTCTATGAGAATGTGAGAATGGAGACCAGGTTACATAACGTAAGCTCAGACATGTAAATTATCCCACCTGTCATTCCCGCGTATGTCATATAAGCTCTGGGAATTTTGCAACAAGATGAATTTGTCACTGCTGAGTACGAGCTCCGGTCTCAACCTCTTGGACTAATATATTCCATCACTTAAGGTCTCATAATCGACAGTGCTCAGGAACCACTTGACGCGTGAATCATTCATACCGCCCTATAAATAATAAAACCCTGGCAGCCAGTTAGCAGCACCTGCAACTTGAAACAGTAGTTCGTGAAACACAATCTTTTACCTTGTAAACTAATGTGTTTCACCTGCCTCGGCTGGGGCGTCTGGGTCTGCGGCAGACAGGTAGAGGGAACAAAACCCCTCTTCCTGCATCTCCCGGCCTCCCCCCCTCCTGACCTTGCTTCCTCTTCCTCCAATGAATTTTTCACCAAAGCTCTTTGATATATTCCTGTCCCGTGGGAATCTGGATAATGCAAACTGGAAGCGTGCGGCGTAATTATTTCTCAAAACTGCACTTCTACCCTAATTAGTTCACTCCTCAGAAGTGGGCCTTGCATTATTTACACATCAAGGGGACACACAGGGCGGGAGATAAATATTCATTGTTTGTTGACTTTGCCCCGGTCCCTCGGCTCAGGCGCAAGTTGAGTCGAGAGTCGCTGTCATTGTGGCTTGTTTATGCGGCTTCTGCATCGCTGGTGCCCAGGACATAATCTGCCTTGTTCTTCTGTAATTATCTCCACTCATGCAGACACACAGACACCAATTCAGGGTCGGTTTAATAAGTGGACAACAACCTCATCCTGGCATAAGCAGATCAGATGAGTAAGTGCTCAGTGATGAGATATGTGTGTAATTGTGACCTTGTGCAGATTTGCTCGTCTGTGGTCGTTGTCATAGCAGTAAACAGCAAGAAGCATATTTTATTCAGCCAGACTCTGACACCATTTCAGCCGTGTCTCCCTCAAGCTTTTTGTCGTGGATCATCTTTAATGAACTAAGTTTTTCACCGAAAGGACTCAGTGGAAGCTGGTACAAAGAGTTTCCTGCCACTGTTGGTTGCAAAGCGGATTTGTGGGACATATGAAGTCTGTTTTCCTGTCCGTAGCCTGGTATGAATAGGCGGCTGTATCTGACCCCCCACCTCAGTGGTCATACGGCCTTGAGGCCCATTGTCCTCTCTGTAAATGCCTGCTGGGAAACTCTTGTTGCCTCACAAAGCTGCACCCATTGTCGACTTTTGACAACTGTTCTTTTCCCATTTCCTATTTCATCTCACTAATGCATAGCTTCATCTGTGTGTGTTTCAGGGGGTTGTGAAAGAAAGGTGGGGGCATCTTGTGATGCCTAGCACAAGAATTACCATAATCACTGTCAACATTAATGGAGATCCTATCACTGGAGAATTTAAACATGGCTTTTCCATATTTATAGAGGCAATAAACAGAGAATGCGCAGCAAAATGTCTGTTATGATTCAAAAGCGAGCAGTGTTTACTGGCTTTGAAATGCATATTTGGGTTAGTGGATGAGGTGGAGGGGATCGCAGTTTAAGTTGTGGGATATGAGTGGAAATGTAATATCGCCACACTAGACAGAGAACATCTGAAACCATAAATGTCTCACTCTCACTGTCTCCAGGGTTTCCACTTTCCCTCAGACATTTGCATAACTGAGCTTGTGTAACTGCTTCTCTGTCGTCCTATAGGTGCTTGTTTGTGTTTGATTCCCGCTGGCACTGTAGCAGTAGATGTATTTTGAAGTACAAACTACTGCTCTTATGTTGCTTATAATTCTAGTGCTCTTGGGGTAAACTGGTTTTTATTTGTGTGTCAAACATTTGTGAGCCACTAATGTTGGGTGTTAAGGTCTGGGCTCGCAGTGTTGCACTTCATCCCAAAGGTGTTGGATATTGTGGACTTCAGGGGTCTGTGCAGGTCAAACTGGGGAAGTCTTCCCTTCATGGACCTGGTGTTGTGTATGGAGGCATTGTCATCACTTTCTCCAAATTGTTGCCACAAAGTTGGAAGCTCACCATTGTCTAAAACACAATAATCAATATTTCCTTTGATTGAAAGTAATCCACTCATGCAAAACCATGAAAAACAAAAGCACAAAATGCATGTGGAAAGGGCCATACATATACTTTTGTCTATGGAGCGTGTTGCCCACAAGATAGGACTGCGACGAAGGGTTCTCCAAGTGTGGTGGGGAACCATTGGGCTCACGTGGTCTTTTGTAAAATGAGGAAAAGTTAAATGTCACTTTGATTTACTTGAAATCACTTCATTTATATAAACAATTGATCTAATCATAGGTTTCACTCTCACCACTGCTGCATCTGTATTAAATTTGGATTATCGGAGCAAGTCTCACTACATGGGACCAAGTTTATCCACATGGGGGGTCTGTGGTCTACAGTAATGTGTGTTTATTTTGGTTTCTAAGACATGAAAGTGAAATTCCCTTAGCTGCAGTTATTTTGCTCTCCCGTTACACTCACTGCAAGTCTCTATGGAAAAGAGCCTCCAGTCAATTTGTATATTGTACACTTTCCATGAGCTCCAGTGACAGTGGGGTACATGAGGTCTACCGTAGACCCACAATGCCATTCTCCAAATATGCTAGTTTATGGTAGTTGAACATGAGTGAGTATTTTATCTGGAGTGGTACTAACACTCTTTTTTTTTTTTTTTTTTACCACTGCTGCTACCATACGGCTAAAACTAATGTTAAATGTGTGATTTAAAGGTAGCTTAACCACTTCAGGTCACATGAATTCAATAGAGTCGAGGCAGAGATGGCAGTGACTGCTGCTCTGCTAAGCTAATGCTAGTTGCCTTTTAGTTTGTATTGCTTTTTAATATTATGATTCAGTTTAACTACTGCTTTACGCATGTGGTATAACAAACCCAATTACTTAGATGTTTGAGCATCAAAATTGATTATTCAGTAAGAGGTAGGAAATAGTGTGTAAATTATCTTGAGCTAAGGCAATTTCACCAGCTAACGTTAGCCTTAAGATAACTAGCCCGAATGCAGTCACTGCAGTTTGGTTTTTACACCTGTTTTCTAGTTTTAAAAACTTTATGTGCTTTTGCACCCCCAAATTAGACTATGGAATAATAATTTTCTACGATAAAACAAATACCAAAAAGAGGCTGCAATGACTAGCATTATTGCTACTCTGCTATGCTACACCAGTTACATTTTAGTCGCAATGGTTTATCTGGTGTTACTTTTTCCTCTAATATGATCACATTTAGCTACTGCTTTATTAATGTGCTAAAACTCAATTACTTGGTTGTTTGATCATCAAAATGTAATTTCCAATTACAGGAAACAGGAAAAAGTGTGTGAATTAGCTTGAGCTAAGTCACTCTCACTAGCTAGCCGTGAGTCCAGTCACTACATTTTGGTTTTTACCTGTTTTTTTTTAGCAATTTCACAAGCTGTTTGTCCCAAAACCTTCACATTTCAATGGTATGATAATTTGCATACAAAAAACATGTCAAAAAAATTGGTTTTAATTCATTGTTGACCAAATATATAATGTATACAATAGTCTTTGAAGGGAAGACTGTTACATCTAAATAAATTATCTTTGGATAATACAAAAAGTCTCTTTACTTTCTGACCTTTCAAGTCAATATACTACACTTCATCAGTTCACACTTTTCCACCGTGGCCTCGCTGGAGTCAGAGAATGATAACTTTCCCCTGCTTCTGCAGCGTCTTCATCATCTGAAACCCAAGTAGATGGACATGTTTTTTTTCTCCGCAGTGATCTTAACAGCTGTAGCAGCCCCAGTTTGGCAGAGCTTTAACGGAAACTGTGGTGTTTATTCTTCCTCTGCAGGTGGAGATCACGCTGCAGGACGTCAATGACAACCCTCCTGTTTTCCCTAATGATATTCTTGATGTGACCATTGAGGAGAACGTTGGAGATGGCTTCAAGATAATGCAGCTAACAGCCACGGATGCAGACGAGGTAATGGCTCCCCAAGTTTCTATTCTGTCTGACAGTGTTTTTGTACTTTTCTCTGCCCGTTTTCCACTCCACTGCTTTCAGAATAGATATCCTGGGAATGATTTGAATTAAAAATATGCTCTAAATTTTTGTTCCTACAGCGTAGAAACCACTATAGATTCAAATGGGCTTTTGAGGCCAACGCAGCTGTCAGTGTTGAAATGGAGTTAAGCCGACATTTAGTATCTTTACATTGGACCATTTTCATGCCAAAAAAAATTGCAGATATTCAGGGCAGAAAAGCAGTTGAAACAACATAAAGACTGTGGTAGGAAACTGTCAGGCCCCGGGGAAACTTAACAAACCAGTAATATTTATTATGAAGGTGAGAGTAGTAGCTCATTTATCATGATTCTGATAAAGTTATCAAACAAAGATGTATTTCACAGCACTTTCCAAACCAAAGTTACATAGTATTTTACGATTATAATATTTTAGTTCAAACAGACAAGTTAGTCGGAGCCACAACAACAGCAAAATAGAATTAAAATAGGAATAACATAAAAGTTAAGAGGAAACTCATCAATCAAGTTAATGTAAGGGATGTCTTTATAAAAATGTCATTTCAATTAGCCGATCTGTTGGTAAAAAGTAAATTATCCAGAAATTTATTGGTAAAGACAGCAAACTAGTTTTATGTCTCACTCTGGAGACTGGTGAGAGACTTTAGGTCTTGATATGGACCCAAAAATTTGAGGTTTTTACTGTGTAGCACCTGATAGGTGATAACTGAAGGCTCGTTAGCCAATACGCTGATGTCTGACGACAGATTTTTAGACAATAGAACAATAGATAAAGTTTTAAACTACTGGTGCCACAGAGGGAGTTTTAGAGGTTTTTAGCTGGACTAAAGATATGGTGTTAAACATGTCATACATTAAACACACTGAAATCATGAATTACTTGATTAGTCAATGGATAGAAAATAATCAGCAACCTTTTTCAGGCGTCTTGCAATCGAAACAATTAATCAGTTGATTGAAAAAAGTAGCCAACACTGCGTTGTATTAGCAAATCGTTTTAGAGCGCCGTGTGATGAGCTTAACCCATGAACTTCTTCAACACACCTGACAACACACGGTGACACAAAGTGGCCAAGACAGATTGTGCTCCTTCACCTTTACACAGTAACACAAACATGTAGACCACCACTCAATCTGTCCTACACACACACACACACACACACACACACACACAGAGAATCGTCCTTTTCTCTCTCTCGTGTGTTTACGTTATCTGAGACGTGTTGAGGCCACCGGTGTCACAGAGCCCGAAGCAGAGCGGCCAGCGATTGATTTTTCAGCCTGCTGCTCTGATAGTCCCTCCGCAGTCCCCATAGTTCACATTACATCACCGGCTTCACTCTCAATTAGCTAAAGGCTCCATCTTTAGCTGCTTTAGGCAGGATATGGACATTAAATCCTGCAGTGAGCGAAACGCAGGCCCCGCCGGCATCTCCAAGGTCTGCGGTCCCTCGCCAAAGGACACAGTTGAAGTGAATGGAAAAAGTCAGGCCATCGAGGGGAGAGAGATTAGAAAGAGAGAATATGGACTCAAATTTAATGTTAAGTTATGAGGCCACACGTCTTTTATTGCACAGCTGTTACCTCACCCCCTTCTCTTCACTCTGAATGTGAGAAAAGTCGTACAAAGTCTCACTTCTGGCCATTTTTCTTTTATCGGTGGTCTATATTGACTGTAAATCTCAGACCTGGAGGCAGGTCAGTCTTTTCAGTTGAGGGGTTTTAAGGACATTATTTGATTATTTTCTTTTTTTTAAGCGCCAAAGTACTCACAGCTTTGATCTGGAAAGGTTTAGCATATGGTATTGAAATCAAACTGTGCAGTTGTTCACTTTTTCCTCATATCTGAATTGAAGAAGCGCGTCAGCCTGAGCAGTGGCCCGTGAGATGAAATTTAAGCTTTAAGTCATTTGTAGAAAATGATTAATTTTTACATGCACATATATGCATATAAGTCTTCCAAAATGATCAATTTAAAGGACTTTCATTGAAGAGAAGGCACATTTTTGCTTCCAGGCAGGGATTTTAAATGAGAGAGAAAACATAGACACTTAAAGAGAATGCAGAGGAGCCTTTTTAGGAATTACAGATTCTAGAGATGTTTACTCCAAACTTCAGTGCTGCCATGAATAGGTTGCTAAATAGAAGCCTGTGCTTCATTCCAGCTCTCACTTGGAGCCAGATACAAGGCCAGCCAAGTCTTTGCCCACATCCTTACGCAGGAAACTTAAGTTGCGCTGACACTAAGCGTACGGAACGTATTTGGAGCCCATGTTGAGAAAGCCACATGTGTGAGCCAGTTCAGAGTAGCCAAGAGTGCAAGCTGTTGGCCAGCTGACGGGCTGAATTTAGACATCATAATGATCCCATCCAATTTAACAGTGCTACATGTGGGATTCATGTGTGAGGGTATTAAAACGCTGTTTCTATGCATCCGTTTTTCACTACACCCATTTCCACCCCAAAAAGAAGGAAGAGGTTGCATTTGGGTTGAAAGAAAATCAATATAAAACTTTGCTCTTTTGTCTAACGCAGGCGAGGCCTCTCTGAAAATGTTTCTCACCTCATTTGAAAGAATGCTGCCTTTTGTGCCTTTGGAAAGGCTGTGAATGTTTTATTAGAATTCTGACCTTATGTGGAAAATATGTCACAGGTAAAAACCTTTTCTTAATGAAGAAAAAAGTGCAACCATGGGTGTTTTAGGAGAGGACTCCGAGAGAAGTGTAGCCTCAAAATGAACAGTAATGTGTTCCAGAGGCCTACACGCCCACTGCAAGCATATTTCTGGACACGTTTTGCAGTTGTGAACGCATTCAAAACAGATTTCCTAAGCAGCAGTGCAGCCGGTTGGGCCTTTATCTTTGAACTCTCAGTGACAACACGTTGCTTGTTTTTCAGGAGTCTGTGTTATGATTGGCTTGCTTGTTCGGTGCTGTTGCATACAGGAAGCTCGCTATCCCCGCCGGCGCTGTCTGCTTCACACCTCTCACTTCTCATAGGAACTGCGTGCTCCCAAAAACCACTCATCTGCTAAATTAGTTTCCTTCTGCTCCAGTCTGGTACGCTTTGCTCCCTGGAATTAATTGGTCAGCTCCCCACCCCCCCCCCCTTCCCAACCCCAACAACCCACAGTGCCTTTGGAGAGCTGTAAAGTAGTCAAACCCTTGAGTGAAGGTCAAGAGGGCGAGCAGTGTGTGAGTGTGTGTTTGTGTGTGTAAGATCTTAACTGCTTATGCTAGTTTAATAAAGAGAGATGGGGCTAGTCAGAAGAATTACTGCAATAAAATGAGAGTTTTGTATTTTTATAAATGCTTTCCCCCGTCCTTAAGTTGTATACGTATGTGTGTGTGTTGGACTGTGGCCTAGATGGACCCCCTGCTCGGCCTCTCCCACCTCCCTCGCTCTGCCTTTGAACCCTATCAGAAAATTAATTGGCAAACCGCGGGTGTTGGGTTCCGGACTGCAGCCCAGGTGGCTGATGGGATTGCCAGATCTGGAGCCACTGATTGATGACAGCAGGGTCCTTAGATGAGTAGAGCCTCACTCCGTCCTCCTCGTCTCCCTCATTTTTTACTGGGTTTGGATCCATGACCAGTTCTCTGGTAATGCAATGAGAGACGAGGTCAAGAAGACGGAGGTTTTATCCGTCATAAAAACAGGCCACGGGAAAGAGATAAGAGCAAGTCATGAACTTGGCCTGAAGATATTGACTCCGTCTGAAACTTCTGGCGAACGACAGCCATGTCCAGACTTGTTGGGACATTAACATTAATGCACAAAGTCTGTTAAAGTTAGAAGGGAAAGAGAATATTTGTTTGTTTGTTTTTTTTACTCTGGTCTGTTCCATCATCACAATGAGTTAAGTACAGAAATATGTAGTTTTCATCACCCACTGCCTGGCACTGTGTGAAACTTTCTGATATTGGTAATTCTATCAAAACCTCATGAACATGAACCTATAATATCTGTATCTACAAATTGGACTTTGCCATTTCAGACATTGGGTCATTTTTAGAAAAAAAGCCTCGACATAATCCAATCTTACCTCACCTTTTGGTCTCTACCATCTCCTAAAGGAAATAATTATCCTTAACTTAAATGATCCACTATTTTTACTGGATGCTGACTGTTCTCTGAGCAGTTTTGTGCCGCACGGGAGCCATACAGTGAGTTCATAAGAGCTTTTTAGCTAAAAACAACTGCAACTGTAAACAAGGCAAATGAGAGTGAACCAAAACAGTGAGCTGAAAGACGCTAAAACGCTCTGTAGAGCAGAGAGGAACTGCAGAGTCTGTGGGTTTTTAATTACACATTTTTTTTCCAGTTTCAATGTTAATTAGTGCAGCTTCATGCAGCAGCAAAGACACAAGAAGCTGAGGGATCTTAGTCATTTTCACTGGAAACCTTTTACATGAGGAAGCGTCAGAGGGGCAAAGATGCTAAACAGCAGCGATCAGCACAACAACAGGGAGCTGAGAAAGTTTAACTTTATGCTAATATCCTAAAAATAGCTCTTGTGTTCCCACAGAAAGCTGCTTAATTGCTCAGGAGGGGTTGAATATGTAACTTACGTGCTCAGCAAGTGCACTGCCTGAAAGCTGCAGATTAGGCGAGAGGTGAGAGACGGCGTGCCTCTTTGTATCGCAGCGCACAGCTCGCATACTCTGCAGGCGCTAATGTTACCCTCCAGCATTGTTGCATGCTTAAGTTAATGTAAAATATAGTTTGTCATGTGAGCACAATTGTCCACCGAGGCAGTAAATGTGTCAATATGCAGATACAGCAACAGCTTAATGCAACGCCTCCTCATATAAGCCTTTCCATTGTCCTGGCGAGATCAAAAAGCATCACGCAAACATCAGACATAGCTGCAAGAGTCTCTTTTAGCTTCGCTCTTAACCAGCTGTAACCAGAGCTTCGTCTCACTGAATAGCAGTAGCTTTTTGATGTTGCTTTTTCTTTTTGGCAGAAGACACAGAGTGAGACAGTTGTCTGATCTCTTATTGTCCCCGGCACAAAAATAAATGTCAAGCTCTGTCGTCAGGCCCATTCAGTTGTCATATCGCATTCAGCCCTCCTCTCCTATTGCAAAGCCTCTTGCTAAAGCTATCACATGTGTCATGGTGCTTGTACTTGTCCAAGGTAACAGGGGATCTATTAGTTGCATTTATAGAGGAACACTATAGCCCCAGAAGTTCAAAGACTGAGAGGGAGTCCCACTACAACGTCGCCATTCAACTTCTGTGTTTCTTTTTCTTCTTCTCTGTCTAGTGTGGCCTGACCTCGTCCTGATAAGTCCTGCCAACGCTACATTTTATAACTGAAGTTGCTAAAATCTCTATTATTTCAAGTATTTGTCTGTCTCCTTGAGTGCTAAAAGACATTTTCTCAAAACTAGAGAAATCTGTCCCTGTACAAATCAAAGTATTTAAACAGGTTTGTTGAATCCATCATTTCATAGTTTCTTCATACTGTCTTCTTTCAAGATAATGATAGAAATTTCTTCAGTTGTGCAAACAAGTTGATTTTCTTTATGGGAAAGAAATAATCTTATTGCACTGACAGATTTTTTCATTCGTTTAAAGAAAACAAGAGTTTGAGGGCTGAATAATAGACATAAGTGACTTCATAAGATTGAAAATTACATTAAGGTTAAAGTTTTCTCCCTTTTTAGACTTTGTGTTTCGCCAGAGGAGTCTTTCAAATCAAAGACTTCCATAACGTTTGGAGGTTGTCTCGTGTTAGCACAGGACAGCTGTGTAGAGCCCCTTCTGTTGTCTTCTTCCATCAATGTGTCCATCTTGATTCGTGATCTATTGAACGGTCTCTTTGAAACCACAAGCCTTTGCTTTATGTCGTGTCTCCACGAAGAAGTCTCTCATTCATGCCAGACAAGTAGGTAGTTTGATCTGGAGACGTGACACGCTAACATGTGTGGTAAACAATCTGATTTCCTCCCGGCTAGAGTTGCTTTGATGCTTGTAATCATGATGCTCTTCCTCTCCCGTGGCCTGAGAACTCACAGAGTTGAGCAAAGAACATCTGACCTGCTCGTCCTGAGAGAGTTGGAACAATGTTATAGAAAACATAGCTAGCTAATACTGACTTCATATCAGAGGAACATGCACAAGCATTGCGAACAATGCACAAATCAGTTTAAGTTCAGGTTACTGTATTTGCAAGTCAGAAAGTCGCATTAATTTTCTGTCTTCTCCTCAGGGTCCCAACGCTCTTGTGACGTACACCATCATCAGTGGGGCCGATGACAGCTTTCGGATCGACCCTGAATCCGGTGACCTGATCGCCACAAAGAAGCTGGATCGGGAACGCCGTTCGAAATATTCCCTGCTGGTGCGTGCGGACGATGGAAAACAGTCATCCGACATGAGGCTGAACATCACCGTCAAGGACGTCAACGACCACACGCCCAAGTTCTCCCGTGTCACGTATTCGTTTGATATCCCCGAAGACATGGCGCCGGGTGAGGCCTCAGTCTCACTCAGTGAAGCATCCAAGTGCAAACTGATGATTGTAGACGTAAAGTAGAAGATTGTAGACTCGGACAGGCGATGTTTTGTTTCTGCAAAAGCCCTTAGACTGAACTGAGACAGCTCTGTTAAGATCATCAAGAGCCTCAAATTATTAGGAGCTGCTTCTTTGTAGCAGTTTATAAAAGCATTTTTACTTTTTTTGAACATTTTTTATATGACCGTTGTAGCTCTCCAAAATCCTCCCTATCTTCCTTAAGGGGAAAATTAAGAGTTTAATAGGTCAAAGGGACGGTAACTGATATTTGATTTATGTGGAAATCTATCAGCAACCAGCAGGATTTATAACAATACTGACAAAAGTCTGGCACGGCTCCTTCAACCCTCTCAGTCACAAGAAGGAGACAAATGAGATTATCCAGTGAGCATTTACATTTCTCATGTACAGCACTAATAAAAGCACTTAATAATTAGCTTCATCCCTAAGTGATCGGTTTAAACACCAATGAATGCAGGAGTTTTGGTTCCATAAGACTACAGGCCAAGTGAGTCTGTTATTTTAGCTCCTGGCCGAGCCATCACTGACTCACTGTTATTAATAAACAGCCCTAATAACCCCCTGCAGATAAATTAAAGGCATTTTCTTCTATAAGGCTGTAAAGTCTAACTTCTCGCCTCCGTGTTGAAACCCATTTGACTCTCGCAGGCTCCATCGTGGCGGCGATCCTGGCCAGCGATTCTGACTCAGGGGCGAACGGAGAGGTCACCTACTCGCTGGAGGAAGACGACGAGGACGAGACGTTCCTCCTGAACCCGGTGACGGGGGTTTTCAACGTGACGCGCCCGCTGGACTACGAGACTCAGCAGTACTTTATTCTGACAGCGAAGGCCCAGGATGGAGGGGGGCAGGCCAGCACAGTCAGAGTCTATTTCAACGTCCTGGACGTGAATGACAACCCGCCTGTCTTTAACACCAGCGTGTACAGCACGTCTGTCTCAGAGAGTCTGCCGCCTGGATCCAGTATCGTCACTGTTGGGGCCAGTGATGCTGATGATGGTATGTACATGCAGTAAAATAGATGAGAAATACTTTATTTTTCAGGTCTGTATTTGATCCGAAAAATATATAATAATGATGATGCCTTGCACGAAATAATATATATAACAAACAAAGATTTGTAATATTAGCAGAATATTGAACAGTTGAACCGTCAGTTGTTTTCATAGATGACAGGCGCCATAATTACAACAAGAAAACAACAACGTTAAACTCAACTGAAAACCAAGACAAAAACATTTTCAACAGCAATGTAAGACACGTGGATTGTAAACTGTTTCAAATATAAATAAAAAGCATTTAAACCAATCACTGGCAGTTAATTTTAGATACATAAATTGTCATTAAACATCATTTTTTCAACATCAGAGACAAAAGCACAAATAGCATTTTGGCACCGATTCGACTCTAAACCAGATTCTCAGCTCAGTGATTGAGGTGATGATAATTCTGGTGATTTTACCACCAATCACAAAACTTTTTTTTTTAGCAAGACACTATATTTAGATTCATTTGGCAGTACTGCCAAGGATGTATTAGCGGAGGAGGAATGCATTTATCACGAGACAAATATTCTAAATTGTACTTAAATCCCAGTTTATGTCAAAAGTATCCCAGAGATTTCAATATGTTTAAACAGTTCTGTGGGAAAGTTTAAATGTAATTTCATTCTGTATAAATCAAGTGTGTGTTAGCCATAGCAGCTTAATTTAATGTAGGCCTGTCATTTTGTTATGACAGTTGGTTACACAGAAGCTCTCAAACCTACTTTTTATTTTTCATTTTTATTTTGCGTCACGCTCGAGTGATTTGGTGAAATACGTCTTCACCGTGTGATTAAGTGGCTTGAGTTATTTCTGCGTTTCAGGTGGTGGCTTTCGTGTCTGTGAAGTGCCGTGTGGTATTTGAACAGCCACCGCTACTCTCCTCTGCTGTAATTACCGCTTCACCCAGGCCTAGTGTGGTTATAGTGACCTACATTCCTGGGAAATACGCTGCCTAGTTCTCAACCAGAGTCTGGCTTCTTTCTCCGCTGTCCACATAATCTGACCGCGTCGTCCTCTCAGATATATAGCTGCCGCTTTCCACTGTCAAAATAAAACACCGCCATTGTTAGCACTTCCTAAGCCCTGACCCCCGACCCCCAGACTTTGTCTCGAGACGGCGTAGCCTAAACTGGGATGGAAGTAGCACTCAAGCTTTTGATAAGGGATTACTTGTGTACTGTAAATACACGCTGGAGTGTGGGAAGGTGCCGGCACTTTCCACATGAATACCCCGTTGAGTTGAATTACAGACGCTCAATTTAAGCTCATTTTAACCCCCAGTTCCAGGGGAGGCTGCGGATTAGGCCAGATTTCAAAGTTAGATAGTTTACTGCATCCGTCCACTGGGTCATATAGTGGTTATCTCATTTGAATTTAAAGGTTTGAGTTGTGAGGAATTTTTCCTAAATGGCACAACCACGTTATCAGTTTCGGAAGTGGACTGCAGTGTTTCTGTTTTGATAGCCATCTGTCATTCTACATGAATGGATCGTCAGCGTGGAGGACTGGAGTAGCAGCCAGAGCTCCAGCTGTTGCACATGCACAATTTGTGGAAATGGATGTTGATAATGCATGTAAGTGCCTAAGTCAAACATGTACAGAATATTTAACAGACACATCTGAAACAATGGATGTCAAAAATATCATCGCTCGACCTTTATGTTATCTGGTTATTTTTTTAATTCAAGGTCGTACTGAAAAGTTCCTTGCAGATAAATTTTTTTTTGGCACTGTGCCTGTCAGTTGACAAGATTTTGAGTTAAAAATACACCCTAACTTTTGTTGATTCCTCACTCTGGGAAAATAACCTTGCGAGCAAAATGCACTTAAAGATCTCAGAGAGCAGATCTATCGTCCGTCTCATTGTTGTTCACTGTCTGCTGATTGCATTTTCTTTGTTGTACCTGATAATAAACAGAAGGTTTGAGTGTTGTTCAGACAAAACAAGACTTGTCACCTTGGACTGGTGGGAAAGAACAGGAAGTTATTGCTAATTCCTGACATTTTATAGACAAAATTAATTGAGAATATAATCTGCATATCAGTCCATAATCAATAAAATTGTAAATTTATGGGTGAGGAACATCAAAATTTTCTATTTGTTACTTTTCATTGACATTTGGAACCAAACCAGCAGGTGTAAATACCCTGTATAGCTTTAAGAGATCACCTTGAAAGAAATCAAAACAGTAATCATCATCATCGTCTTCTGATTCCCTCTTGTTGTGTCTTCCAGGCCCAAATGCCCAGCTCCTCTACAGAATTGCATCTGGTGATCCCCAGGGCCACTTTGTCATCACCAAAGGAGGAGTCCTCCAAACCAAGAGGGGCTTGGACAGAGAAACCCAATCCTTCTACAACCTGGTGATCACAGTCAACGACTTGGCTCTGCCTCCCGCGACCCGCTTCACCAGCACTGCCCAGGTGTCCGTCATTCTTCTGGACGTCAACGACTGCCCTCCGACCTTCACCTCTCAGAAGATGACCTACATCCAGGAGAACACTCCGGTGGACACCGTGGTGTTCACTGCCCACGCCGCGGACGCTGACAGCGGACCCAACAGCTACGTTGAGTACTCCCTCAGAGGACCCTTTGGTAACAAGTTCAGCATCGGTACAATTGACGGAGACGTCAGGTTGGTCGGGGAACTCGACCGTGAGGAGCTTTCCAATTACACCCTCACAGTGGTAGCTACAGATAAAGGCGAACCGCCTCTGTCTTCAACAATGGAGGTGACTATGATGGTCCTGGACGTCAACGACAACACGCCGAGCTTCTCGCAGAATATCTACGACATAGAGATCGAGGAGAACACCTTGACTGGGACTGATGTCATCCAGGTGTTCGCCAGCGATGCGGACGAGGGCACCAACGGGCAGATCCGGTTTTCTATCTCCGGGGGCAACGCCAACTCTGATTTCAGGATTGATTCGGTTACAGGGGTGATTTCAGTGGCCAAGCAGCTGGACCGCGAGGCGCGGTCGTCCTATTCACTGGTGGTCCAAGCCGCCGACCGAGGCAGCAGCCCCAGGGTGGACCGAGCAACAGTCAACATCGTGTTGCTTGACGTCAATGACTGCCCGCCTGTGTTTGAGCTCTCTCCTTACACTGTCAATGTTCAGGAGAACGTGGAGAACCTACCAAAAAACATTCTGCAGGTCAGTATGTTTGTTTTTCTCTTGTCAAGACATTCATTGAAATTTAAGCCGATGTCATGAACATTCACAGACAGGACTTACTGAGTGAAAAGAAGCCAGTGTTTTGAATGACAGCTCTGAGGCCTTAAATAAGCTAATGACTTAACCACATTTGTAGTAATACTAACTTAATCAGTGCAGGTATGTGAGCGGTATCAGTGCACTGAACCAATAACCACGGCGGTCTTATTTTGCTAAATGCCATGACAAATATCTGACTGAAATGATAAAGAAATGATATATGACTGCAATTTGCTCTGCACAATTAGGGCTTTATGGCATTTCACTGAAATATGAAACTGGGCTAAATTGCATGACAAGGCCATTAACATCCCAACTACCCTGATGACTAAATGAGCCATATATAAAAAATGGAGGGGAAAGACTGATTTCCAGTGACGGCACAGTTTCATTTTCTTTCGCTTGTGTACCTTGTGAGGAAATGAGGGTACAGTTATGTGGTGGGAAGGGGTCCAGACATGGTGGGTTTTGCCACACAAGAACACACATCTGTACGCTAACCTGGCTATGTCTGTCTGCGGCATGCACGGCAGGGAGGGCTGGGGAACCCGCAATGCATTGTGGTAGTTAAATACAGCGACATGAGGGGAAAAATCAGACTGACTAATAGTTTCATACTCAGAAACTATTAAATGTATATCTGTCCTTAATCCTCACGGCAGCCCGGAGTGGAAGCTTTTCTGACTCTGCTTGTCTTTTTGTGGACTCCCTGGAAAAGTCAGATTGGACAAAGTGAATAAGTAATGATCTTCCTTCCCTCAACAATTACCTTCATGGTGTCGCTCAGCACCGTGATGGTAATTAACAATCAGCTGCTTCAGTGGAAAGACTGAGGATGGTGGTCATACTGGGTTACTCCCAGTTATATTTGGTTGTGTGAATTGAGCTTCTTTGAGAAAAACAACAGTAAAATGTGCAAGAATGAGGTTTTTTGATTTGGGAAATGACACCCGGCTCGTCGCTGTGGTGTTTCTGCAGTGCTCTTCCCAGACATCACGTCAGCTAATGTATTGTTTAGATACACTGAAATATCAAGTTTATTTATATAACCCACAAGCACACGTTTGTCTCTAGAGATAGAAAGTAAATAACTGTATTGACTCTTAAACATCATTTTGAGCTACTTTGCTTAAAGTAAGACCAAGTTCACCTATAAAACATGTGATCAACAGCTCTATGATGTGCTGGTATAGATTTAACTGCCCAGTGGTAATGCAAAGCAGTTAGAATTAGCACCACCTTGACAAGCTGCAACATTAAAAAGTTGATTACACTTTAATGCATCATTAATATAACCCAATTAGTTAATATATATGATGATAATACTCTTGAAGGGCCCATTCTGTGTTATATTTTGATGTTTGATATTGTTGATTAGCTGTTTGTACAGAATATGATACCCCCTATCCTGAGGGTTTTATGTGAGTATGAAGTATAAAGTTGCATAAAATTGAAACATGGCGTGACAGTGCTTGAGTAAATGTACTTAGTTACTTTCCATCACTGCTGCCATGCCATTAAAGCTCCCTCTGACATTCCACTTCTTCTGTTTATTCCAGACAAACTGTTGTTCATCTGCTGGAAATGAGAAACACATTTCTTGTACAAGAAGAAGAAGTTTGATCCCCAGAAATCTCCTCAAGAGCTTGTTTCTGTGTTTTCCAGGTTGTTGCCAGAGATGACGACCAAGGTGCCAACGGCCAGCTGAGCTACATGCTCAGCGGTGGGAACGATGAGGGCGCGTTCAGCCTCTCGTCCAGCGGTCAGCTGAGCCTGACCCAGACTCTGGACCGCGAGGCTCAGGGGAAATATACCCTGCTGATTACAGCCACCGACTCAGGTAAGACCGCAGTGGGAGTTTGGAGCTGTGAGGGCGGCTGATACCATCTTGAAATGTTTGAAAGATGATTTTATGCTGGCCTTGCAGTATTATGTTTCAGTTTATAGTGTTCCAAAATCAGTTGTTTATGTCTGAACTCGTACCACATTCAACTTGTTAAACTTTATCATCCATGATCTGGTGTATTTGGTGAGGACTGAGCAATGTGTTGTACTGCATGTCCTTACACGGACATTGTTGAATTCCAGCAAAGCTCGAAACATGTTTTGTAATCAGCCAGCAAAACCGAGCTGAGAAAGAATATTTTCAAAAACTAACAGCAATGTCAACAAACAGCATTTTGATTTCATAGTGTGCACAGTGCTCTTTTTGTGTGGCACAATAACCTAAACATTCGGGAGTTTTTAGCTTGCAAAATAGTGGGTGTTTTTTGACCTATTCTCCAGAAGTCCCTTCCGCGGGTTCAATTGAACAGCATCCCCTGTTTATTTGGATACGGCGGTAGAGCTTGTTATAGCCAGATAAAAGGTTAACTTGTTATTGCATAGAGGCCAGTTAATGTGCAGTTAAAGGAGTACATGCGTATCCCTGTTGCAGCCAAATCACATGGTATCCCAGTTAAGTATATGTTTCCCCGAGCTGCTCTGGCACAGCCGTCATGGTCTGAGGGTGGTTCTGTTTCATTCCTGGACTGACCATGTGACCATTCATAATGCTGTGTATTTTTGACTGTGCGCAGGCTTTGGTGAGAATTGGAGCCATGTTGCATGGAGTGTCTTGTTTTTGAAAAATAGAAACACTTTTGAGCTTTACATCCGTTTACTAGTCAGTGAATCATTTGCATATTTGCGGGATTATATTTGTTGCAGTTTGGGCAACGTTTTCAGTACAAGTGCAGGTTAATCAAAAACCGTGCAGCGTCACATCTTCATATAATTAAGTCTGAGTCACAAAAAATGTTTTCTTCCTGCTGTGTTGAGATTTTCTTGCTTCATATAGTGTTCAGAGGTTTGTGCCACATGGACGAAGTTGCCCAACAAGCGAACATACTAATTAGGATTCGATCCCTTTTTGTACTCTTCACAAGGAGTCCATATTTAGAGCCCTGACAACAATTCCAAAATATTTTGACAGGACTTTTCAGTGCAATGTCGGTAAGAGGCAGAGAGAGGGATTTTGGGGTAGAATATCAAAATATGAAAAACCCCATAATCATAGTACCGGCCAAATTACCCAGAAGCATTTTCTCACATTTTTGAGGCCTCGGCTGAGACAGTGGGGGGAAATGGTTCTCCCAGGCGCTATCTGGCAGGAAATGTTGAAGGTGGACGGTGCAGACATGTCTCCAAGTCTGCTGTCTACCATGACCCATTTTCAACCACAGACATTTATCTTAACATGTTAAAGTCTGCCTTTATACTCCTGTACTGCTGTATTTGACTAGTTCTACTCCAAAACACTGTGTAAGAGAGAGGAAAAAAAAGACTCAGGAGGATTTATCACCCTCAGCCTTCAGTCTGTGGAAGCATTATTCTGCTAGACAAGAACTTCAGCTATCTGTCAAAAAATTATGTTGCGTTGTCAAATTTGAGTCCATGAGTCCTGCAGCTGCCACTGTGCCCCACACACACATCATCATCTCAAGTGTTACGTGACTTGATCAGACAAAGCTTGTCTTGTGAACGAATCATCGGCTGGCTTCCATGTATTTCGCGTAGGACTGTGCGCCTGTGCATTGCGCTATAGTCCATGCTCCTGGGACCTTTTCAGTCATTTCAGTCAAGGTAAACTCATTAATCGCAGCCCGAGCAGAGCTTCAGGACGCTCTGTGCTGACTGAAATCTGTCATGAAATGGATGGAAACAAAGGAGCTCACCGGGTGCTGGTTCCCATAATGGCTTCTGGCTCGGGAGAACAGCAGAATTTGGCAAACGTCTGCCATTATTTGAAAATCTGAGCACAGCCCCCTGAAATGTGGCATCCATACAAGCTGCTTAAATGTGTTTTACAAGACGTCTTGTTGAGAGGAAACTTGAAGATCAGACCTGGGATATTTCACTCTTTTCTCTCTCTCTCTCTCTCTCTCTCTCTCTCTCTCTCTCTTCCTTGTTTATGGAAAGTTGAATGCAGCATTTCTGAGTTAACTGGTTATGCAGATAGCTGGAGACGGCAGAGGCTGCAGGGTCTGAGGCCGATCTTAATGCTGGGCCAACATCTGGGATCGGCTGCAGGCAAATCAGATTTGTAAGCCATTGCTTACCAAAATGCCCCCATGGAGGAATGTTAGACAATAAGATTTCCGGCAGAGCCGCACAGTAAAATACTTTTGCCACTCAGTGTTTATGGAGTGGCTTTAAGTGAGCATCTGTGATTGAAGAAAACACATTTTTATGCATCTGGCAGCTGGTCAGGTGTAGGATTTTGCAGCTGATTGGTCTTTTTGTAGAAATCTGTTCCATCCTTTTCCTGTCAGTGTTCATAAGCTTCACCACTTTACATCATATGAAGATGCTGTTTCACCTTTTTCCTGTTTAAACCTAGTAAGTAAATAATGTTGCCAGAAGCTTTTTTATATTAGCGTCCTAATACGGAACAGTTTGTTATTGTTGCATTTACGTGAACAATCATCTCTTTCATTTGTGGGTTAGTTTGTGCTTTTCCTTTTGAGGATTTCACTCTTTAATTTCTCACTTCAGGTTCTGTCTCTCTGAGTTTTTAACATTAAGGGTCATGTTGAAAATAAGTGCACTCACTTGTCACCCTTGTTTTCAATGTGTTTTGTAAATCCTCAAATAACTCAAATAGGAAGGGAAGTATTCGAGCTAAGTTTGAGAAGCCTGTGAGAAGTTACATTGTGGGATTTAGCGAAAATTAACCAAAATTGATGGAAAATGTAGATTAAACTACTTTGTGTGACAGTGGTGTGTATTCACATGCTTGTGTTTGCATGTATTCTGTGTTTTGTTGCGTGTGCTTGTGTTGTGTGTTTTGTCTCTTGCCTCTGAGTTCGTGTGAGTCTGCATGTGGTGGTGAGAGCATCCTCGGGGCGCATTGACATGCACCGTGTTTGGTCACATTTATTAAAGAGAAGGCACAGTAAATGCCTTGGCCCATGCCTATTATGGCGGATACGGTCGCATAGAAATCCCGTGTCTTTCACATGCCTCCAGCACATCGCTCCATAGTGCCACACTGTTTGTATATGGTCTTTTGGCTGGTGGGTGAGGGGAAGTTTTTAGGGGCTAAACGACCGCTTAGCAGATAAAGAATTTTAATGACCATCCCTCTTTAAAAGCAGGAGCTTTTATTCCCCTGAATGGCTCCCATGAATCGGGTGTATAAACCCTCCAGTCTTCTTGAGTTTTTTTCCCCCTGACTTGATTAATTGATTGAATAATGATCTGTCAGTCTCCAGTCCGTCATCAGAACAACAAAGAAAATTGGAGCTGAGCATGTATCTATCCATCTCTGGCACCTCCAGCAAATAGAATAACACTGTGGAGCAAAAGAAGGGCTGTACGAACACTGATAACGGTGTTAAAACAGGGCCATTGCAAGATCACTGTCCAACGCTTGCCACAATAAATCTTTAATGGGGTCCATTTCTGAAGGTTTCAGCCAGTCTGCAGTCTAGTGGCAACACAAGACTTAGCCAAATAAAATATCAGGTTCCTCAAATGAACTTTAACAGAGCAGTAACTTTCTGGATCAGCTCTTAAAAAACTTTGCAGTAACAATGTGGTCTTGCAGAGTTTTTTCCTATCGCCTGTTTTCTCTTTTCCACTCCCTGGTACACTTTAACAATTGCTGGATTTGAATGTTTGTGTAAATAGCTTTGGTAAGAAATGGAAGGGGGCGTTTAAAAAGGTGGTGTTGGTTGGATGATTAGTGCCTCAGCCTGGCGAGATCCACTTTTTAATGATGTTTATTTGCTTTGTTTCTCTTAGGAGTCTGGTTAGCACATCACGTTCTCACACAGCTAATTATATCATAACTAGTTGTAGCTGTTCATGACTTGCTTTTCTTTTATAAATAACTTGCAGTGTGTGATGTGTGTGCATGCTTTCACTCATAAACACTTATCCAAAGTCATATTTCAGATTTATATGGCCCATGTATGAACATTACAGAGTTGTATTATGAGCGAGTTATACTACCAGTGTATGCTTTCCACCTCTCACACTGGTTATGATCTGTTGGTATTGCTGTTTCACCATAAAACGGGGCAACAGTCACTAAATGGTCCGCAGATGCACTGCTACATAGGGATTTCCAAACATTCGACAACACAGCAAATAAAAGCGCAATTGTAATAAAAACACAAAAGGCGAATCACTTTATTAAATTTCACCACAGGCCCTAAAATATGAGAAAAAGCAACACTTTGCATCTGTCGATATGCTTTCCTTCACTGCCTGCAAACCGCCAAACCCTATCCGTAACATATGGTGAAGAAATTATGCAAAAGCATTCAGACGCAGCACTCCATAAATAACTGGCGCGCTGTATAACATTTTAGGTTTAATTTGACGAATGCCTCTGAGATTGCTGTATTATTAGAAATATTCTTTCCCCCTTATCCCGTGTAGCTGCTTTCTCCGACTGAGATATCCCTTTCACTCTGTTGCTTGTTAGCTGTGAGAAAACCTCTGTTTACTCTGTTATGTTTGGCAAACTGTGCAGTGGGACAGCTCGCACCCCGCACTCAGCTCCTCCGACGCCATTCATGGCTGCCGGACGGGGTCGCATTAAAAGAAGCTTTGTCGCAAAGCAACAGGTTCTCAGAGGCAGAAAAATGTCAATTTTGTCTTTGTGGCAGCCAGTTCTCTCCCCGCCCCCCCCTCCAAGGTAATGATGTGTCTTATTTACGCTGTCCCTTAAGAGCATAAACCGCAATTAACCATTTAGCCTTAAGCTTCAGGCTACAGATGGGCTGTCTCATAAATTTACACATTCATCCGTCTTCCCTAAGTCAACCTGTCCTGGACTTCTCAGTTTAATGAACCCGGCTGTTTGGACATCTCAGCCTTATCCTTGTTTGTCTGGTTATCAATGAAACATCAGTCAGTATATATTGAAGGAAGAGATTAGCTCTTGTGCCAGCAAAGACACTCAAACCTGCTTCTTAGCACGGCTTAGACTGAGCAACTCAGGGCAACTCGCAGCCTTTCCCAGGAGGTGGGTGCTGCTGTTCCCTTCAAATCAGCCCCCTGCTAGGCTCTCGCAGCAGAGCGCGCCCTCGTAGCAGCTGCAGCGGTCAAAAAACACATAGCTTAATCATCATTAACACATGTATTTGTACCCCCTCCAGTTCAGAAAGTATGGCCACGGCACCTTCCTGGAGGTTAATGTGATTTGTCTGGTGGTAATGTACACTAATAAGGTGCTTAGACCCTGCCATATGTTTATGCTAGACAATACTTTCTGGGTTGAGAGGCTTACAGAGAAAACTGTCTGTGGATCTGTAGGATGGACGAGGAGGCAACAGATGGTCAGCTGGTCCTGGTTTAGTCTCGGGGTCCTGAAAGCTTGTTATTTTGGACTCCAATTCTTTGGGGTTACTCTGGGTTCTCACATTTTCTCCAAGCGTGATCCACGCAGAAACAAAGCACTTAGATCAGATGCAGCAATGAAAAATGAGCAGACAGAGTTAAATGTCGCCCCCACCGCCAGTTTAACAGGCACTTTAAGTTCTTTGGGATTATTGTGAAATATCAAACAGAGGGCTGTGTTTTGGTTGTCACTGCCCCAACTGTGTCATTCCCAGATCTGAAGGGAATGCGCTGCGTTTAATTAAATGGTAATGGTGTTTCTATATTCAATTAAAGCAGGGAGGAATCCTCATGTGGCTCGAGCGCTTTGAGCTCCCCGACGGATTCAGCCGCTTTGTGTGAAATGAGGTGCACTGACGCCAGCTACTTTATCCCACAGTGTAATGGCTGCTCATAGGATAAAAAGCAGTTATCTGAATACCATCAGTCTGATGTGTTCCCATAGAGAATACCCTCAGTCTTGGAGACAGGGTTATCACCAGGACTTAGCTCAGACTTATCTTTTATGATATCCATACTGCTTCAGAGCTCAGCACATCTCTCCAGGGCAAAACCACCTCATGGAAACATGGTGCCACAAGGTCCAGTATTTTCTTCACCGGCTGAGGAGCATGCCTCTCTGGAACCAAACCCCATTTCCTGGTGTGCAATAATAACCGAGATGAATTTGGATCAAATGTACACACAAGCACTCGCCTGGGCTGTAAGCGATGACTGGCATCTGCTTCCAAAACAGTTTTCTAGCCACAGCAAAATTGCTCGTGTAAAAGTACACAGTTTATCTTGGGTCTTGAGCAATGATGTTGATAACTTCTCGGCGTGAGGTAAATACAGATGATGTGAGGCTGTAATCTCCAGGAGAGTAGTGTCGGGTCATGGCGGTTTGCTTTCCTAGCTGGCCTAAGATTAACCCCTGAAATAAGATTATGCTCACAACACAAGACGGAGGTGAGGTAGTGCCTTGATTGCCTTATCTGTTTTTTGTTTTTTTTTCCAAACAAGAGATCTACAAATTAGAGGTCTTTAAGCAGAGTGGTAATAAGAATGCAAACACAAGCAGTGACCTGGACATGTTTTGGTCTTGTTCAGTGATCCCTTCGGTTAATTGTACATCCTTTGATTTACCTGCACGCCTTTATTTCATGGAGTCCAATGACATAAGTGCTGGACCTTCAAATATCAGCTGATACAACAGGCAAATAAAACAGTCTCAGGTTGTATGCAGTGTAAAATTTGCAAAACTACAGCAGAACGAAAAAGAATAAAGGGTCTGGGGACGGATTTGCCAATGGAAAAAATACTTTTGCAACCACAGTGCATGGCAGCCTCCGGTAGGTAGCCGACTTCCCGCAGCAAATTTCCACCAGCACTCTTTCCATGGCAAAATGATGTCATTTGTCGTATAGCGGTGGGCCAAATCGTGCGCCGCCAGATTTAGGCATATTTCCCTGCCGTATCCCCGCCGTCACCCCTCCCCTTCCTCGGATTGAGCCACGGCGCATGAGGTGACACCCTCCTCGACGGCAGTCGTCTAAATCATTGACCCTGACACTCTTCCCCGAGCTTTTGCCAGATTCCAGCACAGACTGTTTGGAGGAGATGCTGGCATTTCTCAGCACTCTTGGAGAGCATTCCTCTCCTGTTGAGTCACTCCCAGCAAAAAAAAGAAGAAGAAGAAGGAGATGGAGGCTATTTGTACATAATAAACTGACCTGGGTTTGTTTTTCTTACTATTATAAGTCGGGTATTCAGAGGAAATTTAAGAATCGGAAACAGACGACATACTCAGCTGCGACGTTGACCCCGTTGTTTAGCAGCCGCCATCGTATGAATCTTAAGAATGTCTCGCCCTGACCCTAACTATTTGAAACAACTGTCATTTACATATATTTGCATACCTGCCAAGATATAGTGTTCCTTGATGACTAAATCTGTCAGCCCACGTGATGTAACAAGATAGATCTGAACTATTAACACATTGGACAGCAGGTTTGGAGGGAAACAGCTGCCAGGGGTTATGTGATATCAGTGAGCCCCAGGAGGCTGAGAAGGCACGTCCTGAGGCTGCACGGTGGCACATGATGCTGTGGAGAAGTGATACGCCAAGAAAGATGTGAAAAATGCTCCGTTTGAAGCCACACTTGTCAGCGAAGGCGGGGTCAGCACAGGTTCAGGGTCGCAGAGGGGAGCATCAGGGGGCTTTGGGAGTATTTGAGCGGTTTAGGTCCTCACTAATGGGGGTTGGGGTGTCTTTGTGCTTTGCTTGCGTAGGATTAGCTTGGGTAACTGTGTCCTGTGCCTCAGACTGGTGACAGAGGCAGTGCAGGTCAAAGGTCACACAAGCGGCGGTGGAGCAGTTTGTTCGTTCTCCTGAGGCAGTAAACAGGTTGTGATGTCACATCCTGTTCAAAAGTGAAACGCCTGGAAGGAGGGCAGTGTGCTTCACACACACACACACACACACACACACAGGGCTAGCCTTGTAGCTTGGCCTGGATCCGCTCTGAGTGGGGAAACAATGCTATTGAAAAGCAGCAACCGCACTCGCTTGTAACAGAAGGCAGTTTGAGTTCATAAAAATGCAGCAGCTGGCTCGATATTCAAAACCAAATATTTTCTTCATTCACTCAGTCTCTCGGCAGGCGGCTAAAGACAAAGCCACGGAGCTCCCAGAGCCACTAATCAGCCCAGCGGCTCCTGCACAGAACATCTTTGACAACAGCCGTCTTAGCGAGTTGCTGACGGTCAAACACAATTCGCCTGGAAACAGCAGCTGCACGCCGTTTAACTTAAAGTGATACGGACACCTTGCTGACTTGGATCGCTCCTCAATTAAGAGGATCAGCTGAGGAGGAGCTGCTCTAATCTGTTGCCATGACAACCCCCCCAAACGATGATTCGCCCACGTCGTGCACTCGAAGGCGTGACACCGCAGGCTCAAGCGAAGGCGGATTAGAAAGCCGCAATCATGTATGATATTGATTAAGTAATCCTGCTGACTGCGTCTGTTTGGCCACTTAGCCGCATGTTGTGGTCCTTTGATTACATAACAGCCTTGTGATGATATCGCACGGACTGCATGCATAAAACAATTTACATTTTCCGCTTGGAGCGCGTTTCTGCTGCTGTTAATTTGTGCATTTGACACCAAACGTGTCGTCGGCGCTCTCTGTATGAAGTGCCAATGATTTCATACTATTTTGTTTATGTGCAGGATTCTCTTAATCGCAAATATTTGAAAAGGTGGAAGTACATAATCACCTCAAAATTCAACATTGCCTATATTTGGATATAAACACGGGATACTTAAAAAGCCAGTAAAGTCTTAGTTGGAGCTGCAGAGGACATGACTCATTTTGGTAATGAGTCAGTAAAGATTAGTGTTGTATGGTTTCTGGGCCTCTTTTGGGATAAAAAATGTTTACTGTTACCTCTGTTTGTATCATTTATTTTGCTTCTGGAATTCAGCTCTGTTTATTCTGAACGCGCATGTTAGCCACTTCTGTTCTGACCAGAAAACCTGGATACGTGACAAGCTTAAGGTCGAATGTCTGTTTATTATCATAAAGCCATGATGTTACAGTAAACCATCTCAAATCTCATTTTGTGAGGAATCCCCTGCCCTCCTGAAAGAAGCCGCGGTGGTCTCCAAACTCCACAATAATGTTCAAATTTGTTGATCTTCGTAAGGAAATTTCTCCTCTCTACCCACAGGGAGGTCACAGTTGAGTGTCAGCACTTTAACAACAGCTGCGCAGCTTGTAGGGAATTTCATTTCTTTCCCAAGGACACTTCAGTCGGTTGGACACTGTTTAACCGCTGCTTTAAATATGGCAGCGTCTTAACCTGCTGGCACATGGATCTCTTTACCTCTTTTTCCTCAATATTTTTTGGGTACCAACCAAAATCTGTCCTTGCACCGCCTTTTGGAAATTGTCAAGTACCAAAAATTTGCATCTTCTCAGTCTGTAGCAATGCTAGCATCTCTTTATGGCTTGAAATATCTTTCTCTTTAGCTGCTAAATGCTCCGCTGTGTTCACCAGCTAGTCGCTATCTGTGTCTGCACTGCAGTTTGGTGCTGAGCAGGTGCTGTACAATGGGTTTTTAGAGTTTTTCACTGAAAACAGCTGCCTGCTGCAGCTGAAGATGAGACTCTGAGTAGTAGTAGTAGTAGTAGTAGTAGTAGTAGTAGTAATGAGATTAACCAAAACAGGTAGACTGCATAAAGCTGAGGATTGGGATGCTGTTGTGATGGCACTACATTAAAGTTAAGGGATCACTAAAGTCATTAACTTTGTCGTCTAATGACCTAAATTATCTGCACCAAATATCACTGCCATCCATCCAGTTAATTCACTCAAAACCAAACGTGAACCTTAAAAGTAGATTCATCCTCTGGGGACCATGAATGCTTGTGCTGAAGTTGATGGAAATACATCCAGCAGATGTTGAGATAATTCAGTCTGGACCACAGTGGTGGACCATCCATACAGTCATGCCACCAGCTTGGCTAAAATACTGCAGATCTAAACCGTGAACATGGACAGGTCTGAAAGCAAAAAAGCTCTCGGCCGTCCTCCTGCTCCTCTCTGGCATACTTTGGTGGCATACAGTATGACAGAAAGGAGTCATTGTATCAGCAGCATTTGTGTATCCTCTGCTGAGGGAAAGATAATTCATCTGACTTTCAAATGAGGAAACTTGGCATAAAAAATAATCAGCATGTTGCCCTGATTTTATCATATTTTCTCAGATAATCCTCACTGGCTGAGCCACAGTGTCCCTCAAGCGTTCTTTCCTGACCCTCCACCACTCGACGCTCCTCTCTCAGATTCCTTATGTTTTGATTCTGCACAGCTCTGCATTAAGAGAGAATTTTGGTGGCCACCGTCCAAATGTTTTTTATTATCTCTTATTAATCCAGGCCCCTACGGTACGCAAGTTCAAGCATCTGATGTTTTCAACAGCTGAGTACACAGGCACAGGAGACACAAGCTCTGAATTGTGTATGTTTTTATTTGGATGTATTATAGTTGACACATTCGCATAGATTCCTGAAGGGAGCTACAGGAGGGAACAGCTACATGTTAGAGGTGGGAAAAGCGCCTCATACAGCGCGCTCATCTCAGTTTTTATCAATCCTCAGGTGCTCTCTGTCCCTATACACAACGTCAACATCTGCAACATACCTCCAGGTCCTTAAAGATGTCCCCAAATCCCATATTGTGACGTTCAATAACAAGGCTGAACCTGTGTTTATGTTTGGAATATAGATCAGGCCGTTCGGCGTGCCATTTAAGGAAGGATTAGAAAGGCCAGCTCAAGCGAGGCAGATGTCTGATTTTTTTTTCTCCTCAGGTTTTTCTGCATTGCGGCTCGTTTTCATCTGCTATTGATTTAAATCCATCCCCCGGGGCCCAGCAAGCCCTGTTTCGTCACCCGCTCTGGGAGGAAAAACGGTCAGATTTTTGCTGAAAATAGCACTTCTTCTCGCTCAAATTCCACAGACTAACTCGCTCAGTGCCGCGCACCTTAAAATAGATACCTCGCTGTGGAAATTAAATCTATGAGTGTCCAGGACCCCAGGAAGGACGCCTGAAAGATTTGGTTTCAGAGACACTGAGCCCTTTTGATGTGTTCTGTGCTGGTGTGTGTGGATGTGGCGGTACGGCGGATGATGGAAATCCAAACCGATGGCCAGAGAAATTTGCTCGATTAAATGCAGCAGGAATATTGTGGCTGAGTCCTCACAGGAGCATGAATGGTTCAGTGTAAATCTCCCTGCAAATGACAGGTCATGTACAATAACTCACCATGTGTCTAATGGGGTTCTTAATGGTGCTCACATGTGACTGACCAGCTCGCTGTGGCACAAATCGGAGGTCTGTCACGTGAATGGAAAGTGTAATGAGCTGCTTCTGTCCAGGATGTCGAGACAGTTTCACTGAAGGAAAGCGAGCTGCTGTCGTCACTCATACATATTTGTCTCTTTCTTCCTTCAGGTTCTCCGTCTCTGAGCGGAACGGGGACGGTGACGGTTCTGGTGAACGACGTGAACGACAACGTCCCTGTGTTCACCTCCTCCACCTTCCACACCACCATCATGGAGGACGCCCCGACGGGGACAGATGTGCTACTGGTCAACAGCTCTGACGCAGATGTTGGCGTCAATGGTGTTATAAGGTTCCCTTCACTTCTCTGGTTCCTTTTCACTCATATTCTCATTTTGTCCAAATTCTTTTGAAACGTTCGACCCTCCTAAAAGATGAGCTTTGACGCTGTGTAAAATGTTAATAATTACAGAATGCAGTCATTTGTTAAAAAAAAAAAACAGTTTTCTGAAGTGTTCCTGAGTCCATGCGTTAGTCTCCTTCATCCAGTCACGTGGTGAACCTCTGAACGACTGAGCCTTTCCAGGACGCCCCTTTCATACCAATCATGACACTCTCACCTGTTACCAATGAACCTGTTTACCTGTGGAATGATCCAAACAGGTGTTTTTGGAGTATTTCACATCTTTCCCAGTCTTTAGTTGCTCCTGTTCCAGCTAGTTTGAAATATGTTGCTGCGTCAAATTCAGAATAAGCTGATAGTTACAAAAATCAACGAAACTGATGAGGGAAAACATTAAATATATTGTTTTTGTGCTGTTCTCAGTTGATTATATGTCAAAAAGGATTGGCAAATGATCACATTCTGTTATATTACCTCACACTTTAACAATTTTTTTTCCAGGAACCTCTGAAGGAATAATAATTTCCACTGAAGAGTTTTTACGAATTTTACTTCATTACAGACAGATTAATGCAAGAATAAAATCTTTTGTGTTCATAAGACTAATGAAGCCATTTTTAATAATCCAGAGGAGATCTATGTCGTTCTGAACAGTTCCAGTAACGACTGCGAGTAATCAGGTCAGTCTTAGTTTGCTTTGATTCCCTGGTGTGAAAATACCCTTTCAGGGCCATATAGGACTGGGTTTTGGCTTTCCTCACGCCTTCAATCAAACGTTTTACCTCCTCACCGGCTTTGTGAAATTCCAGACTGATGTTGCAATTGAGTGTAGAGTTTTAGTCAACACCCGAAGTCATTGTTAGGGCCGCGATTTCTCAAGCTGGACGACAGCTTATTCACACTCACAGCCCCCTCCGTGGGGGAGCTTGTAAGAGCTTCTGGCCGGTCTCTCTCAAGCCGGACACTGACTCAAGTCCGACCCCTCCTCTCTCCTCAGTCACCCCACTGGTTGCCCATTGGGGGGTACCGCAGTGCGCTCCAGTTTCCCAAAACACAGTAATGAGGATGTTAATTGTCTATGACAGTGCAAGTTGTGCCCATCAGGGGCTCGAGGGGGTTCGGGGCCCTTAATGGAGACCAGAACCGGTTACCCTCAGTTATTAGTTTTAATTCTCACAGCCCATTACATGTAAGTCCCAAACCTGAACTTGTTTCTGGACTGTGTTGAGACCAGAAGCATCTGCGGACAGTTTACATCGATGATGTCCAAATAAGCTTCGCATCCACCCTGCTTTCACACGTTGTTCTGTGATTTGTCGCCCATCTCTGAAGGGGGATGCTTCTTCTGAAGCCTTTTCAAAATATGCACTGGTGTGTACATGTATGTGTCAGTTTACATTTATGTCTGGGTCCTGCTGGAGGCTTGTGAGATACAGACGGAAACGTGATATTAGTCTGAAAGCCGAAGACTGCGGCCCCTGAAGAGCTTTATGTTATGTGATGATATTCAGGCATGTACTTTATGTTTTCTTCACTTGTACTGAGAGTGACATTTTTTAAAGCTGTTGAATCTTCTTTCTCCTATAAATACAATGTTCCACAGTAACATAAATTAAATTGAATAAGATAAATCAAATAAAGGATCCTGGAGCTCTCCAGCTTCGACAGCCTGAACCACAGAGACTCTGTGAGCAGTGAAGCAGAAAACAGTGGCTGCATTTGATGGAATATGAAGCCGGATGCCTCAATCAGTTAACTGATTTGATGTCCCGCCAGTACAATGTGGTGACCATTATTGACCATATTTTTCTATTGAATGTGCATTGGTGAAGCTTGAAACAGTGCCCTCTATAGACCACATTGTGACAGTAGTGAACAACATCCAGTCACTGAAACAGTATGTAGAGACTTTCAGGGGATGACTCTTGTAACACGTCACAGAAAAACCTGTAATCAAGCTCACTGTTACATAACGTGAGCTCATGATGCAGGAAGTGAAGTAGCTCCATCCCCACTGAGTAGACTAGAAACAGCAGAACCTCTAAATATGTGCAGGTGTAGTACAAATGACAAAGTTTTCACTGCCCTTGTTTATCTTTCCCACAGCTACAGCCTGACCGGAGGACACGGCCAGTTCTCCATCAACCCGGCTACAGGACAGATTATCACCAGCTCCCTGCTGGATCGAGAGGACAGGGCCAATTACCAGCTGCTGGTTGTGGCAACAGATGGAGGGCAGCCCCAGGGCTTGTCCAGCTCCGCCACCGTGTCTGTGACGGTGGCTGACATCAACGATAACCCTCCTCGCTTCCACCACCACCCTTACGTCACACATATACCTGCCTCTACTGCAGCAGGTTAGTACGTGCCTTAAAGGTGCTGAAATGATGGGATGCTTTGCACCTGTTCTCACTGTCACTGCACTTTTGTTCAGATCTTAAACTTTAGTGTCAGATTCAAGAACTGGAATTTCCCCTCGCGGGACTAATAAAGGGCTATTGATTGAAGAAGAACACAGTAAACATATTGAAATTAGACTTTAAGATTAGGGGAAATTATTGTTAAAGCTCCTTGTTTTTGATGTTTTTTTCATTTTCACTTTTATACTTTCAATATGTTCACTCACCAGCCACTTCATTGGGCACACATGTACAATCTAATGTGATCCAGTACAACAGCTCTGCCATAAATTCTGCCTCTACAAAGACAATAATGTTCAGTTGTGATTTACACATTGTCACAGATGTATTAATTTCACATTTTTGTTTTTATTATTGAAGTTGTAGTTCAGCTGGATTATATTGACTATATTGACAGATGTTTCTAATATTTTGTCCACCCCATTTACATACATGAGAGGGGCAGAATATTACAAACACCTTTCAATATAATGCAGTCCAGTACAACACTGTGACCTCAATAATAAATATAAGGTAGAATCATTACCTTTCTAACAGTGTCAACAAAAACTAGAATCATTGCTTTAGCTGTGTTGGATGACGTTGACACCTACTAAAGTGGGTGGTGAGTGTCTCTGTTTATGTGCAGGTTTATGCATTGTCAGCATATTTAAAATAAAACTCACTCAAAAACTTGAACAAAAAAACTCTTTTATGTCTTCAGGCTCCCTGGTCTTTGCCGTTACTGTCACTGATGAGGACTCAGGCTCCAACGCCCAGCTGCACTACTCCCTGATTGGACGCAACTCTGAGAAGTTCAAGATCGACCCCGTCAGAGGGGCCATCACCGCCAATGAGAAGCTAACAGGAAGCTCAGAGGTTACCCTCACAGTGCGAGTAAAAGACGGCGGCGCTAACCCCAAAACGGATACGACCACCGTGACTGTGCGCTTTGTTACGGGAGGAAACTTCCCCGTCATCAAACTGAAGGAGCGTGCATTCACCTTCCCTGAGAGCCAGCCAACCAATCACGTTGTTACAACGGTGACTGGGTCTTCTATGAGGGGTGGGCCACTGTCCTATTACATTGCTAGTGGCAACCTGGATTACGCTTTTCATGTTGACCAGCTATCAGGCGAGTTGTCCATCAGGCATCCATTAGATTATGAACACATTCAGAAGTATGTCCTCTGGATTGAGGCCAGAGATCAGGGCTTCCCACCTTATTCCTCTTATGAGAAAGTGGAAGTAACAGTGCTGGATGTGAATGACAATCACCCAGTCTTTGATAAGGATCCCTTCCATGCTGAGATACTGGAGAACCTTTCACCTCAGCGGGTGCTGATGGTCTCCGCTGTTGATCTGGACAGCGGGCCTAATGGACAGCTTGAATACGCCATCATTGATGGCAACAAGGAGAACAGCTTCAGCATTAATAGAGCCACTGGTGAAATACGAACCACCAGGCCACTGGACCGGGAGAAGGTGGCTCAGTACGCTTTGAAAGTCAAAGCCACTGACCGGGGGTTGCCACCCAAAAACACAGCAGTGAAAGTGCTAATCAACGTACTGGATGTGAATGACAATGCTCCGAGGTTCTCCAAGATCTTTAGTGCTACAGTGGCTGAAAATGCCCCAGTGGGGTACACTGTCACCAGAGTCACCACCACAGACGAGGATGCTGGTTCAAATGCCATCAGCCGATATTCAATTACAGATACCAGCCTTCCATTCAGTATTAATCCAAGCACGGGAGATATAACAATAAGCAGGCCACTCAATAGAGAAGACACAGATCATTACATTGTCAAAGTGTCTGCCCATGACTCTGGCTGGACAGTAAGCACAGATGTCACCATATTTATAACGGATATTAATGATAATGCCCCCAGGTTTAGCCGTCCCTCTTACTATCTAGACTACCCTGAGCTCACTGAGGTGGGCTCCCTGGTCACACAGGTGTCTGCCACAGATCCCGACAAGGGTTTCAATGGCAAAATTTTCTATTTCATTCGCTCCCAGTCTGAGTATTTCAGAATTAACGCCAGCTCTGGAGAGATATTTGTGAAGCAGCAGTTAAAATATCAGAACTCAACAGCTGCTAGCAGTATAAATATAAATCGCCACAGCTTCATTGTCACAGCCTCAGACCGGGCAGTCAAGCCTTTGATGAGTGAGACGACAGTAATTGTAAACGTTGTGGACAGCAATGATAATCCCCCTGAGTTTGATTCACCTAGCTATTTCACTCCTGTCACGAAGAGTGTCAAGGTTGGCACCAGACTGATTAGGGTTGCAGCTCATGACAAAAAAGACTTTGGCCTTAATTCAGAGGTAGAGTACTTAATAACAGGTGGAAACAGCTCAAGTAAATTCAAACTAGATAAAACAAGTGGATGGATTACTGTTGCCTCTTCCCTTACATCTGATATGAATAAAATCTTCCTCATTGACGCCACAGCGAACGACAAAGGAAACCCTCCTTTGTCGTCACGAACATCAGTGCGAATCGCAGTCACGGAGGAAAACCACCACACGCCTGAGTTCTCACAAAGCCAAATCTCAGCTACTGTACCTGAAAGCCTTGCTGTGGGCACAGCAATAAGGACCTTGTCTGCCAGAGACAAAGATAAAGGAATGAATGGCCTTATCACATACAATATTACTTCAGGCAACGACAAGGGTCTGTTTGCACTTAATAGTAAAACCGGAGTGCTATCCCTCGCTCACTCTCTGGACTTTGAAGAGAAGCAACAACACGAGCTTAGAGTTTCAGCCATTGATGGTGGTTGGATTGCAAAAACAAGCTATGTCTCCGTCACAATACATGTGAATGATGTGAATGACAACCCTCCTGTGTTTGATCCCGATGAGTACTTCCCCATTGTTCAGGAGAACGTTCCCAGTGGCACCACTGTGGTCAAAATGAACGCCACAGACCGTGATTCAGGAGCTAACGCAGTCATGGCTTATGTGATACAGTCATCAGACAGTGACCTCTTTGTTATTGACCCGAACACGGGCACCATCACCACCCAGGGCTTCTTGGATTACGAGGCTAAGCAAGTCTACCATTTAACAGTAAAGGCCTTTAATGTCCCAGACGAGGAGCGCTGCAGCTTCGCCAATGTCAACATTCAGCTAAAGGGAGCCAATGAATACGTACCCCGCTTTGTCTCCAAACAGTACTACTTTGAAATCTCTGAAGCTGCTCCAAAAGGCACAGTGGTCGGGGAAGTGTTCGCCAGTGATCGAGACCAAGGAGATGATGGAGTGGTTTACTACCTCATTTTTGGGAAGAGCAGAAAGAAGGGCTTTGGCATCAACAAGAAAACAGGTCAGATTTATGTCACAGGTACTCTAGACCGTGAGAAAGAGGAAAAGGTTTCATTGAAGGTGTTGGCAAAGAACGCAGGAAGCATCCGCGGGGCAGACATTGATGAGGTGTTTGTGAATATCACAATTCTTGATGCCAACGATCCTCCTGTTTTTACACAGGAACTGTATGACGTGCAGGTCAGTGAAGGTCTCTCACCTGGCGGTCTGGTTACATTTGTGAGTGCTGAGGACTCAGACTCTGTCCCAAGCTGGAGCAGATTTTCATACTCCATTGCTCCTGAGTTTGATAAAAATGTTTTTACTATCAACCCAAAAACCGGCCAAGTGTCTGTGGCTGCAGAGCTAGACAGAGAAACAACTCCTGTGTATAATCTGACCGTTCTCGCTGTGGATACTGGCACACCTCCTGCAACCGGAAGCACCACCGTGATTGTGAATCTGGAAGATATCAATGATAACGGTCCAACTTTGACAACCGCCTACGCTGAGGTAATGGAGAATCAGAGAGCTGGCACTGCAGTTACAACACTAACAGCATCTGACCCAGATCTACCACCCAACCAAGGCCCGTTCTTATTCAGCCTTCTCAGTTCTGGATCTGCCAACAGCTACTTCAGCCTTAGTCCAGCTGGAGTGTTAACGACCAGTCGGGAGATCGACAGAGAACAGATTAGCGACTTCTACCTCTCTGTTGTGATCAAGGACTCTGGTGTGCCTCAAATGTCCTCAACAGGAACGATTCGCGTCAAAATAAATGATCAGAATGACAATCCTTCAGCGCCGAGAACAATGGAAATCTTTGTCCACTACTTTGGGAACATGTATCCTGGAGGTTCCTTGGGAGATGTCAAACCTCAAGACCCTGACATTCAGGACAGGTTCCACTGCTCCCTCATTCCTCCCTCCTCCGGTCTTTTTAGTATCCCAACTGGAACGTGCAACCTGAACTCTAAATCCCGCTCAACAGATGGAACTTTTGAAATAACCATCCGCAGCAGTGATGGCGTCCACGGCTCCGTCAGCAATACAGCCCGAGTCCTTTTCATGGGTTTCACAAATGCCACAGTGGACAACAGCATACTTATTCGACTCCAGTCTCAAGGAGTCAAAAGCTTCCTTACCAACCACTACCTCAGCTTCCTACGCATTGCCAACTCTCAGCTAGCAGGACTAGGCACAGGGGTGCTGCTTTATGGAGCATTTGAACTCAACAATCAGACTTTCCTAATGGCAGCTGTGAAACGGGGCCACGGACAATATGTCAACCCCAGCGGCGTGGCCACATTCTTCCAGAGTATCAAAGACATTTTATATAGACAGAGCGGGGTGCAAATAGATGCGGTGGACCATGATCCTTGCACACGTAACCCGTGCCAGAATGGAGGCAGCTGCAAGAGGCGTCTCAGTGTCGGGCCTGATATGAAGACAGAAGAAAGCGTCCCAGTGATCCTTGTTTCCAACCACCCCCTGCAGCCCTACGCCTGCAGCTGTAGGCCGGGGTACACAGGAGCTCTGTGTGAGACAGACATCGACGAGTGCCAGCCATCACCGTGCCACAATGGCGGCACCTGCCACAATCTGGTGGGGGGTTTCTCCTGCACCTGTCCTGAAGGTTTCACCGGGATGGCCTGTGAGAGGGATGTCAATGAATGCCTTTCCAATCCCTGCAAGAACGGGGCGCTGTGCCAGAACTTCCCTGGCGGCTTCAACTGCCTCTGCAAATCCGGCTTTGCAGGTACTGTACACGCAGGAGTCACATTTTATGCCTGACCACGGAGTCACTTGGACAAAAACATGATGGGACACACATATACACACACAATAATGCACTCACACACATGTCTTTGGTTCCAAGGAAAATATTTGCTTCTGAATGTTTCCAAGAGGTGTTGTAGCCATAGCATACAAGCACATCTGCCAAAAACAGTTTGGTTTTCAGATTACTAGTTGGGGGGGTGTCAGCCGTATGAGCCTGCCATGTTTGCTTTAATAAATAGGATGATGCGAAGCTGACCCTGTCAAGGCTTGAGAGTAGACTCCACACACAGTTCACCACTATCACATTTCACTGTGCGCCTTCATGTGCATGCAGCTATGACCACACACAGACACATTTCTAATCCGACTGTAGGGTTTCTTAATCTCAATAATGTCTCATTTGGCTCTGTTTTGAGTTGTGTGGCAAATGAGCAGCTTTGTCAAAGGTCCAATCAGGCCTTTTCATTTGTAATGAATATGCTGCATTATTACCCTTGATAAAAAGGGAGTGGATTTTAAGTGGAATTACTTGGAACGCTCATTTGAATCGTGCATGTTGTGCAGCCGCTGTCTGCTGCATCTGAAACACATTTTCAAAGTGCGCTGTAGCAGCCGATTTGCCTCAGGTCAAGTCATTACTGTCCCTTTTTATTATGACGATAAAAAATGACCACAAATCTTTAGGTTTCATCGAGATAAATGACCCCCCTGAAGAAATGCACCTATTGACTCACAGTAGTTTGCATGCACTCACAGTGAACTCTCAACTTCCTGTTTTTTTCCGCCTGGTTTTTGGCAGCAGAATTCATCTCCATTAAGCAACTTGTTGCAGGATTTACAGCCTATTTGCAGAAGTTCATTGTCAGTCTTTTTATATTGTGTTGTCCCTGAATCATTTGCCCAAGAACATTATTTGTATTATCAGTGTCACATTCCTGTCAACTCATTTACCACAGATGTTCACCAACATGTGTGGCAGCAATTTGTGTGCATTTCAACTGTTCTTCTGCACTGCAAAAAAACATATCCAAAAGTTTTTTTTTATTTTACAGCAAATTTGAAAATCTGATTATTCCTAGTGAGAATAATCTGCCAGTTGAGTGAGATCATTTCTTTTTTCCTATGAAAGTTTCAAGATGTTGTTTTGGATCAAATGATGTCATCTTGGACAAGTGATGTTCCTTCCAAAAAAGCATCACATCTTTCAAGAAAAAAAATGTAAAATAAGGGAAATTTCACTGTAACAGGAGAAATTGCATCTTTCTATTATATTTATTTTGTGGTTATTTTAACAAAAATTAGATTTTAGGACACGTTGAAATGATTTTTTATTTTTTTGCAGTGCATTACTCAGCTGTGAGGTGATGAAAGGCCTGCATGACTTGGCCTGTGGGGAAAGTGAACTGTGTTCCCCTCTTGGTTTTCCTGTGTTGTCTGCCACCTCATCCATTTTAATTTGTGTTGTTCTGTGAACCCAGGCAAAACGTGTGATTCCATCATCAATCACTGTGAGTGTAACCCTTGTTTTAATGGCGGCTCCTGTCAGAATCGGGTGGATGGATATTACTGTCATTGTCCGTTTGGTAAGTAATAGTAGGAAAGTTTTTAGGGTATTAGTGAGTCCGGGCAAAGTGAAAAGCAAGATGGACAATTTCATGCAATCTTCCTAAAGAAAAGAAAGTTATGCCATTATTAATCTATGATTTCTTAAACAAATGTGCACCGCCGTTTCATTTTGTGTCTCCATTTTTCACGCTTTGTATTTCTTGCTCGGTAAAGATGATGTTTTATCTGTGGATAATTTTATCACAGCAGCGCCGTGAATCATTCATTGGCTTCCTCTCTGAGTCCTCTCTTGGTCTGTTTTTGTCCTCAGGGGTTTTCGGCAAACACTGTGAACTGAACAGCTATGGCTTTGAGGAGCTCTCCTACATGGAGTTTCCGTCTCTGGATCCCAACAATAACTACATATATATCAAGTTTGCTACCCTGAAGAGCAACGCGCTGCTTATGTACAACCACGATAACCAGACCGGAGACAAGGCGGAGTTCCTGGCTCTGGAGATCTTCGAGGGACGGATGCGCTTCTCCTTCAACTTGGGAAGTGGAACTTATAAACTGATGACCATGATAAAAGTTTCCGACGGGCAGTTCCACACAGTCATCGCCAGGAGAGCTGGAATGGTAAGAATCTGTCCTATTTTATGATCGGAGTTAGCTCACATGTTGAACATTTTTCACCAGGCATTCTTGAAAAACTTAGCGGTTAGCGGTTTAATAGCTCTTATGGGTCTAGTAGCATAAACATTGCGGAAAATCTGAGAAATGCTGCACAGTGTGGACTTAAAACGTGGGCTGCACTATCAATAGCATTTATGTCCTGGGCTTTTATAGCTGAAACCTGCATCCAAATTTGGCCTCATATTCTTTTTTGCACCATCAGATGATAATTAAACTCCCTCAAACCACGGGTAGCTCTGCTTATGGTTTTCATGGTTTGTAATTATATTTTATTGCTCGTTGTGATTTACAATACGAGGATCCAAAATGACCCTGAAGGTTGAAATTCTGTCTCCTGTGCTTTGAATGAGAGGCTTCTCCCTGCCAGCAATGCAGTGGCAAGGAAAGAGGGAAAAAAATCCAACCAGGCCCTGTCAAACCTTCTATAATGTAGCTCTCCTGCTGGACTTCAAATCTGTCATTTCCCACCGTGCACTGAGAGTTTCATAGGAAGCTGGTAAAATCGTTAAATTGTCAGTTTTGAGTTGGTGCAGAGTGACGGGATGGAAAGGAATACAGCACACACTGAAAACTGTGATTGTGTCTGCATGTAGTGCCCTGTGAATATTATGCAGAAGTGGCCATGTTAGGGCTCCTGAAGGCTGACAGAGAAATGTGCGTCATGCCTCAAGTGCCAACTCCCTCAGGTGGTGTAAAGTGAACCCGATCGCCATGTTTTCTAAAGGTGCTGTGGGTCATTTCAGTGGTCAGGATTGAGGTCTGTTTTCAGTTCCTGCCTCCTGAATTCTGAGCCAAAGTCTTCTGCGTCTAAGTAATCCAAGAAAGCTCCAGGTAACAGAGGGAGCAGATGGTTCAAATCTCTTTAATTGTCAAATACATTATCACAGGTTTCAATACTGATTCAATGTTTTTTGGTTATGCACTTGGGAGAAGTGGAACAAGCAGTAAGATTGATTTATTATCATCTTACAGACATTGATGAAGTGAGTGTGTTAGCCAACGGTTGCTTAGTTACACGTCCAGCAGACATGGTGCATCATTAGCTTCATTTTTCCGGCCAACTGATCAATGAAATGCAAGTTTTAGCTCTGGTTTAGTCTCTACCATCTGTCTCTTTGGCTGCTAAATGCTGTGCTATGTTCACCAGCTGCACAGTAACTTTCTCTGTGTGACGTTTGGCTCTGGGCAGGTAGCGTTTATTTCAATGTTTTTGCTGAAGAAAAGCTGCTTGCTATTGGTGGAAATGATAATTCCCGTGGGTTTATCAGTAGGAGCGACCCCTTTCACATACTCATCTGAGCGTCTTAACTGCGCAGACTTGCCATGAATTGATCATTTCAACTTAACAAAGGCCACTTTCACAGGACTCATTTGTGAGATACGACTATTAAAATAATCAATGCCTCCACATTGCTATATAAGGCTACCTGTCCTGCTCCATTTGTGTGAAATGACATGTCATTAACGATTAGTGTGATTACAGCTGGGAACAAGAGCTCAGCTGGTTTATTTTAAATCAGAACAAACAACAGAATCTTCTGTGAATGTGGTTTGCAAATGTAGTTTGACAGATTAGGACTCGCTGTAGCTGAGGAGCATCAGCAGCTAATCATCAAGGTTTTGATTAGCTAAATTATTTGTCTTAGAAACAAGCTCAAAACAAATGCATAACAGCAGTTACTGCCTGCACCACAACAGAGAGCAATGCTATGGTCCCTCCGATATTAGTCATGGGGAAAGCAGTGGTCTCCAGTGGCGCTTTCTGCACATTTCCTTCAGCGAAAAGACTTGCTACTCATCTTTTCGTGTTACATTCGGTATTCATTTCCAGAGGGTTTCTTGAGATGCATATTTTCTCCACCACAGTGTGAGATGCCTGACAGTGAGTGCAGAGGACTGTAGTTAAGGCACGGCTGTGTTGCCTTTGATCACAGGAAAAGGCATTAATAAAATGTTCATGTGGTACTGACGTTCTTTACGGCGCTTCAGAGAGTCACGAATGAGAGTCCTGCTGGTCTTCCCCTCGCCGTTGTCACCGTGTTGGTGTGTTTGAGCGTGTTTTACTCTGGTTTGGTTCTGTGTACGTGTCCATGTGTCTGACTCATGTGTTACTCAGTGTGTGTGTGGGTGTGTGTGTGCGCTCGGTGGGGTCGTGCTCTCCTGGATGATTTGTGTCGGAGATCTGGATCAGTGTGGTCCGTGTTTACTTAAGGCCCTGGAGAGGTGGAGCACGATTGCCCTGGTTTTTCAACACTTTCACACACTTTTCCGGACAGTTTCCTCACCAGCCCATTTCTTTTCTTCCTCGTCGGGTCGTTCAGCAACCCACATCTGGTCAAAAGCTTTCGTACCATTAACGGGAAACAGGAATTGTTTCCTCTAATGTATGGTTTTTTTATGCCACTCTGATGGCTCTGAATTGATGAAAAATAGCAGGCCTACACGCCAGCTGGTGAACAAAGCTCACACTAACCATTTAACAGAACTTAGCTACACAAATAACCCTGCAGTGAGCGTCATGCTACAGTGCATGAAAAGATATTTAGTTTGACATATTCCCATGCGATTTCAGTATATGAACATAAAAAAAAGTCATGTTTAAGCAGGGAATCACATATGTGGTGTTAACACACAGACGGTGCAGCGCGCACTGGACTGCTGTGTCTTTGTCACAGTCACAGAGTGTGGTTTAACACACACGTCGCCCTCTTCACTTGAGGTTTCTCAAGCTTTAAAGGAACAGGTCTGTGTGCTAAACATGAAGCAGCTCACTTAGCTTAGCACAAAGACTGGAAACAGGGGGAAGCAGCTAGCCTGGCTCTGTCTTGAAGCAACAAAATCCACCAACCAGTATGAATGTTTTCCACAGTAAAGATAACACTGAGATAAATAGACCCAAAATAAAATCATTGTATAATTTAACTACTTCACCTGGACGAGATGGTAGCAAGAGAGCACCTCCACCATGAGGCTGCTTTCCCAATGACTCCGCCCACTGAGACTGAATTAACCAATGAAATCATTCATGCCTCTAAAGATTTCTGAACTAAAAGTGAGCAATGACAGTATGCAGAACCAGCACAAGGGACAGTCTCACTCCCACATATAATAAAGAGGAGGAAGCAGAGTGGCTGATATTGATCGAGCGTTTGATTGGTCACCGTCTGCCACAAAACAACGGCGACTGAAACATCTTGTTGGTGTTTGAGCTCTGCGACCAGGGTGTCCTCCAGGAACAATAACTCAGTGTGATTTAACAGCTGTTGAACTTAAAGACAATCACACGTGACACGCATGTGTGTGTGTGTTTCTATCATCATGTAGGCTGCATCCCTGACTGTGGATCTGTGTGGTGATGACCAGGAACCGGGCTACTGTGCTGTGAGCAATGTGGCAGTACACACTGACTGGTAAGAAAACCACACACACACACACACACACACATACACAGATGTTGTGTTTCTTTGATCCCACTGTGTGTATTAAAATAGTGCCGACAGTTTCAGTTCCAAAGCTCACAGAACTCAGTGTGTGACGATGTTTTCCATGTGTGGCGAAATAATGGAAAATAATACCAATAGTTTTTCTGCACCTGATCTGAGCAGATTCGCTGAATTCTTTCCAGTTGTTTCATGGGTTTTTAATACTGACAGTAGGTTTCTTCATCAGCATGGTCATCCTCAGCATGTCTGCAACTGCATGTCTGTCTTCAGGTCAGCCCTATAGGTAACCTGAGGAATCTGTCTAAAAACCAGAATCTAAATTAAAGGCATTCACACACCAACTCTAACAACCTGAAACGTTCACAGGAGGTCTCCCTTCTTTCTTTCCATTTTTAATAATGGATGTGATCCCTCACAATCAGCTGTTCTACAGAGGAAGGGCTGCAGAATCTAAATTCTCTATAGAGATTTCAAGCTTTTATTTTTCATCTTTGCTTTTTCTTTTTACTGCCATACTGTGTAAGTATCCGGGTGAAACCAAATTGCATGTAATATGCAGTTGTCATGCATATTTGTGCAGTGATAATCCAAAAATGACTCAAAGTCAAAGTGAAATCATCTGTTGTAAATATACAAAATATGATGTAAACCTTCGTTAAATTACTGGATGATCATTGCCTTTACACGCAAACACGCCTGAGCCAGGCCCTGTGGGGTGAAAACATGAGACTGTACTTGTGTGTGTGCGTGTGTGTGTGTGTGTCAGTGTGAATGACAGAGAAAGCAATCGGTTTGGCAGATGAGGAAGGGCCAAGAGGTCTGCAGAAGGTTTATTTTGTAAGGGTCTCCGGATCATGTTGTTGTGAAACTCGCTGACCCGCAGTGTCTTTCTGTGTAAGCGTATGTGTGATTGTGCATGCGTGTAAGTGTGTATGTGTGTGCATACCCCTAACTTGAATGCAAGCTTTTGGATTTCTGTGCATATGTTCTTTTGTGTCTGCGTGCATTTATGTCTTTGTGTGCTTCTGTTCCCGTGTGTACTCGTGTGTGCGTGCAGGATCCTGGACGTGCAGCCCAACAGGCTCTCGGTTGGAGGCGTCAGGTCAATAGAACCCGTCCTTCATCGGCGCGGTCAGGTCGCCACCCACGACTTTGTCGGCTGCATCATGGAGTTCGCCGTCAACGGCCGCCCGCTGGAGCCCAGTCAGGCGCTGGCATCGCGTGGCATCCTTGACAGGTCCACACAACTCCTCCCCCCTACTCCCGCTTTCACCCTCTCTCCATCATCTCCTTCTTCTTCCCATCTGTCCATCTTCTCCAGCCTCCTCGACTCTCGCTGTGGGACATCTGTTCACGCTCTCAAACCCTCTCGAGAGATTGTAAAAAGATGGTTTTTTTTTAATACAAACGGCAGATTTTTGATGGGGGAAACCAATTGCAGAATTCCAGAGAATTTTTTTCTTTTCTGCTCTGCTGGTGAATAGTGAGGCGAGAACAGATCTTTTAATATGCTAATTCTCTTGGGGTTCTTTATGGGTTTTTGTATTGCAGCATGGGGAGAGAAATCACAGCTCATCTGCCTCTTTTTTTGAGGTTTCTTTTTCGGCGGACCCCCCGGCTGCCGACTGCGCGGCTGACTTGTCAAACTGATTGTCTGATTGTCGGTTTGTGTGTCTCTAGATGTCCGAGACTTGAAGGAGCCTGCACCGCCAGCCCCTGCAGACACGGGGGCACCTGTTTGGACCACTGGTCTTGGCAGCAGTGCCAATGCGTGGACGGCTTCACTGGCAAATTCTGTGAGAAATGTAAGTATACGCCTTTGAAGTGTCTCTTTATTGCTGAGGCTGCACTTACGAAGGAATATTCTATCATGACTATTTATGATTCTTCCCTCATGAGTCATCGAACTGCACCATGGAGCTTAATATAGGCCACATCACTGCATTCTGAGCTTTGCTTCAAAGCACTTGTGTATTTCATTGTATAAATACTCAGCCTGTACACCAGAGAACTAAAACAGACTGAAAAACCTTTGAGGCCGACAAAAACTGCCAGCTACTGTGTGAGGTGCTACAGTGTGTTTAGGAATGTTACCAATAATCATTACCGCATTTATTTTGAAATGTTCGCATTGTTGCTGAGAACAAACATCACATGTTGAGAAGTCTGGGAACCTCCACGCTGGATTTTTCTCTGTCATTGGGTTTGATTTTGTGGGAAATGTGCTGGTTAGTTTCATGGCACGAAACGGGATCACAGAACTTTTCTTCTAATACAAATGAAGCGTGCTCACTCAGGGTCCTGCGTATCATCTCCAGGAAAGAGGAAAGGAAAATGCCAGAAAGTTCCGTGGATGACAAGAAGGAACAGCCTCTTAGCAGAATGAAGCAATGAGGTTTATGAGAAATGTCCACTTTTTGAGTAAACTCTGACAGTAATGATACCACTGGTGCTGTGATATCTTGACTGCGGTTGTGTGGTTAAAGTCATTTTAGTACATTACTGGTGACTGTTGTGACTTTTTGCATTGCTGGCTGGTGAGGCACCAGCTAGTTCACACAGTTCAGCCACATCAACGTCTGTCTCCAGCTGTCTACAAACCATACGTCTTTAGTAGAGCAATGTATACTCCAGCAGAGCAGAAAGGTTCATGGTGCAGCACAGCTGATCAGCTACACTAGTTTGACCTTTTTTTCGACTCCCTGCCTCTAAATTTCCTCTGAATTCATTGGTTTTTTTTTTTAAGAAGTTTTCGATTTAACAACAGCATGAATTTGCGTGTCAGCGTTGGCAAAAGTTGATGCAAAATATGTACTGATCTCTCTTCACACTTTTACACAATTAACATTTTAATGACCGCGTAATGTAGCTTTAAGAACTTAGATCATATTCTATATTAGCAAAACCAAGTATTTACACAGCTAATAACCCATAATAGATCCACTCCACTTTGTATTAGATGAAGCATTTCCCAGAAATCTTGGTGGTTACATTCCAGATATTTAGGTGAAGCTCTGAAGAGTCTAGTTATGGGCTCTTGGGCACACAGGCTGTTGTCTGGAATGACCGACATCTTTAACTCATGGGAAGGTATTTGTAACCACTGGTGAGAATCGAGAAACTGATTTGTGGTTATGGCAGTTGGGTCAGGAAAATAATTTGAGCCTGAATGTCCGCCAGCTCCGAAGTGGAAATATAAGTTTTACAGCTGCCTGTGAAATGTCGGTGAAGTCAGACAGAGCTCAGGATATTCTCTGTCTTTCTCCCACAGACATGACAGCAGACACCGCCCTGTCCCTGGATGGTACCGGCCGTCTGGACTACTCCCTGAAGCAGGGCCCTAAACGCGACGTCCTCCTGAGACAATCGCTGCAGGGTGTGACCTCTGACCCCGCCAGTCCTAGCAGCATGGAGGTCAAGTTCAGGACACGCAGCAAGAGCGGCACTCTGCTGCATGTGCAGGAGAGCAGCAACTACACTACTGTTAAGGTTCGTAAAAGAGAGGAAGTGAAGGTTATGTGAGAGTCAGTGATAAAAGCGTGATATAAATTCTCAAATAAAAGTTGGCATGAAAAGCAGTCTGTACGAACAAAGAAAGGTTAGCTCCAGAAAGATAAATGGAGGAAAATTATTTATTTATATGCATTGTTTCCATCAAAGAAGCCACGTAGTTGCATCTGTTGATGAGAACACATGAAGGCTTTTAGCTAAAATATGATAAAAAACACAGATGAAACAGGGGAAGTTGGAAAGACAGGTCTATCTCTAACAATAGTGGGTCTCAAATAAAGGCTGGGATCTCTTTTAGTTCATGTTAAAAAGGCCCTGCCTCCTAGTTTAACAATATATTGTAATAAAAGCTTTGGATTGACACCTCAATAATCATTCATATATGCAGTAGGTTTTGCATTTGCATCACAAATTTCCTTAAACCATATTCATCAGTGAATTAGCTTCAAGCAGGCCCCAAGTACTCATTACACATTAAAATCTTCCTAGCAGCGGAATCAACTCAATTTGTCAGTTTTTAAGGTAATTTCTGGCTAATTTTGCAAACAGTCACTGTTAATGTGAGCGTCAGCCACATGCTGCAGCCTCACAAGGCTCGTTAGCTAACGATCATGATCATGATTCATTCCTCCATTCGTTTGAGGTGACAGAGCTGAGGTCCAGCAATATGGCTGCCAGATGATATGTTGCATCACCAAAAGCATATTTGCAGTCATGAGCATGTGTTGGTTTGTGTGTCTGCAAACATCCTGACATCCTGACACTGACGCTGAAAGCTCCCCTGAATATTTGGACTTCAGGATCCCAACATTTTGTACGTACTCTGTGTAAGCTGTAATGGATGGCATACAAACATGTCTACATGTCTGTCCACCATCTCCTTACTTTGATTCACCCCTTACAACACCAATCACCCCCACACACACTCTCTTTTTCTCCTCTCATACTGTTGCCCCCCCCCCCCCCCCCGCCTGATCCCGGGCAGCTGCCCAAAGAGGCCTGAGCGCTCATTCATCCTCTTCCATTTTCCTTTCATACCCCCTCCACCCTCGCCACCACCAGTCCCTTCCCACTTTAGCATCAGACTTTTCTCTCTTATGATTCGGTTTTCCGCCTCTGAGCAGCTTCTGGTGCTCGTCGAATCACCATCGCAGCTTCCTAAACAACACAGAAAAGTATTAGAAGTACTGTGACGCCTAGAACAGTAGAGCAGCAGGGGAATACATGCTGTATGTGTACATATGTTGAGAGTCCGAACTATATATACTGAGATATAAAAAACAAGATGTTTAATAGATAAACTTGATGATTGGTTTTCCAGGTTTGGAGCGCTCAGTATTCTTTGGCTTGGGGGACTTTCCGCTTCTCCCATTTTAAATCAATTCCTCCGGAAGCTACTTATCATTGCTGATTTTTAGGGTCTTTGAAAGGAGGAGAACGGGATTACTTTTCCATGGAAGCAGGGAGTACACATATGAGATTACCATACACAGTGTAAGCCACAAATTTGTTGCCCATGCCAAAATGAGCTTGATTGATTTCTTTTAAAGACGCACTCTGTCCTCTGTTTTCTGGAAAGCGCCTTCAACCAGTGGGCGTTTGAATGAGCGTGTTTTCTCTGAATTTGTTGTTAGCAAGCTTCTGATCATCGTCTGGCTGAGTAACAGCGACACACACAAGTCGTGAGAACATGATTAACTGCAGTGAGTCCCGCCGGCAGAAAGATTTATGAGCGTCAAGCTGCATTTTTGTTTTCGATCTCCAACCTCAGCATCAGATTCTGAAGGCAGTGTGGTGGTAGTTTTGTGGAGACTAAGAGATGACTTCCTCCCGTCACTCATGATTCATGCCGACATGACAATTGGGTTGCATTAATCAGAAAAACTGCATTTTTAACCCTAGTTTATCTGACTCCCTTCACAAGAATTATAACAGTGTGCAGATTCAGGGACTGAGCAATTTATCAAGCCACAACATTTGGTTCAGAGATTCATGTTCCCATCAGGATCAAGTGTAATCACTTTTAATGATCCCCTGAATCTTCCTCTAGAGCCTTCTTCCAGTACTTCCCAGTACATGCATATCTAATGACATTCCCACCAGTCCTTTGTGTTAAGTGTTAATAAGCAAATAATAGCATGCCAACACATTGGACTCATGGTAGAAGGTGACATAAACATTATACCAGCTTTAAACGCGCATGTTAGCATGCTGACCTTAGCATTTAGCTCAAAACACTGCAGAGCCACTAGCATGGTATAGACTCTTAGGCTTCTTTGTGTGGAAGTAGGGCTGCGTTGTAGTTGTCATGTATGGTCTCCTTGTGTTATTATATGGGGATAAACTTCTCATATCAAGATGATGTGATTTACAGTTTTCACAGTTCTTAAATCAACATGAATTATCAGTAAAATCTGTCACTGCACAAATGTGATTTTGAACGCTTTGGTAATGTAGTATCAAGATAAGGCTGTTCATTAAATCCCATAAAGTGGATCAAACCCTTTTCCATGCATTTAAATGGAGATTCAAAGCTGTTGTTTGTCTCTTTCACCCTGGAAAATATGCTTTTATAGTAGCAAACAAATCAAAGCGTTGACTGATCTGCTTTGATATTTTCTGTGTGATCAGTTACCCAGTAACGTATCTCCAACACAGCCTAAGTGCAGCATCACAGTTCCACTCAATCTCCGTCTCTGTTCCCTCTCTCAGCTGAGGAACGGCAACATCCACTACATCTCAGATGCAGGCGTCGGCGGGAAGGTGGAGCGGACCGTGGGAGACGTGGTGCTGTCGGACGGCCAGTGGCACACGCTCCAGCTGCGCAAGAACGGCTCAGCCACGGTGCTCCAGGTGGACGGCAGCCACCCCAGGGTCATCCAGCACCCCACCCAGAACTTTGGGGGTCTCAGCGTTTTAACCTTTTCCCTCGGAGGGATCCCACCTGGACCTGCTCAGCAGAAAACAGCAGCAGGTGAGGCTCAAGGGTGTATTAATTATGTGTTTGGGTTGAGGAGGAATGAGACACTTAGTCATCGGATCAAGTCATTCTGTCCAGAAGTGAGTGCTAAAAAACTCACTTTCTGGCTCTCTTCCTCTCCCTCGTTACCACAGCTGAGCTACCCTTGACACCCCTAACCCCCAACTGGTCCTGACACAATGAACTGACCACAGAGATTTTTGCAGTGCCTGAAGAGTTCATATATTTTGTGACATTTTTCAATCTACTTTCAATTCGGACTAGCTAATGTATGTGTTGAGATGGGTCAGGTTCCTTTTACGACGCTGATAGCTGCTGCCAGCCTTAAAGACTTTCATTATTCTGAGATTTACCTGACAGTTGTAGAGTCCTGTGATGATGTATAAGCTGTCTCAGAGCAGACTTGTCAACCCTCCCATGTTTCCCGGGATTCTTCGTATTTAACCGTCCCTCCCGCTGTCCTCCCGTGTAAATATTTTCCCCTTAAACCTCCTTTATTTTTAACCTCTCTAAAAAAGGTTGGCTGTAACATTGACAGGAGTCATAACGGCCTGTCTGATGTGTTTGCTGCCTTCCCCTCTGGTACATTAGCTGTAAGAATCTAGTGACGAGGAGTCATTCATTCAAACAGCACCTGCCAATAAAACAAGAAGAATAATGAACATGACAGATGAGGTACCTGCCAAAAAGTCTAAAAATTTGTATCTCACCAACTGGGTCGTGCTTTTAGTGGATCATACGAAGGGAAAAGCAACAAATCTGCCAAGTATAAGAAACATGTCAATGACTGCATTCATCACCATCATAATCAGCCTCTGCTACCAATTGTCTCGCTTGCCTCTCGTCTCTCAAATGCACACTTGAAGCATAATGTGTAAGTTATGTGTCATTCAAGGTATCTGATTCTGACCACCTAGTGTGTTTGCTTAGTGGTGTCTAAATGTGAGGGGGCTGTGGACAGTAGTGAGGGCAGTGGGACGGCCCAGGGCGGGGTGCCGGAAAATTTCCCATATCTCCAAATCCCACTGTTGACAGGCATGTCTCAGAGGCTTGTCTACCCTTCATAAAAAACATTTCATAGGAAAACACACAAGAAATTTGTCATATTTAAAGACTTAAAATCTAAGTTTAGATATTGCCCTCTCCAAAACAGTCCAACCATTGTTGCGTGTACATGATACTACATGCATGCGTGTGAATGTACATGCATATTTACGCTCCGTGTCAAACACACATGCTGGATCCCTCAACTCAGCCACTCTTAACCCACTGTAAATTACTAACGCAGCAGTGTTTTTGCATGTTATGGCAACCTCCTCTACATACTGTAAGTAGGTGCACATGCATATACGCTGTACTTATAAGCTTGTGAGCCCTTATACAAACTTTTTTGTCAAATGAATTAATAGTCTGCTGTGCAAACCGCTGACCATTTTTGGTGGCCGTCCAACAAGACTCTGTGAAACTGCCCTGAAATCTGTTTCTGTTTGACACTGCTGAGATTTACCTGCAATGAATTTACTGTGGCTGAATAAATGTTTCTTTATCAGAGTATCATTTATGGACAAAATAACTAATATTGATTTAATTTGACTTTGTCTCGGAGCACCAGCCCCTGAGAACTTCTGGTGTTTTTGCTCATTTCCATAGACTCTCGTCTTAGCTTAGACTTAAATCACATATCAGATGTCCTCGAGTATGAGTTAAGAACCGTTTGCAAAAGGTGAAAGAGAGGGTTTCCAGAGGGAGGTAATGCAACAGTAAATTTCAGAATTTCATGGGAGGGAAAAACTAACCTAATACTATGGACTAATATGGTAAAAATGAGCAATTTGAATGATTTGTTGACCTTTTTTACACAAGGACCAGTGCATGTGTAAAACAAGCACATTGTGAGCACGCAGATCTGTGGCAGGCTGCCTGTTAGCCGACCCTCACCTCAATGTGTGTCTGAGCAGTCCTGTCCTGTAGTGTACTTTTCAAGAGCTAATGAAAAGACACAAATGGATTTAATCTGCACTGGGATAAATTCAATAAAAATCTATTTACATCGGTGAGGCAGTGCTGTTAGGCAACACACGAAGCAAAAGATTGAATTAGACACAGAGGCATTCATCTAACCCAGATGTATGTCTTGAAGCTATAACAGCTCTGACGATGGATTCTCTGATTGTTTCATATTTCTTTCAAATTGGCCAGTGATTGATTCAGACCTTTTTTCATTTCTTAGGAAGTGCTTTCCACAAGGAAATTCACTGTTTGTTGTTGTTTTTGTCATTGTTGTTGTTGTTGTTGTTGTTTTTGTCCTAAGCTTGAACCAATTATCCGTCTAAACAAAATTCCTTAAGCTCTGATTATGGCTTCAAGTTCCTGTTATTTACAAGGAAGCAATCTAGCATCAGCAGACGTTTTGAAAACCCATCAGTCTGGTGGCAATCGGAAATGATTCCCCTCCAGGCCAGTGTTATGTCCTTGTTAGCTGCTGATGGCTGTTTCTTGTTATCTGAACCAGTTTCCTCTCTTATTCATTTACAGGGTTTGACGGCTGCTTGGCCTATGTCAAGTACAATGGGGAGAACCTGCCATTTACTGGAGAACACGGCCTCGTCACCTTGACCAAGACCAGCTCGTCTGTCAAGATTGGCTGCAGGGGTCCCAACCTGTGTGAGAGCAACCCATGCTGGGATGGCTTGATGTGCGTCAACCAGTGGTACACGTACCAGTGTGTCCCGCCCGGTGACTGCGCCTCTAACCCTTGCCAGAACCATGGCAGCTGTGTGCCGGACTCCCACTCAGGTTTCACCTGTGTCTGCTCCGAGTTCTACACAGGCAAGACTTGTGAGACCTTGGTGGCCTGTCTGGGTGTCCAGTGCCCGGAGGGTACTGTCTGCAAGACAGCCAACAATGGAGCATTTGTCTGCAGCCCAAGCCCCACAGCGGAGACCATGGTCCTCCCCATTTGGGCAGTTCCCGCTATTGTTGGCAGCTGTGCCACTGTCCTTGCCTTGGTGGTACTCAGCCTGATCCTGTGCAACCACTGCAAGGGCCGCAACAAGACCAAAGTGCCAAAAGAAAGCAAGGAGAAGAAACCCAAGGAGAAGAAGAAGAAAAAGAAAAAGGGTAGTGAGAACGTAGCGTTTGATGACCCAGATAACATCCCACCATACGGGGATGACATGACGGTACGGAAACAACCAGAAGGGAACCCCAAACCGGACATCATTGAGAGGGAGAACCCTTATCTGATCTATGATGAAACAGACATTCCCCACAACAATGAGACCGTCCCCAGTGCACCCTGTGCCCCCTGTAATGGCCCAGAGGCAGACATTGAACACTATGACATAGACAATGCCAGTAGTATTGCCCCTTCAGATGCAGACATCATCCAACACTACAAGCAGTTCCGCAGCCACACGCCCAAGTTCTCCATCCAGAGACACAGCCCGCTGGGCTTCGCCAGACAGTCTCCCTTACCCCTTGGAGCAACGAGCTACACCTACCAGCCACAGTACACCCAAGCACTGAGGTCCACCCCGCTCAGCCACTCCCACTCAGCTTGCCCCACCCCGAACCCTCTGTCCAGACACTCCCCAGCCCCGTTCACCAAGCCCTCCTCCTTTTATAGAAACACTCCAACCAGAGAACTCAACCTGGCTCGCCGTGAGGGCAGCCCGCTGGACCTGCACAATGACATGTGCCAGCCACCACCCATGTTCAACTACGCTACCCGGCTGGGGAGGCGCAGCAAGAGCCCGCAGACCATGGCCAGCCACGGGCACACCTCCAGGCCTGGCAGTCGGCTCAAGCAGCCGATCGAGCAGATTCCCCTGGAGACGGGGCCTCCTGTGGGGCTGTCCATCGAGGAAGTGGAGCGGCTGAACACCCCGCGGCCACGCAACCCCAGCATCTGCAGCGCTGACCACGGGCGCTCCAGCTCGGAAGAGGACTGCCGCAGGCCACTGTCAAGGGTCCGCAACCCCGCTGACGGCATCCCTGCCCCAGAGTCCTCTTCAGAAAGTGACTCTCATGACTCCTTCACCTGCTCAGAGATGGAGTACGACCGGGACAAGCCGGTGTCTTACAGCTCCCGAGTCCCCAAGCTCTCTCAAGTCAACGAGTCAGACGCTGACGATGAGGACTACGGCGGGAGACTCAAGCAGAGGCGATACTCGAGCCGAAGGGCAGAAGGAGGGCCTGGCATTGCCCAGATGCCCCCTACTGACCAGCATTACACCCTGCCCCACAAACTGGGCCAACAAGCTGGGGGCTTCAACTGGGACAATCTGTTGAACTGGGGCCCCGGTTTTGGACATTATGTAGACGTGTTCAAGGACTTAGCCTTGCTTCCCGAGAATGCGGCAGCAAAAGACATTGAAATGAACAGTGGGGATGGCTCGGTGACCATTCTAAACGAAGGAGAAGCTGAGCAATATGTATGAGACTATTTATTACGATGTTGTAGAATATGGTGATGTTCTCCTCTTAAAAAAAAAAAAAGAAAGACTGTATATTTCGAGAACATTGGACTACGTGTGTTTTTTTTTTTTTTTTACATTATTCAAAACTGTAAGACGACTTTCAATGCAGTAAGGCAGAAAAACGGCACCTGTAACATGACAGATTCTGTCATTATCCACCTTGGAATAGTTTACCAGTCTTTTCTAGCTCCAGACTGTACAATCGTGCATTCATCTCTCTGGGGCCTCGTTACAGCGTATCCATTGACACTGAATGGCTCAAAAAAAGAGAAAAAAAGAAATCCATGTCTGAATTCCATTTAGCGACTGCAAAGCCCCGTTCATGTTATCGTGATCAAACATTTCTGTTCTTTATTACCAATATTGCCTCTCCTTTCCAAAAACGTCTACAACTTCACAGCTGAGAGATAAGAGGGTAGATAATATTAACACTCACAGGAAGAGAATTCCAATGGGCCGTGGAGCAAAAGAAAATCCCGGTTTCTGTCTTTTTAGGGGTCAATTTTTAATTCGCTTAAAAGGAAGCATGTGTGTTTGATCTGACTGCACCTGTGGGTGACAGGACACAGCCCTCGGTGTCAAAGTAAGTCCACCGTTTCGCTCGCACGGTATGGCGGACCCCACCAATGTTATGATCCCTTTTCTCAGTGTCTATCTTTACCCTGGTGTGTTTTCTCACAGATGACTGGCCAAACGCTCCAAGAGTGAGGATTAATCGAGTCCCCTGCCTTACAGACATTTGAGGATTTCAGCACGGGGAGGACTTTTCCTCTCCTGTTTTTCTGGCCTAAGTTCAGTAGGAGAGGAGGTTTTGCGGGGTGGGGTGGGGGGTGGGGGTGGGGGTGGTGTTGTTTGTCACAAATTTTGACCTGCCAAGTGTTTTTCAGGCGACGATGATGATGATGGTGATGATGATGTATGGATCCTATAAACATGACCCCAACTAAAACACTATGAACTTGTGTACATTTTTTTTAATTCATGAGAAATCATGGAGTCATTTGTTGTTGGTGTCCTTGTCCATTATTTTGACATGTATGGTTTCTACATTTTTGTACTGTTTATTAACTTAAATTACTTAAGCTGTGTTTTTATGGATATTTTCATATGCTGAAATGTATGTTCTTACTTTCGGGGAAAGTAAGATTGAAGACTTATTTTTTACATTTGTTACATATGTAACATCAGTATTTTCCACTTTTGATAAAACTATAACATGCTGTATGCTTTGTACCTGTAAAAAGCCAATAACAGAATAAAAAAGTATTTATTTAAAAGCTGCTTTAGGAGCTTTTTCTTTCCTGCAGTGGTAAGCAACTGATTTAGATGCATATGAGCGTCAGCAGTTTTTAAAAATTGCCACCTTAAAATGAGATTACCTCCCATCCCAAATCATTTGGATGGTAAATTATTCTATGTTCAAGGCTCGCTCTGTGCAGTCTGTAAATAATACCGGGTATGAACAAAACATTTAAAAAGGCATTTCAGGACCCGAATGAAACTGAGCCACCTCGCTCACAGCCAAGCAAAACATCAAGCAGACTCCGTGATGCTGGGCCCTATATTGCTTTCAACAATTATTTACATCTGGCTTATTGAGCAGAACCCCTTTTTTTTGTCATAGCTCAGTGATTCGGTATGCAACATGCTTATCTTCTCCATCATCGAGGGGAGAGAGGCCACGGGAGAAAAAGCAGGGAGCCGTGAACCCGGCGAAGAGTGACAGCCCGAATCTGGGTAAATTACTACGGGCTCGCGGAGGGGCTCGGCCCTGCAGAGAGCTCTGTTGACCGAAGCGTCTTTGGGAAGGCTGTACCACACCAATGCTGAGATAATAATAACACTCGCAATGATAATGAGAGCGTGGGAGGTAAATAGGAGATGGATTCAAACAAACCTCACAGCATCTCCTCTGGTGTGACATGGCAGGGTCTGAAAGATAGAAGACAGGGGCAAGTTCAGGAGCAAACCCCCCCACCTCCTCCCTATAGGTAACCAGGAGAGGCTTGTATACACAAAGGGCACATTGTTCTACATTATGGTGGGATGTAAAACACTCATGAGGACTGACATGAATCTGTCTTCCTGATTTTCTTGGGGGCAGGGTTGTGTGTGTGTGGGGGGGTGTTCCTCTTTTTTTCCACAAGTGCTGTTTTTGGATGTTATCCAGATGGCTGCTGGACTTCACCGAATGGCAGAGGAGCTTATGATGTGTTTAAGGATTAATTGCTGTATATATCTTAAGTGTGAACATTGCATGTGACATTATAGGACATGGCCCTTACAGAAATACAACATATGCTTCTCCTGTCAGCTCAAATGAACACGGGTGCTGTTCCAGTAAGAAATAAGTTATTTGTGTTAGCAATGACATAAGATACATGCTGCCATGCTCAACCACACGATTACAGTTCTCATTTTAGAGAGCCGTGCAGCAAAGTAATCTTGTGTGCATCATAAAATCATGACGGTGCAGAGCTCGGATTGGAAGAAAATGATTTCCAAAAGTGTCGCGCCAACATTTCAGCCATAATGTGTTTTGCAGATCTCCACACTAAACGTATTCATCCTGAATGAAGGTGTGAAAAAGCCGCCATTCGATTTTCCCATGCCGCTCTTACAGACTACTGGCTTTTTTTTTTTCCACCCTTGAAACAACAAATGTCATCAAAACATAATTCCCATTAAGATGATTTCCATGTTGACTTAAGTGTTGCTCCAGTATTTACACAAGGATGTGGCATTGAGCTGTGATTGACTTCCTGAAACAGAGTTCCTCCCCAAAAATCCTCCCAAAAGCTTATGTATAAAGATTGATTATTCTGAGCCTCGGCGTCCTCGAGCAGCTACAGCGCCTCCCTCAGTTTGATTTAAATGGGTTGTAATTAAAAACACATTCGCTGCTGGAACGAGTTTCACTCTTACTGTCACTGGTTGGTGTTGAGTGACTTTTGATTTGACTGTGAATGTGTATAAATCAGTCAGTGACAGTGAACTTATTTTAATCCTCACAACAAATGTAAAAACACATTGTAAAAAGATATTCTATAAAAAGCTGGGTGCTTCTTCAATGGTAGCACATGGGCTTTGGTTGCATGCAGGTCAGCAGTTCATATAGAGAACAAAAGAGGCAGAACGCATTGATCTCAGCAATCTCAGAGCCCACTGCTTCATGACACTTAAGCTTTTAATTAGCTTTTCTTATTTATCAGCATTCATATGCAGATATCAGTTTATAGAGATTAGCCAAGATGTTGAGCTACTGTCGAGCTTGAAAGTCAAGTTGCATAATGAGCCGTGGATGGAAGAGTCAGTCACCAGAAACCCCCAAAATATAATGTGGTAAAATCAAGCAGCAACCTCCAGGACTGAAAAATGAAGCCAACACAAAATGGCCAAAAACCGCAGTTCCTCAAATGGCCACTTGAGGCTGGTTCCAAAAGCGAGGCAATCTCCATAGACTTCCATTTTAAAATGCCCAACTTTACAGCAGAGATAAACATTTTTACAGCCTGGCACAATAAAAAGTTTTGGTCTCTACAGCTAATTTCATGACAACTGTACGAGGGGTGAATTCTTATATAACTCGCTCATTTACATTATACTAAAGTCATGCATATTTATGCCTCAAATGACTTAATAAAATAAAGTTACACTCCTTCACTTGTTCTGGAGCTCTCGACCATGTTACACAGAGGACAGCGGATGATCAAATTTTGTAGTACTTCTCATTAATGTTGGCCTTAAAGGTTAGATTACACAGTATGAACACATACATACACATTTACACGGATATGGTCAAAAGCTCCAGAGCAAGCTTGAGTTGAGATCGCTCAGTCAACCTATTGACTATCAAAACCGATGTTTAATTGACTGAACTGTTCATGTCAACTTGTTAGATGTCAGGGGTCACAGTATTCACACCTCTTGTCCCTCACACAGTATATCAGACCACTCAGTATGTCTCCCTCTCATTAGCAGAGTCGTCATATGGCTCTGCGTCTTGACGGATAAATCATCGCTTCATCATCTGAGGGCCTACATGTGAAACAACATTAATGCTCCGCAAATTATCACCCGACCTTAGTGGCACTCTCCATTTCACATCTGCATCAAAGCTGCGAGGCTCGCCTTCGATAAGTGTTCTTCAATGCTGTGTGTACTGCAGCCAGCCAATGCCTTTCAACACACATGAAAGCGTGAAGCTGTTGGGAAATGAAACAGAGAGATAGATGTGTGTGTGTGTGTGTGTGTGTGTGTGTGTGTGTGTGAGGAAGACGATGGCTGTCCCATCTTTGGAAAAGCGCCTTTCTTCCTCTTCGACTCTGAAACTCTGCGGTTTTTAGCATGGAGGGGCTTGGATTAGGGGTGCTCTGGTTGCCACCAGCTTGAGATCATTTCTAGAAGTGCATGATGGATGCTAAACAGACAGCATCGCCACCAGGAGACCCCTGGCTCGAGCGTCTCTGTCAGGGAGTCGCTCTGTCAGGCTCCGCAGAGGCAACACATCTGTTTCTGATCCCATGTGTGACATTCTGCTGCTTCAGCGATTTCAGGCTTTTGTTTTGTTTTCTAATTCGGGGAGATGCTGCTGACTTAAGTGCCGGTTAACTCGCTGTGTGTTTGGCGACCGGCAGAGCACTCACTCTGCTGGGAATGAGATTCTCCCAGCAGGTCCCACTGGTTTCTTTTGCTTTGACACAGCAGATGTTAGTGCTGTTTACATTGACTTGGGTTAAAGTGAAACACGATCAACACACTCTGTTTGCAGAAGTCTGAGCTCTGGAGGCGGGTTGTACCAGCTGGCATCAACTTTAAGTCTGAACTGAGTCATGTTTTCTTTTACAACAAAGCTTAAAGTTAGTAGTAGTGACATGATAATCCCATTCTGCACTTCCTCTCAGTTTTGCAGAGCATTTTAGCCTCTTTTCACTCATCGTTTCAGTTACTTGGCTCCAAGTTTCAGTGTTTTATTTCAGTCTCATCATTCGATCAACCAAAGAGGCTCTTAAATCCCACTGTGCGCTACCTGCTCAGCACCAAACAGCAGACGGGCAAAGTTAGTGACTAGCTGGTGAACACAGGGAAGGATTTAGCTGCTAAGGAGTCAGATATTTCCCTCAGCAGAGCAGCAGAGCTAAAAGGAGAGCGTGAATATTGGATTCAGGTGACTAGAAACTGCAGTTAAATGCTAATGTTGCTCCATGTCTACTAAAAATGGTAACACATGAAAAAACAACAAAGTAAACTAGTTTAACTTTAACAGCTAAACTATGATTAAGCCTAAATCAAGCCCTCATGATCCAACCCACACTATCATAGTTTCATTATATTTATCTTCGTCACACTCTGATAACTCTCCTCTCCTGTCACTTTAATGATTGCTATTCCTCACCTGGCCACCAGTTGTCCTCACTGTTCTAACTCATCACCTGAGCACTCACCTGTCTACACACCTGCTCCAGATTGGTCATCAGCCTCTGCACATTTCCTCCCCAGCCAGCGCTCGCTGCTTTGCGGTGCTGTCTGCGATGCTTTGTCATTGTTCTGCTCTCTATGATCGCTGTTTTTTATTTCATTTTGACCAAGTAAAGAATTGCTTTTGCCTCATGGGTCCATATTCCAGTCACACCCTTCACCCTTTAAACGAAACACAGAACCCCTGAATCAAAATGTCCACAGTTTCCCTCACTTGCAGACAAGTCTGAAGTACCCGAGTCTGCCTAAACCCTCAGTTTATCAAGTTCACAAGGGCCCCAGGTGCATTCTGCAGTGGTGCAAATGATCTAAGCGGTTCAATTCAGCCCAGTTTTGAAGTGCTTGTGTTGCATATTCTGTGTTACTTTATACTTCAGCTTTGCTACAGCTCAGATGAGAACATGGTACTTTTTATGCATTTGATATTTATTTGACAGGTACAGTTACAGATGGAGACTTTACATTAGAACATATGATACACTTATCAAAGAAAATACACAGATAAAACCAACCTTTAGTTCTTGTGTGCACTCACAGAAAAGCAGGATTAGGGTTAAGTTTCATGTGTCCTCTGTCTGATCAGAAATTTGCAATATAAACAAAGGTTATTATTATTATATCCATGATAAGGATTTGGCTTTAAACTCCCATCTTGCAGACTTGACATGAGGGCTGTGTACACTTGAGGCACAGTCAGAGCAGGGATGTCTGGAGGTGGGAGAGCATTTGGATTGAGTCCTTATCGAGGCTTTAAAGTCTGGCTGCAGTTCTTTCATCATACTGGAGTTCAGCTGAATCAAAACTCCATCTAACATCTTCAAGAGGGGTCACGATCACTCATGATCGGCGGCTTACACACAAAAACAACAGTCAACAAGCAAATTGTGCAGGCAGGGCCAAAACCTCAAAGCCAGAATACACACACGCAGAAGTCTCCATGTGGCCAGTGTGTGTGGGTGGACTGGCTATCTAAATGTTTACTGTTCCTCCAGCCACTGCCTCGCTGTAACAGCCACTCCGAAGGCCTCAGCTGCACTTTAATGGACAAAATGGTGAAATAGTTTTTCTTCAATGTATGAAACTTGATTTGAAAACTTTGAGGCAATTATGTCTAAAACTTTAAGTTGCGTGATTATCTAATAATCCTGATTAACGTGCGAGATGTTGTAATCATGATTAGTCATGATTGGTCTTTGATTGAGTGGATTAATTAATTGTGCTTCTGCAATATCTTGATTATTTTCAACTGCTGCCTTAACTCAGGAAATGAAACTGAATGATATTACTTTGCGATTCTGTCATTTTAATAACAGCAAGTAACGTTAGCGCCACATGATCCTCCATGATCAACTGTATTCTCTGCATTAAAGGTGAGTGATGGATTTTGGCACATTTCCTGTGGATTTCTGCAGCTTATCGTCGACTCGTGTGCCACAGGTTTGGTCAGGACGGTAGCATTTCTCTTATTGTGCTGAGTTAGGGCGAAGATTACTGAGAACTGAAAACAATGCTGGTCCTGCAGCCAAGATCTTCAGCAAAACAAACATCCGTGATGAACTGAGGGAGGCTGTTGTTGTTCAGTCCAAACCGCAATCAGAAACCATGAGCAGAGGAGGAAAAAAGCGTTTGGTTTTCATGCACATGTGCAGCAGTTCAGGGATACCTCGCCTCAAGTTTGGATAATACTAAAACAATTCATCTGTAATGTCAGAAACACTGTAGATAGGAATCTGTATTATCAGGCTTTATCTCATCTGAATGTGTTTCCTCCATCTGAGAAGTTTAACTGTGTCAGGAATGTTTTTATTTTCGTGACAAGGTAGTTAGAAGGACATTCTTAATACTTTTTCGCTTTAATGCTGCTTTATGGATGATCAACAGAGGAATTTATGAGTCTTGAGTCGGTGTGCTTCGCCTTGTGTATTTGTGTTCTATGCTTTTATGCATCTGGCTACAAGGAGAATTTCCCCGCAGGGACAATAAAGATGAATTGAAGTTGAGAGGATCAGAGCGCAGAAAGAAGCAGCGGTGAGCAGGGATTCAGCTCCTCGTTAAAGGTACCCAGCGGAGTTTTCACTGTAAACAAACAACGTTCAGTGCGTCTCACCAAACCGCGCTCTGTGTATTCTGTCCTGTGCTGCACTTCCTACCTGATAAACATCTGCTAAGCTCTTTTATGGTTTGGTCATGTTTAACACTGGCTTGCACCGACGTCCTCGTATTATTACTTCTTATTTGCAGATTGTTGCCCTCCTGGCGCACTAAGCATTAACATATAGAGCTGGATATGTCAATCCCATCATCTTTGCTCCCAGCGTGTCCCAGAGGCCAACGGCGGTACTGCAGCAGCTGCAGCAGCAACAGCAACAAAACAAAACTGGCAGCTGAAACTGAAGTAACCGCTTTATGTTGCTGTTGTTTGTTTTATGCCTTCAGACCAATAAACAAGGTTGGAAAAAGCATGTGCTGCCCAGAAAGCATTTCCAGACTGAAATATTTCAGCAACTATTGGAATGTTGTTTAGATATTCATCATCCTGAGTGGATGGATCCTGAAGACTTCAGCCATCCTCTGACTTCTCAGATGGCACCAAGAGGTTCACATCTGCTAACTTTTGCTAATTACCTCTAAACATTTGGTATGCTAAACCAAAATGTTGAATATGATACCTGAATCATCGGCTTGTTAGCATTTTTCTTGTGAGTATTTACCTCAGAGCCATCAGCATGGCGTTAGCACTCCACAAAACCTGGCGGTCAGAAAGCCCTCAGGGGGCCTGAAGGATGGGTTTACAAGGTCACATGATGAACCTATGAGTTTAGGAAGTGAGTCAGAATAAAAGTCTGTTGTTTGCTTGTCAGAATTGTCTGTATTCTTTGCTTTTTCTTGTGAAATACTGTAAAGTTTTACTCCCTTAGGCCTCCAAAGATCTTCAGAAACACACATATTTCTTTGATTGAGCAGGTTGATTCCAGCCTGTGAGGAGTTCACAAGGAGACGTTTCTTCAGAATAAGGTGTCTGAAAACAAAACACAAAAAAAATTAAAAGCGCCACCGTCAAACACTTCACAGAAAACCTTTAAAAATGTGATAATAAACACAAGCTCAGTCTGAAGATCAAATATCTTGTCCCACGATTTTCTTCTTCACGCTGACGCTTTTCGGTTAAGACACAAACAAACAGTCCAAACAGAAAGTCTTCCTCTCTCTGGAGAAGCCAGACGAAGCTACACATTCAATAAATGTTGAGCACACTTTGTCTTTTCCCACTTATTTTACAACCTGAGCTCGACAACCCGCACTAATCTAACATTGATGTCTTCTCTCAGCGACAGTACATTATGAGACGCAGAAACAGCTGCTCTGCTCAATATGCAATCACCACATATTTCTCCACAGCCGGCCTGTTGTGATGTTTATGAAACCGCGGTGTGTTTCTGCCTACGAGCTGGTGTGAATGTGTGTGAAGCACGTACATAAACTCTCTCTCTCAGGCACACACAGGTGTCTGCACACACTGTAAACAGCATTCATACTGTACACACAAACTGCTTCGGGTGACCCTTCTGCTGCTTCTCGTGTGCTGGTTTCCAGCTCTAACCCTGGATGGTTATTAGTTATGATGCCTGTAGGAAATGGCAAAAGGCTAAATGTCAGAATCCACAACAACAGCGTGGATAATCTGTTTCCTGAGTTTAAAATTGGCTGCGCTGGGTGGTTTGAGAGTTGGCAGCATTTCGATGTAGCCGCGGCCGTTATTATACTACAGAGCTATACAGATTGAATGTATCTGTCCCACCGAAATGCAGCAGCATCTGAAAGGACGTCTCATTAAAACCATTAGCACAATATGGGCTTCTCACGGGCACATGACAGCCATTTAGCCGCGATCCCATAACAGATCCCTGGTTTTGCTAACACCTGGTGGAATTTTGTAGTTGAATAGTTTGCAATAGCCTCCACTTCGCCCGTCTTTCACCCTCCTGACAGACTCGCACGTACATGTGGCGGGAAACAAAAGTCACGTACAAATAAATGGCACTTTTTAGGTATGGAGGAATGCGCGCACACTTGGCAGCTGACAGGAGCACATTAATTTTCACCCCCCGAAAAAAGAAAGAAAAAAACGTTTGTTGCCTCATTGTCCCTCCTTTGCTCATTGGCCACTTCAGTCGCCCTGTTCCCTTTGGATTTTCCCATGCCCTGCTATCTTTTCTCAAGTCTTAATCTTTTCATTCTGTCAGGGCCGCTCTCGGCAGCCTCCGCGCTATTTCCAAAGGTCTGGGCTTCATGCTAATTGTCTCTCAATGGCACGGTTACCTCCCACCTACATAATGCACCTTGTTTCCTCTGCTCAGGCTGGGCTGCACCATTTTGGCTCATTCAAATTCAGCAGGGAGACGGACTGTAAAAGCAATGCCTCAGGCTACGGCCCTGCAAAGCAACTACCAGAAGAAGAAGAAGAAGAAGAAAAAAAAAAATGATTTGCTTCCCTGTTTTTGGCGGAAAATTTCTGTGGGTGGGCCGACCGGTGGGACGGTTTGAAGGATGAGTTGCATGTGATTGCTGTTGTGTTAGACAAAACATCATTTCTCAACTGCAAGTTCTCCGTGCCAGCATTTATCACACAGTTCATCATGTCGCACAGCAGCGCTACCGAATCGTACATGTTACTTTTGAATTAGCTTCACTCTCAATCCCAGTGCTTTTTCTCCATCTGCCAGCACTTTGATCTACAGTTCTCAGATGCAGCAAAAAGGCAAAAGGAGGTAAAGGTTATAAAAATCATATTCAGGACCTGAATGCACAGCCCCTCTCGCAGGTTAAACGGGACCACTGTCGTGAAAGGCGCACATAAATTGTGCTAATTGTGTCCACGTAGAGCCCAAATTGGCTGTTTTTCTTTGGCTGGAGAGATCTCAGCCACTCAGGACTAAGACGACAGCCATGCACCATTAACATCTATTCAAGTGCACACGCTTTGATCTTCGCTGTGAGAGAGAGGGAGAGCAATGAGGGAACACAGGGGGAGAAAAATAAGGAGAAAAAACATCATCAACAATTCAAATGCACCCAATTATTGGACCATAAATAAAAGGCTAATTAGCATAAATTGCTTCCACATTGTTGCTATTTTTACATCATTTCTTCTTCCCGATTTTGTGGATGTCTTTTTTTTTTTTTTCGCTATATTGTGTGTGTAGGCTTCTGCATTAGAGAGCTTGAGTTATGATGGAGATGCTTAATTTCATCGTGAAATTGCTGCGCTAATTAAAACTGCTGGATAAATATTTGCTTTTTGCACAGGACCCACATGTGTTTTTGTTTGCACACACACACACACACACACACACACACACATAAAAAAGACTTTTGTTATCTCAGAAACGAGCTGATCCTGATATCATCACAGCATCATTTTGATCCGTATCACAGAACTGTCAACGCAGCATCTGTGACATTTCAAACTAATGGCTTCGGTTTCCCTCTGACGTCCCGGTCATCAGCATCAGCATTTATTTAGCCGTGGAATATTTTGGCTTGTAGTTGGCAATTAAATTAAAGCTCAATTGATTTAGCTTTTTCTAAAATTAGGAGCAGAGCGAGGGAAAGTACTGAAACACCGCAACCAGAATGAGTTTCACACGTCTGCCTGAAGGTTTTGTTTTCCAGTCATCCTCTGTGATGGTGCTTATAAAGGGCAGCCTGTCTGCTCTGTCTGGTTTGGGTTATGAAGTCACTTCTGAATACAGAAACAAGACGGCGAGGATCAGGTCGGATCACGGTTCTTTCCCAGCGTCTTCTGAAACATTGTTTTTGATCAGACGAACCAGGATCTCCAGAAATGGAAACAAGATCTCGTCGCTCCTTTCCCCCATTAACCCTTAATCGACATTTAGACATCATATATCCGTCTGCGTGTGTTGGAATTTAGTGCAGCGCCTGCCGGGAATCAAACCTGCACTGATTGTTTGTAGTTTTATCTGTCTGACCAGTCGACTGTGAACATAATGAGGTTTAAAGATGGCGTTCCTGCATTCTTCCTGCAGGGTTGAAACCCTCAACACGCAGCGATGCTAAGCTGTCCTCTCCCACACACTTTCAACACGTCGGGCCAGAGGTTCAGCCTGCCATTTGACTTCGAGACATCTTTTGTTCTCTTGTGGTTTTTAGTTTAGTTTTTATTACACGCTCTGATTCATCTAATTCCAATTTATAATTGCCAGTTTGAGGCGCCGAAGGTTACAATAATAAGCCATAACTTCTCTCGGGTTTGAATGTTTTCCTTGGTCACTGTTGATGTCATTCGGCCATTAAAATGCCAAAAAATGACTTAATTGTAATTTCCATCCAAGTTGCAGAGGGAAAGACCACTGATTTCCAATAAGTGTCCCTATAGATTACTGCAAGGGGTTGTTTTGGGCGGTGTAGATTGTCTTTTTGGCAGAGGTGGACAATAAAAAGAAAAAATATGATGAAATTATTCATTTTTCAAAACTTTTCTCAGCGTTTATTTTGACTCGCGTTGACTGTGAAGTGGAAAATCTGCTCATCTAATAACTGTACAAACCTTCTGTTTGGCCGTTTGATGCTAGTCAGAACCGAATTCTCAATACTTCTGTTTTTCAGATACACAGTAAAGCAGCAACGCTGATGGACGACAGGTGTGAAGAGAATTTTCACTTTTGCTTATGTGATAATAAATAATAGAATAGAATAAATTCCATTATTGTATTAAGATGTATTGCTTTTGTGGTGCAGGACTGAGGATGTGATGCTGGAGTCCACTATCACTATACTATAGTGTCAATTTGATGTCAGGGTTGACGCCCTTGTTAGAGAACCCTTCTGGGAACCCTTCTTCTTCACAGTGTGTGATGAAAAAAGGTGGCAGAGAGTCGTCTTTGTCTGCCTAACGACGCTGAAGTCAGCGCAGAGTTTGCGTGGAGGTCAGCTGTGTCTGCATCTGGCACTCCGAATCCAGACCACCTCTCCATGTTGATCAATCAAAGAAAACCAAACATCGCATCTCCTTTCTCATCAGCCACCGTGAAATCATGCATAAAGTGGAAAAGATTGTCCGCTCTCCTCGAATGCTGAAGTTCAGCCTGCTTTTCAGAGAGCTCCTATCATGGCTGACCCGCCACTGAACCTCTCGGCTCTGTCTCGCAGTCACTGCCAATGTAAGCAGATGCCTCTTCAGGGCTCGCTTTCAGTCTCTTATTTATGCATGGGATGATAATGCTATCCTGCATGTGATACTTCAAGAGAGGGAAGAGTCAATAACTAATGGAATTCATGCTAAACAAGCACTCCTCTTCCCTCTTAGTGAACCACCCAGGTTTTCCGCTGATACGCTCACCTCTGCTGAGCATCGACTGCGAGCCCACACAGTTTGCCACAACAGCTTTAGCTCAATTACTGCAGGTCCTGCTGGATTGAGCCCTTTATATCTCCAGCTGGGAAAGCTCACTCCTCTAAACTGCAAGAGCGGGGAAGCTTTTGGAAAGATCTATAAAATGACATCCAGAACACAAAACCTCCCTCCCTGCCTCTCCCCCTCTCTCTCCGTGGCTCCATAATACAAGGTTTTACAGTCTGAAAGAAGGTATCAGTCTCTTGTAAGTCCTGCAACTGGATACGTTTCATCCGCAGAAGTTCAGCAAGCCATAAATCAAAAGTTGCACTTCAGGAGTAATGTTATAATCAAAGGATACGTGCACACTTTGAGAGTCAGCAGAGTCATTCAGAGGAGCTGCAAACACAATCAGGATACAGAGTGTGACGCAGCGAGTGAAGCAGAGTTTAACGTGAAGTATCTGATGAGCTGTGAGACGTTTTCTCACAAAGCTGCAGTCCAGGATCTCACTTTAGCATCTGTTGGCAGGTGAAGGAGACATATGTGGATATACTGTATCAACCTATGCCATCAATATCACAGTAATGTTGTACTGCTCGTATGTAGGAAAGCATGATTTTCACTTGTTTGCATTGTCTTTATTGTTTCTTCTTGCTCACTGTTCATGCATATATAATCAAATACAGTTCATTGCATGCTGTATGCATTACAAGTGCGAGACAGCTCCTTCAAATCACTTTTATATACCAATAATTTGCAATAGCAAATATATTTTGGACCAACATAAAGCCCCATTATGCACCTATTTCCAGTTATTTGCTTTATGTTTCTGTTTTTATCTCAGCTCTATTGTCCAGATCACATCTGCTTTGTTGATCCTTGATTGTTTTCTGCATGTGTAATCTGTTATATGTCATGTTTTATGTGCTGCTGTCTTGGCAAGGACCCTCCTTTAAAAGAGATTGTTTTGATCTCAGTGAGGCTCTTTCCTGGCTACATACAATCATTGTTATTTTTTCCTGAATATATATTGTTTTGTTTATTTGATAGAGAAAATCAATCACCAATCTTACCGTCAAAAGCTTCCAAATAATATAAATTGACCGTCCCACCCTGCTGGATAGTGGATAGGAACAAACACATACAAGTACAAAAAATGGAAACAGGATATTTTGTATATCCAGATTTGGTTACCAGTGTTTCAATGACAACACACTGAGCAATCATTGCTCTCACGTTGCTTCTTTTTTCCCATTGTAACATTTGACAGTTTTCTACTTTTGATGGCTTGTTTATGAGCAAGTAACATCAAAAATGTGTTATCTTGGCTCACAGTAGCCACCTACTGCAGCTGATTTAAAAATGCCCGAGCTGAAATGTGGGAAAACATTAAATAAGCTTTGACTTCTGACAGAGGCAGGTATGCTACAGCGCTGGTAATAAATCAAAACACATGGCGTTTAGGAGAGGGTCACAGCCTACCCGAAAAGTGCGTTCTGGTGTGTTTGGCTGAATTCTGCAAATACGCTGTGCATGTGTTCAAAGGTAAAAGTTATTTCTAGCTCCAGTTTCTATGATGGGCAGTTATTAACATCTAAAACCACGACTCAGCACATTGTTTCTTCAACAGCAGCTGAACATCAGCGATTGATTTTAAATTAGGTGCGCAAACATACAGGCTTAGTAATGATATGATTTTATCCCACTGTACAGAGTGGAAGTCAAACAGGCTGATAAGTGCTCAGAGTAGAGCGTAAGAGGCTGCATCTGAGAGTTCAGCAGGTCAGCTAAGACGGCTTTGCCTGAATATTTCCAGGTGATTAAATTCAGTGGTGAGAGTCTTGTGAAGACCCTCCAAACTCTGCACCTGGTTCGTATTCCGTCCTCACAACCTGCTTTCTTTGGACACTACATCTTCCTCTTATTTGATTTCAGCTCTTTGAGATATAAAATACACGCAGATACTTAAAAACTGTCTTCGGGGATGGTGAGGTGAGGTGGAGAAAACCTTCTGAGCCATTTGGAAAATAGATTTATTGAGATTTGGCAGCAGGGCGTGGACTGTCAAAAGAGTTCGGAATGAAACAGAAAGCCATACAGTCTATATAGCAACAATTATGGGATCTATTAATGCTTTCTTTGTACCCACCACTCGAACAAGTCAATCTTGGATTCTGTTCAGGTATTTTTATGAGATGGTTCAAAGGCCTTATGGCACCAAAGTTTCCTCACATGGTTCCTGTCTTTGCTGAACAGTGTCAGCAAACACTTTATCTGATCAGATGGATGCCTTAGATGCAGAAAGCCACACAGGCCTGAGTTTCCATCTGTCCCACAGTCAGGATGGTCTACATTTAGGTTTTTACGACTTAGCGAACGGAGGTGGCTCTGAGGTTATTAGATAGCAGTAAATTCCTGTGCTTCGTGCCATTATCTTGAGTAAGGGCATATATAATGGAACGTGATAGGTTTACTGGTCCTCCAAAGTCCTCTCTGGCTATAAGCATGGAAAGCTACTTTTGCTGGCAAAAACAAAATAATTCATCAGAGACATGAAGATATTTAAGTAATCAAAGTTTGAGACAGGAGATGCCGCTGTCAGCATTACTGCTTCAAGCTTTGCAGAACAAGGAGCTGAATGAGCCGTTTTTTAATCTTCATTGATCCAAAAAGGGTTTTGCTTAGCACGCATGACCTTTATTCAGCAAGAAGCCCGACTCCATCCGTTTCCAACCTGGACCCTGTTCACCGTTTTCCATCAAGCCAACCTCGGTAAACTTTTCTGTCTATAAAAGGCTTGAATAACAGCGGATAAGAAGTCATTCAGGGCACTTCCCATGGTTCAAAGTCCTCATGAGCAAACCACGTTTTCATGTCCCAGCCGAGCTCAGGGGCTGTCTATCTGCTGGTAGGTGAAGTTAGAGATGCAACAACCCAACACAGGCTGCAGAGGATGACCAGCTCTGTCCACCACACCAGGACTGCTGTCCTCTCGTCTTCTGGGAACTCTGCACACATACGTCTTTGACCAAGAACACCTGGATAACACAGACAAAACTGTCTGAAAACACTTCATGTACTCCAGTAATTGTACACCACCAAAGATTAAATTGTGCTTTGAATAAACAGTCGTCCAATTCTAAGCAACAAAAAGTAATTTGACACATCCAGATAAGCTTTAATACGATGTAGTGTATCTATGATCCACATCAGATGTAGACACCTGCTGGGGTTAAGGTGACCGACTGTCCTTTCAAGAGCTGCTAGTCCGAACTGTTTAGAGGTAACACAGACTTAAACCCAACTGAACAGCTTTTCGGATGAAAGGCAGCACTTTAATGTCAGTTATTGTTTCATTCCAAGTCCACAACAACAGAAATGTGCCCCGAGACAAATATGGAGTGCAGAGCATGTGTATCCTGTGCAAATATTTGTTTTAATGTTTTCACATGCAATCTAACCTCAGAGGAAGCATCATGGAGTTGTTTAGGCTCAGTGTGGGCAGCAAGAGCAAAGTCTATGAATGTAAGAATGCCTTAAGATTATATGTAAAACCTTATGCTGATGTAAAAAAAATGCTGTATTGTGCTGTATGTTGTGTTGAATCCTGTTATGTATTATTGTTATGTATTGTAGTTTGTACTATTGGCTCATTTCACTTGTTTATTCTTGCCTGCTTGTGTTATTTACTGTATGCTTCACATGGATGCCTGCATGTTGGTTCATTTAGCTTAGCGCTTTCCTCATTAGCTCACTCCTTTTCACTAAAAACATGGACTCCACCCACACATGACAGACTGGACCATCTCCTACACAAACCCAAGCATCTTCCCAGTTACTCTTTAGCCTTAGTACCCAGCACCTGCAGTACCTGCAGCACCTGCAACACCTGCTGCTCATTTGCTCAGTCTTGCTGCTGCTGGCATTAGCTGCTGCTGCCACTTCTTCTGTGTCGCATTTCATTAACAAGCTAGCTAACCAACACACCCAGAGGACTGACAGAGTGTCTGTCAGCCATGCTGTGGACTAATGGTTGACATTTTCTCTTCCTGAAGGAATTACAGTCCGGCTGAATCACTGCTGCTTCACTTCATCAAGGTAAGCTAGCTGTTTTATGCTAACATGAGTGCTATGAGCTGCTGTGTTTGTGTGCTTGGCTACCACTGAATCTTAATGGGTCTCCATTAGAGGAACATATGGGCTTGTTACCAGCTAATTTCAGCCCTTATGTGCAATATTGGCCTTGTGTTAACGTGGTTGAGCTCATTTTCTTATGCTTGTTGGTTGTGACTTGCTTTGAGGTGCTTTTAGGGTGTTCATTAGTGGCTGCTGTTGTTGTTTTGGAGCGTTTCTAAAAGCTAAATACAAACAAGGTCTCTAGTCGTGGTTAATATTGTACAGTATGGTGGATTTGGAGATGTTTACATAACTGTTGTTTACATACAACCAATTTACATAATAATTCAGGTCTTCTTGGGAAACTCAACATTGCTGAAATGGCTGAATAGTTCACTGTTGTTTGTACACAGTTCACATTCAGCTGAACATGAGGGAAGTATTTCACCTGAAAGCAGTGCTTTGCTGTATATCAATCTACTGATGGTCTTCTTCTGCTAAACATCATTTTATAAAAGCGATTATACTCTGTGTGAGTTTAATATTCTTAAAATCATAGTTGACTGGACAGATCAGTGCAGTAGTTGGAGGTGTTCTGTTGGGAAATTGCCACATGGCGGCTGGGACGTGCTCACATTATGGTCCAGTACTGTAATGTACACGCTCTTTATGTGTGCATGCTCGTTGTGATCTGGATGCCGACCAGGGAAATGGTCATACTGTGGTTGGTGCTGCCGTCCCACATTATACTACATAATAGCTGGCATCTGACTTTGTGTGTAATGAGGTTTTGGGCAGAGAAGCTGTGCTGACCTTGATATGCTTGAGATGCAAAATATCAACTTTTTAAATGCTCACATATTCCAGATGAGTTGGCCGACTGGAGTAACTGAAATCTAACAATGCTCTTTTATATCGCTTCTGATGGCTCGTGTGCTTTGTTTTGTTTGACGCATTAAGCAGGACATTTAAAGATTTTCTGCTCCTTCAGTGCAACTCTGACTTTAAGCATTCCTTTATGCATTTTTTGCAGTTGTTGAGGTGGATACTGATGGTTTTGAATTGAGAAAAGCAAAATTGTAGGCCACCCTTGGTATTCCAGTTTTCTGTGGCTTTGTGATACCACAGTTTGCTGCATTAGCAATTCTCATCCGTGTCCCAAAATGTATCTGAAAAGACTAAAATAAAGATGCGACAGAGGCTGTAAAGCTGTGTGTGTAGTTTCCTATAATAAGACACTTTATCCAGGCATGTACTTTACTGGCATTGACTCTGCAGTTAGACATGTACACCTATACTTACACATGCTTACTTGCCACTATGAGCTGCGCCTGATCTCCTGCCTGCTGCTCTATTGCATCACTACCAGATGTACAGTGTGCAGTTTGTCTGTCAATGGACTGCTTTTGCATTTTGTGATCTATGGCTCTGTGCAGGGGCAAAAATCACACAATAACTAAAAGAAACAGGTCAAAACTGTCCCAGGATAGCTTGAATTTTTGCTTTTTAAGTAATGGTGGTAAATAAAACTGCAGTAAAGCTCATGATAAGTCAGAAACAGACTGATTGAGAAACGTTAAAAATAAACTGACAGCAGCTGGACAAATAATGAAATAGTTTATCGACAGAAAATTAATTGGCAGCTATTTTGATTGATTGATTGATTTCAGTAACTTTTCAGGCAAAAGTGAACCTCACAATGTTATATGTGAGGATCTGCTGCTTTTCTTTAGGTTTTGGACTGATTGTGCAGCTAAACAAGCAATGTAAATATGGGCTCTGGCAAATTATAAAAAATAAAAATGGGACTTTACAGAGACAGAGACAATAATTGTGTGCCTTGCTCAAAGGCTGTTGGTGATGGATGAAAGAATCTAGGATTCAAGACTGCATCTATTTCACTATTTTCTCAGTTAAATTAACCCTTTGGTCAATAAACCTCTAGAAAATAGTGAAAAATGTTCATTACAGTTTCTTAAAGCCAAAGGATTTTCATTATACCATCACAAAGGACAAAGTGAGAAGCTTGAACCAGGGAAAATTTGGCATTTTTGCTTTAAATATGACTCATTTCTGTCAGTCAACTAATTCATTTATCGCCTGTTTGTCTCAGCTGTACTTTCCTCACCTTTCAGTCTGGGAGTTGATTGTCAAGCAACACCAGCAAACTGTCTTCACGGTCGTCTCAGCCTCTGTGGCTCACTCTGCATCAGCAGTCCGAGAAAGTCGTTAGATCATCTCCAAAAACCTTCCACTTCGAGATGAGAGAGATGTTAAAAGATGTGTACAGTTAGAGGTCGACCACAGCTGTGATCCACAGCGATGTGGTCCAGTAATTGAGGATGCTTTGGCTGACACTCAGCCCCCGAGATGATTTACAGTGTCCTGATGGTTTTCCCAACTCCAGGACCTTGGCATCAGAGACAAAAGGAGTCTGTGCTGCCATTCGCTCAGATGGGTGAGACGTGAATGAAGCTGAAAAGGAGTGAAGCCTGCAGTCTAAATCTGTAATCCACGCTCAGCGCAGCTCATTGATGAGGTGCAGCAATGAAATGTTTCCTCTATAGTGTGTCTGACAGCGCTGGCTGTTTGTGATATCCAGAGCCAGGAGTTTTCCCAATTGCAACGCTTTCCAGTCCCAATTATAGTCTCAAGTGACTTTGGGGATCCAGAGCCTTTCCTGGTCGAGGACCTCTGGCCGCTGCTTTGATTTTGAGTAGTTCAGCATCAGTTTTTATCGACTTGAGAAAGCACTTTGTTAGCTGTGTCCAAGCAAGAGCCCTCTTCAGTAATCTGGTTAGTGGTGAGAGGCACTCTACCAAGAGAGCTCACTGTGTGTGTGTGGTTGTGTTGGTCTGTATTTGTGTGATTTTTCTACGTCTGTGTGCAGTTTCAGGCTGGATAAGAGAGGCAGGACATTAGAGAGCAGCCAAGAGGCCTGGGTTTTCCTGGCACACAATCGCAGGAAGTGCTGCCACACTATAAATGGAAGCTGAAATAGTGGCAAAATTCAGTCAGCAAGGCCTTTCTGCCTCCAGCCAATAGGATTTATGTGCTCCGTCTACTCTTTTTCCAACTTTCAAACTGTGATAATGAAACTAAATCGAAAAGAGTACAGGGAAAGTTACACACTCGGGCCAGGCTGAGTAATCGTTTAACCCAAAGATTTTTAAAGCTGATGCTGATAGTGATAGTTCAAGACCCAAGCTGCCAAAGCTTTAAATCTGTACCCAAATTCTGTGTAATTTTAACCACTTTCTGCCATAAACTTTCAAAAAACTTCTGGGGATTCATTGTTTCCTCCAGAATTGTATAATAGAGAGGGTGGAAAAGTTATTTCCACTCCAAACTAATGAAATTTCTCTGTGTAAGCAGGCAGGGCCTCGCTGCTTTACAACGAAAACGATATCTCAGAAAGTAAAATCTCGCCTCTTCATCATACTGGATGGTTGTGTTGTATTTGTATTTGTATAATATCACCAGGAAATGCTGGAGGGCTTGAAAAGTTGTCTGTTTCCACTTTAAGTAACAAAAACACAATTTAGAAAAAAAAAAAAAAAAAACAGAAAACATGGAATTTGTAAAAAATAAACATGCGAAATATGCAAAAAAAATCAAGACAGACTTCATTGGGCTCTAGCTGTCCCGCTCTATTTTCATAAGTTGACGTTATTAAAGAGTAACTTTGACCTCCTGACCTCCACTGACCCAGGACTCTGTGACATCACCAGTGGGTGGGGTCAGAGGTCAAACTCTCTCTCTCTAAATGTACTTTTCTTGTCCAACTACTCAAAGTATTGAATTTACTGTAATATGAGACCAAAAACAAACCAAAATGTTTAAAAAAATAACTTTCTTGCACTTGATTGATCGACTGCTGCTGCTGTTCCAACAGCCTTTTAAAAACCTCCACCTCCACCACAGCATCCACCTGTAGGCTCCGAGTCCACGGTCCTCCAGTAGGGAAGCCATGGTCGTCCCTCGCTGTGCTGAGCTTCATGCTTCCTTGTGGGGAACGATGAGGTTAGAGCCTGGAAGCCAAACGTCAGCGCTGTACATATTCTACATTCACATAATGATCTTTTCCATGTGAGCTGGCAGCACTGAATCTGGACAGACTTTAAAACTGTAATTGCATGTTTAAAGTTTGCTTTTATTTGGGAGTTTTGAGAGGCAGCGAGTCGACAGCGGCCAATCTGCTGCCTGTGTGAGTATGGCAGAACGCTGAGCTGCTGCCTCATCCGTGGTTTGTTACCACTAAAGTTTATTACAGGACTTAACAATAAAAAGTGTTGTGTGTTCACTCTCAAACAGAAAAATGCTCTCTACTGGCGGGCGCAGGACAAACTGTTTCAGAGGTTAAAGTCTTTGCACAGCAGATCGCTGGAAGCTCCAGAAAATTCTTTTATCTCATAGAGAAAATGGAAATGTGCCTTTTGCAAGACCGCTGATGTCTTAAATGTGCTGTAACTGGATTCAGACGTTATCATTTCAGGCTTTAAATGACACTAAAAGCCTGGTGAATGTGCAGCATTGTTTCAGCCAGATCTGCAGATATGCTCAGAGTCAACAAAACTTAAATGATCTCTGAGGGAAAACTGGGTCACTGCAGCAGCAAAGATTATACTTGAAGTAAGAAAACCCAAAATACAACACATTAAAGATCAAAGACGGTACAGATGCAGCATCACTGCAGTGCTGCTGCTAAAAGAGGACACTACAAAGTTAGCTGCTGGTACTTTATTTACCTTCTTATGCATGTCAGCGCCTCTGTTTTACAGTTTAAGGTTCATCACTTCTGGAAAACACATTACATCCCTCACCTTGGAGAACCCTCCCGGTCTTGTGCTGTGTGGCTCTTCCCCTGGAGTCCATGAAAAACCTGACGACCTCCCTGAAATGTCAAGGGTAGCCTCAGTGAGAAGAGCAGGCAGGAGGCGAAAGGAGGGAACCAAGCAAAGCGTCATTTGCCATAAGATCTGCACAGAAATGGAGCAGATACAGTAGAAGTTCACCATGATTGGTCAAATTTGTTAGCATTAATGTGGTTTGCGATTCAGATAATCCTACCCAAAATCCTCTCGTAGCGCAGAGCGTTCATCTTTGCACAGCACCTTTTAAGATGGATTCAGTTTTCGGGAGGATCGGAGAATGTGGGCAGAGATACCTGGAGATAAAAAGCAAACAACAGTTGAAGAGTCTAATGTTTGGATAGCGATCTTTAAAACTCCATCATGCGGATTAACCTCCTGGCCTCCGTGAACCTGACAGCAGAGATAACAGATCGTTTGCAGTCTCTGGCTTCAAACTTGGACTCGCTTTTGACACTGAACTCTTTGGCATTCCTCAGCGATGGCTCCGCCTCAGTCTTTGTCACAGTAAATCAATATTACTTCCTCATTTTTTTTTTTTGTAATTCACTTCTCTCCCCTGTGAAGTTAAAGAGCATGTTTGTGATACCAAATTATTACAAGCAGCTTGCCAGAAGACTTTCACAATGTAGTTGTGAAAGTGCTGCTTTTTGCATTCCTGTGCAGCAGAAGAATCCTGTCAATTTGCTGTATGACAACCGAGTAATTGTGCATTAAAACCCAAATCCTTCAGCTAGTTTTCTCACTTCAGAGGAAAAAGTGATACTCGACTAGACCCCCGGGGAATCTGTAGAGATTCACGCAGCGCAAACGGCTTCACCAGCTGCGCACAAGTGAATTAAGATGTTGGCGTGACAGATAAAGTCAAAGGTGAATACAAGGACGCATGGCTGCCGTCTTCTGCTGCCTGTATGCTTTACATTGGGATGGATATTCAAGCATCCATACATTATGTTTGGAATCTGCTGAAGCACCAACTTCTTGTGGTTTTCTTTTCTGAATTTAAAGTTTGCTCCTTGAATATGCAATGACCCCGAGGCTTGCAGGTCCTCCTTAAATATCAACGTGAGCATGTATGATTTCAAAAACTTTTTCAGATACTCATCATTTGGCTGGAACTCAGAGGCATTTATCTGCTGCTCAGGGAGTTGTGATTTCTTCTCTTAGCTGAGAGCTCGGGCCAGTTTCTGGCTGGAGTAAATCTCACCAGTAGCTTAGAGTTGAGCCAAGGGCGGGTCTGGGTTAGTGGGTCAGCCTGCCAAGCAGCAGCTCAGCTGGCACGTCAGCCTGCTCTGAGATAATGTCAGCGCATGAGAATGCTAATGATAACAAACTGGAAACAGGAGACTGTGATAGCATTACTTACACGACAACTGCTTTGTGAAAATTAAACTTTTTTAATGTTTTTTTCTGCTGGATCGTGAAGTCGTCATGAACACATTGGCAGAGCAAGACAGACTGAATGAAAGCAACAAACGCCAGGATGAGGAAATGCTGTTTATTCATCCTTTCACTCCAAATCAAGGAGCTCAATAGCTTGATTGACTGGGTTCCAAGACAGCTCATAAATAATGAATAGAATACCTGAAGCGTTGCTGCAGCCTTTAGTATTCATTTATTGAAGTTCTTTGATCAGTCCACATTAGTTAAGGCTCTTCTATCATATTAGACATTAGCATCCAACCTGGTTTGTTCAGGCTGGTTTGAAAGATGTCATTTAAAGTATGTTGTGGACTAAACAGGCAAATATGATTAGAGATATGTTGTCTTTTTTATATATATATTTTTTTTCTTGGTTCAGACCAGTTTGGAATAATTTGTTAAAGCAACTTTGAGTAGTTTTTGTTTTGGCCACTTAGGGGCAGCAGAGCAAGCTGTGAAAGCAACATAAATATATCACTTCAAGACAAAGATCTTATAGAAAATGTTCTATGCTCACACATCCAGCAGATACGGAGCGACATTATTACTCATCTGGAGTCCTTTCTCCGTCCTGACGAATTTAAGTCCAGTGTCGCTCACAAGATGATTTTGCTTTACATAGACAAACGACGTTCTGCTGCAAATACTGTTAAAAACAACCACCTGGTTTCTATTAGGAAACATGTTTTGACCCACATTTTCCGAAGGCTTAAAGATCAGAAATGAAATATTGACAAATGGTGCTTAGTTTCCCCTCTCTGCATCGGGGATCAACACATCTTGATGCTATTCAAGCTAGCTGATTGGATGTCAACACGGGGCGTGACATCGTGATTGGTGTTGCTAATACAGTATGAGAAACTTAGCACAGGGTGTGGAATGATAATCATTTTGCCCAGTGAGACCCAATTACAATAAACATTAGCTTAGCCGCTGTGTATTTCTAGCCGTGTGCACCTGTTTGCACGTCACAGGCTAATTCATGACTCCTTGAGCGCTGCGCTATGTAAGGAACACATTTCAGCCTTAAACAGGGCCATATGGACAAATACACTTGTTGAGAAGATTTAAGTCGACTTCTTGCTCGCCATGCAAAATTAGCTCCATACCACTCAGGCTGTAATAAGATGTGGATCTAATTTGAGCCATAAATTTCCCTTGCAACAGCTTGCGCAGAGGATGGACATTCAACTAAGGACTTAATAACTTAATTACTGCAACACCACATGCTACACGGCCTGTGGAGAGACATCTCCAGTGTTTCACAGGCCTTGTAAACCTTGTGTTTAATCAGCTTGTAAGGCGCACAGGACATCAAAAGCTACCACAGTTACTCCACCATGTGTGAGCACTCTGGTCTCATTTTGATGTGTTACTACATCATCATTACGTTACTTAACCCGAGCTTGTGCTTGTGTAAAAGTTGATTGGGCCCACAGCGTTTCATTATGCCCGAGTCCTTTGGCACAAAATGAAACAATAGAAGAAATGACACAAATATTTCTATCATAAAACCCAAATAAAAAAAAAAATTTCTGACTTTACTTGCGGCCCAAATCTTTTCTGAGTTCTCACTGCTTTCATGAAGGCTTCACTTGACCGAGTGGAAAGAGTTTGACACAATTACAGAGGCGTCAACCTGAATATCCTGTTGTGTAATATCCAATAAGATGACACATTAACACCTTATATTCACCCGCTGTCAAAATCCAAATCTCCTTTTCTATATAAAGATCAGCTGATTGACAGAAAATTCATCAGCACTTGTTTTGATAATCAATCAACTGTTTTAAATATTTGCTGGTTGCAGCTTCTTTAATATGAAGATTTGATGCTTTTCATCATTGTAAAGTGAATATTTTGGACTGTTGACTGGACAAAACAAGACATTTTTGGCACAGGCTCGCAATTTAATAAGTAATCAGAAATGAATCATCAAGTTAACGGGTAAAGAAAATAAAACAGGAATAAAATAAACAGACAAAATGTCAGTCCATCATCGCAGACTATGCAAACACCTTAGTGCGTCATGACATGTGGCTGCGTGTTCATTATAGTGAAAATACACAGGCACTTATTTTCACAGATGACTGAGCTCGTCATGGTGACGCTTTTCACTCCTTTCAGTCTCTTCAGCGCGATGAAAGGCGACACAAAGCGCCGTCCTCTCTCAATAACTTTGAACTCTGCTCAAAACAACTTTGAAATGCTGGTTCTCACACACGATAGCCCCAGAGGTGAAATTTGTGAATTGAGCTATAGATTGAGAGCCCAAACGCCCCCCCCCACCACGCCGGAAGAAAGCGCTAATTAGCTCAGATGTCCGGGCGAATACACACCCCGATGCACCCCAGGAGATCTGGAAATAAGATGTTGTTAAAAATCTGAAAGGAAGGATGTTAAGTATTATATCCAATTTAGTGCAAGAACAAGCTTACCTCAGTTAAATGAATTTAATCATTACAGAACATATTACCTCATACACATGAAACAACAGCTGAACAGTTTATAGTTATGAGCTCATAACACATTTTGTGGCAAATAAGGGAATCCCTTGGCTTTCGCAGCAGAGATGAAGCCATGCGGAAGCTTCTGTTCCTGGACTGGATCCGACACAGCGACCGCTGCAGAGTTGATTTTGATTGCACTGATCAAAAGAAGCACCGTGTCTCGATATTCCACCAGAGGCAAAGAACACAAGACTTCAAAGACCTTCATACTAATCCCATTTGGATTATTTAATTAAGGACTCAGGAATATTGGAGACAAAACAAGACCGTGGTTGTCACATTGGTGCTGAGTGACCTGTGGGGAGGCCTTCAGGTGCACTCTGTTCATCTGTGGGACTCAGGAAAACACCAGTGTGTCACTTCAGACTGCAAACACGGCCTTACCATTAAGTTAAACAAAAACATTTTTTTACTGTGCATAAAATGCTGCTGCACAGTTATAGATTTTGGCAACGGCTCGCTCTTCCCATTTGTTTTGGTTCATTGCACAGGTTGCTCTTTGTTCGTTTAATTGTCATTCCAGGGAACATTCCCCAGCTTGGTTTAGATTAGTTCATGATGGCAAAAAACAGTGGAAAAACCAGGAAGATATGATCGTAACCGGGCTGCAGCCACGTTTTATGTTAGATGTGGAAGTGATCTCAAGCTGGGCTATTATTAGATCTGGCCCTGGGGTAACGGCTCCTTAGTTTAAGGGTGACGTTTTTGACCCAAACGTGGTATCGCTTGGCAGGATTAGAGGGGATGAAGGACATACAGTCTGTTTATTTGTGTGTGTAGAGACGTGTAGAACGTGGCTTTTTGTATATTGTGAAGATGACGACATAGATGAGGTCAGCTCTTAAACTCTGCTTCATCGAATTAACCTTTTTTGACCACAAGAGAGTCACATTGCTGAGATGCTGCTTTTAATACAAACTAGCTTCTCTCTCATAGTGACTCACACATCTAGACCTCGTAGATGCTCTGAAAACAGCGGTCTGATTGGTTCAGCTAAAAGTTTAAACAGTTATTCATCCAGCCATTATCTGTAACTGCGTATCCTTTGAAGGGTCACGGGAGCCCATCCCAGCTAACGGTGGGTGAGAGGTGAAGTGAGACTGTGGGAGACAGCAGGAAAACCTCTCAACTGCTACAACATCTGATTTATTTCAAATAGGTCTGCTGTTGTGCCCATTGATGGTTATTTCCACTATTTGGTTCAAGTCTGTAGACAGGGCTACAAATAGAGGTCAACTTTCTGCATAGCGAGCTAGCTAACTAGCTACATCCATGAAAAAGTGCAAAAAAGGCTGCAAAGAATAAAAACTGTGGGTAACATGGAGACAGCTGTAAAGGGTTTTGTCTGTCTGAAGTCGGCATATTTCTTTTGATCGCTCCAGCTTCACATCACTTGCTACTGAAAGCAAAATAAGTTCAGCCTCCAAATATAAAACGGGTAACGTGAACATGATGCCAGACTGGATTAACGAGGGAAATAAATGGTAATTCAGTCTAATTATCTGGCTACTGCTGGTGGCCAGTCAGCAGTTTCATGGCATTGTCTGAGAGGCTAAAAGAAATTGTTCAGCCCACAATGAAAATTCTTAATTATCTATTCACCCTCATGGCAGCAGAAGCCCACAGTTCAGACAGTGGGACACAAACTGGAACTTGAGTACATCTCATTAAATATGCCATTCCACAAGAGTGAAATGGGTTCAGTTGTTTACAGCTTAACAGCATAAAGTCCTGATTAATTCGTTTCTGCATGTTTCAGACTTCACACACCAAGTAACTAAGTGGTTCTGCTGGGTTTCCTAAAGATGCCCACCTGCCATTAAGCAGGTTGTGGTAGTGGTAACTATCCCGTACTTTATCTATCTGACTGCATTTGGAGCAATTTCAGTCCGGGACAATAAAGTACTGTTTCTTTTACCAAGAATAATGCTCGATGAATGTAGTAAGTCTCTGCCAAAGTGAACTCGCTTGGACTCAACAAACTTGGATTATCCTGCAGTTGTTGTTTAAAGAAGTTTGATCGTAACTTTATGCTCTTTCTGAAACTCTATACTTCAGATCTCAATCACTTAAATTGTTGGAGAGAAGACCGAGCTCAAACTGTGGTATTTAAATTGCTCTGTACTTGGTAGTTGTTCAAACCTTCCACTGACATGGTGATAAAATAAATATATTTACTGACTTTTCATCAGGGGTTCTTGCTTAAGGGGGTCAGATGTATCTCATGCTGTTTCCTTGCCCAGTCGCTCCGAGGATTTAAACCGCTGACCCTAAAGTCACAATCCCACTTCCCCAACCTTTAGGCCTCCATCAAACCTGTCATTAAGAACGTCACTTTTATCAGACAGAGACCTTTGTTTGACTCTTTGTTTTGGATTAAAAACACATTCCAGCGTGAGTGCAGATGCTTGTGGGCACAAGAGAAACACTTAATAGAGTCTGTTGTTGGTTATTGTGGGTTTGGGAGAAGACCAACTGTCTGTGTGTGAGACTAAACAAGAGTACGGGTGATTGAATGTAGAGGTCCAAAAGTTCAGGAGGTTTGAAGTGTGTCTGTCCCCAAAGGCTAGCAGTGAACATGGAGCTCAGGCTGGCCATAACTATCAAACTGTGGCCAAATAATAACTTTTCAGGTATTCGACTGATACACATTACTCAAACCAATCTTCTCACAAAGGGTACCTGCACACTTCTTGCTTTCATGGCCGACATTTAATGGACAGGGTTGGAGGCATCAGTGCAGCTGGGAGCTCTGGGGCCAAATGCCTCTTCAAAAAAGTCCAATTCCACTTTGTGGGAAACTACATGGACAAACAGTCCATCAATTTAAGATAATTATTTCTCAATGCACATTTGCAGTGAATTTAGATTTAACCATCTACAGTCCCTAATATCAACAACAGATTCGGAGAATCCAGAGAAATCTTTGCATGTAAGAGGTGAGGCTGGAAACCAACACTGGACGCTCGTCACCTTCGATCCTTCAGGCGGCACTGCTTTAAAAACCAACATGAATGTATAAAGGATATCACCGTATGGCCTTGGGAACACTTCTGAAGACCAAGGTTCATCGCTGCATCTACAAATCAAAGTTCAGACTCTACCAGGCAAAATGAAGCCATACAACAACAGCATCCAGATTCACTGCTGACTTCTCCAGGCCTGAGCTCATCTGAGATGAGCAGAGTGGAAAAGTGTGCTGTGGTCTGACGAGTCCACGTTTCAGATTGTTTCAGGAAATCATGGACGTCATGTCCTCCAGGCTGAAGAGGGAAGAACAATCCAGATTGTTACCAGTGCAAAGCTGAAAAGCCAGCATCTGTGATGGTATGGTGGTGTGTTCATGTCCATGGCATGTGTAACCTGCACATCTGTGAAGGCACCATTAATGCTGAAAGGAACTAAAGGCTCGGAGCAACATGCTGCCGTCCAGATGATATCTTCTTCAGGGACGTCCAAGTCAATGCAAGACACATTCTGCAGTGTTACAACAACGTGGCTTCTTAGTAAAAGAGTGCAGGTACTAGACTGGCTGCCTGCACTCCACACCTGTCTGCCATTGAAAATGTGTGGACAATAGAAGACAAAACAATAAGATTATCTGTTCATAACATTAAATATCTTGTCTTTGCAGTAGCATCCAAACTTTTTTTTGGATTTGGACTTCACCACTGACTTCATATTACAGAGTTGTGAAATGTCTTGGGTGTCCATGGTTCCAGATGTAAAGGCCCCATTAATTTTCTGCATAAACAATGTAGGTGACTAGCAGCTGGAGCACTTCAAGGCTTGGGTGGACATTAAACTCTTCCTGTTGAATCAACAGTACAAAAAAAAAAAAAAAAAGTACAGAAAGAAAGAAGTACAGAAGTCCACTACAACTCCCACAATGCAGTTCTGTAACATCTTCTGTAACTATGGAGACTGCACGTTCACAGCTGCAGCATTTGAAACGGGTATGATTCATGCTTCTGACTGGCTTCTTCTCCATAGCCATGACAGCCGAGGCTCATGGGTATCGTAGTATTTACGGCCATCTTCCATTCCACAGTCGCCAGGAAAACCAAGATTTCCCAGACACAAAGTTAAACTAATTCAAACCATAACATGAACCTGTGGTATTGTTAGGTCACCGTCAAGACGTTCATGATTTGAGGAAAATTGAGGATATCATTAAAATAAAACTTTGAAAGGTGAATTGCTGAACCAGCAGCTTTTTTTTACCTTTATTATTCTTTGGGAATAAAAGAGTCAGATGTGTTTTCCTCTTTTTTTTCCGTGGCCAAACAGTTTGGCCTGACAGACAGCGGGATCATCTGGAATTTGGATCATCTCACGCTCGGTATTATCCACTGCGAGAGGGATAATCAGTCTTCCTGCAGTGACTCATGCGCTCATTTTTGATTGATTTATTGTTAAGCCATGTCAGCAAAAACACTCCACCTCGTCACTTTTATTCAAGATGCAGCAAAAACTGAGAGGAACTTGAGTTCAGGAGCTTTTGGAGCATCAATTTAAAACTCTTTGCAAAGCAACATTTCAGCCTCCTCAGATTTTCTGACACACATTATGTTGTATGTGTCGTCTGTATTCTGCGCTGCATGTGAGGTGAGGTTGACTTTAAACATTTAGCATCTACGAGGGAAAATCTCAGCGTCGACTGTATACATGTCTGTAAACATTGATATCATCTATTCAATATTTCACTCCATTAAAACCCAACTGGATGTACATACATAGTGTAAATATACTTGAAGTGAAATCCATTCTTTCCAGCTTACAGTTCATTTAGCAGCTTCCTTCAGTCCCCACATTTGATGAAACTCTCTTTAATGCAGTTAAGTGTTAGTTCATATCCTAAAGCACAGCTAAGTTTAACAATAAGCTGAATAGCTTTGATGTCTCTTAGAGCTTCAAAGATGAGAAGTTTTGCCTCTTAATCATTAATCATGCCCTTGAAGCCTGAAAGTTTCTCAGCTGAAATACAAAAAGATTCTTTCATAATAAGGATCATAATATAGATTCATCTCGGCCAGGCCCCTGGTGGGATTTCCAACAAATAAAGACTGTACAAGTGGACACTGATTGTAGTCCAGCATCAGCAGAGGAGGTGCTTTGGGAGAACTCGGCGGGTAATCGAATCCCAATCGCTACAAACAAACCGGTTGGATATTAAGGATCACATAAACACTGTAACTGTGGCAAACAAGCTTTATCTCAAACATCATCCTGCAATACATCTTCACTTTTACAAAATCTCTACTATCTAAATAAAAGTGCTTACTCATGACATGCACTTCATACATCCAAGACTAACTCTGACATCCAATCTCCAACAGCTTTTGTTTAGCCTTAAATCTCTGTTAACTAAATAGTTCGAATGGATGTCAGATGTTTGCCATGGCGGACATTTAAAACTATGTAAACTAAGTAATAAAGTGGGAATTCAATAAGTGGTATGAGACATCCTCTCTTTGGGTTTTTTGTCCACATTTTCTACACTTCAGCGACAGTATTCCACTTTCCAAAAGTTTGCTTACTTTTGAATAAATGTAAAACAAACCCGAAGACATGAAAGAACATCCAACCGAAAACAGCATTTCTAAAAAGCCCGAGGGGAGTGTATTATCTGTCGTTTTTCATAGGCATTATTAGCATAAGGTCGTTATGTTCCCAACATTGTCATGAGGAGAATCTGCGCTCCTTCAGGAGTAAATAGAACATTTCTTAATTTGGCAGATAAATTTGGAATCATCCAGAACTCTAATCTGATTAAAACTTTCGGCTTTCTTTTGAAGTCTGTGAAAATGAGGAATCAATTAAAGAGCACACACCCATTTATTTCTGTGTTCCTGGAGAAGCGCAGTCATTTGCCTCGTTTTAACTGTGTCAGTGCTCTGTGATTAATTAGCCACAGTGCAGACGCACACATCCCAGAAAGCCTCCAAACGCTCTCCAGCTTGTTAGCACAACCTGCCAACTGCAGTTAATGTTTCCACCTGTTCGTTTGAGGATGGAAACGGTTCCCTCCTCTTTCATCTGCGTGATGTTCATCATTACAAGTTGACTGCAACGCAGACGGAGCAATCATTTCCCAGCCCCTCCGAATCATTGAATAATAGGCTATTTAGGCTACTTGGCCCCCGAAACAATAGCTGTTATTAAAGTATGAATACAAAGTCTGTGAGAAGGAGGATTTGCTCTATTTCTCTACCATCAGTGTTCCTAATGTGTTCCAGAGACTTATCAAAATGTAATTAATGAGTTTTTATTCCACCTGCTTCAGCTGACAGCTGACGGCGGCTGCTTTTTTCCCTTTTTTGGCAAAACCTTCTCACCTCAGTGAACCAGACTTTGTTTTATGTCGCTGTCAGATCACATCCAGAGCTGCTCATGTTTGGACATGTTTGGTGCCCTGTGGGCCAAAATTGCAGATGAATCATTTATAAATGTAAGAGTTAGTTTCAGCAAATAAACTGACACGCAAGAAACATGCTAAGTATTGTATTTGGTCTAAATAGCTTAGCTTGACGAGTTTAAATTTGGAAAGATTAGCTTGACGAGCTAAGCTACGTACTCGATCACGGCAAAGCAGCCGACTTTGTTTCATTTAATAACAAAGTATAGATTGGTTATTTATATTGTACAGCTGATCTTAGGCCCCATTCACACTTGTCATTTCAAGAGTTTCACATCTGGATAAAATCCACATTTCATTTCATAGACTTTTGTGTGCGTCTGCATCGGCCAGATCAGAAATCTGATTGCATCCATGTGGTTTTCTCAGTTTTCCCCCATCACTCCAGTCCAGACGGTGGTGGTAATGTCCAAAAATGCCCACAGGAGAATAGCTTGTGTACGTTAAACTTTACATCGCCTCAACAGTAATAGCTAAGCTAACTACAGTGGTTAATACCGTTCACTTTAACTTAACTAAAGCATTTAGGGACTGTGAGAGAGACTTTTGGAGGCTTTTTTTTTTGGCTTTTTTGAAATCTGGTAGCTTTCTGATTCGCCAAAGACGCATGAAGAGACCAAATGTAAGTAGGGAGTACATTGTCATCTTCACTGTGGCTATGTACTACACTTATTTTTAATTGTGTCATCCTGGAAGGTCAATTGTTAGGGTCAGGTCTTTTAATTACATCATGTGGTTGTGCCCCCTTCTTCAATGGTATAATGGTTTACAGAACTGGCGCCACCTACTGCTCCTCGATGACCCAGCTCCTAATAATCGCACACCAGTAGTGGATGGAAACAAGCATTAATTTGCATTTTCTTTTGCAAATTTTCTAAAAATTCAGTCAGTTTGTGAAACATTTGGATGGAAACCCAGCTCGGCATCCAAAAAACATTGCAAAACTAAAGCTCAAAGTCTCTTTTACTCTGCTGCATCAAACATACATTCTTTAAAATGCCTTTTTACTCCCTGGACCTCCACTGGAGGAAAATGAAGTATTTCCTGCATGGTCATATCTGGTCTTTGTACACTATTTTTGGCATCCCTGCTCTTTCCTGTTTTCAGACTATTGTTGGTAAAACATAAAAAATTGTCCCACACAGCAACAGGCGCTGTCAAAGGTTTAGAGAGGCTGACCTGTAATTGACTGAGAGGCTCTTATTGTTTTGTTTCAGCCATTAACTGCTGACATGTCCCTTAGCCTGTAAACCTCTGCCTGCCCTCCACACACACCCACCCACACACACACACACACACACACACACACACATAAAAAACATTGCCCGTGATGAAAGAACATTAATCCTTGAAATTGACAATGGGATTACAGTGTTAAAGAGCATTGCCATCACTATTCTACTTCCTGCCCCCTCCGTGTCATCTGAACTGTTTCAAATCCTTTCAAAGGCAGGACTCTGTTGTGGCGGTAGCTCTCCCGCGGGGCTCGTCCTCTGAACTGTACGCTGACGTCTAACACGAACAGACAGGTTAACTTGGGCAAAAATTAAAGTCTGCACCACTGGGACTTATAAACGATGCATTTTAGGGCCCTCTCTTCTCCTAATTGGTGATTGTGAGACTAAAAGGAGGGGAGAGGATGACTCATATTTGAATTATTCACATGCACCGGCTCTATTACTTTGCTGTGACACCACCAAGCCCAAGAGGAAGCTGTTAAGACCTGTGGGTTACCACAACACCTGTCTATTACCGAACCATCTGAATTTTAACGTAAGTTGTAAATAAGTCCGGTAATGTTCTGTATTTTTCTCGTCAACAAATCCAATGAAAAGACCCAAACAAACAATGACTGGTTCCTGGTAACAAGTATTGTCTGTGAATACAAAGCCTGACATAACTTAGTTCTTTGTCATAGAGATACTCAAAAACATGAGCCACATTGTTGGACCTGATGACATACCGTCTCATTACAATGAACTCACATACTGTAGTTTATTTCATTCAATCCTGCAGCTGTTTGCACACCAACAAATACACTATGTACTCATACACTGTTTTAGCGAGTTATCTAACCTTTTTAACTTTTTTTACTCTAAGTTTTGACCCATTCATTTTCATTATGAACCAGTGGGCTGGGGGCAAAGTGCTGCAGACTGGGTAGCAAAGTCAAAATGACAGATGGGCGAACAGTTTTGGTCTTCTCATGGGATTTACTGATGATATCAAAAATACAGAATATTTTCAACCTTATCCTTTGAAATCTCATGAGTCAGAAATAGTTCAGCCTGCAGTAATGGACTTTTTTGGCCATAGGTCGTAAACACAACATTGACATCGTCACCTGCTAAGTTGAACAGCTGCTTCTTTATACAACTAGCAGTTATAGGGCGACATCTTTCAGTTGGAGTCACATTTGTTTCCCTTGATGAATATAAATCCATACATTTTTGGTCTCTACCGTCCTCAGAGACAAATATGTGGCAGGTAGTGTACATTGGGTTTTTAGAGCTTAGAAAATGGCGCTATGAGAGCGGTGAGAATGGACCAAAACTGTTAAGTTGAAGCCAGACAACCAAACAATGAGCTCTTTAAAGCTCCATAAAGCCGAGTGAAGCTGCAGATTCAGGTGATGATTCTCTGTAGGGTCAGTATGAGTAACCCTTTTGTCACGTCGTCATTTGATGCACTGTAACTGTTCTAAAGCTTTCACTGCAGAGCACTACGAATGCATTTTGTTGCTGAAATACCAGCTGGCTGGCTTTGCTCACAGCACAGATGACTACATCCTCTGAAATGTCGCTGTTTTGCAAGTCTGCCTCGAGATATCTTTAAATTCAACCTAAAGTTTTACTTTAATTTTCTTACTTACTTGGATTGTCTGCCACACTTTATAATTTAGCTGATGTAATGCTGACAATGCTGCGGGACACAAATAGTTTCAGCTGGACTGATATGTGAATTAACACCCCAGTGTGAGTAACAAGATACGCAGGGCGGCTTTTGGTCGTCATTTATTTTAGAATTAAGGACAACTCCAGTTTTATTTATGTCTCTATCGTAAACATTCAGAATACAGAATAAACACGGGCGACTATAAATTTGATTTCAAATCATAAAGAGCCATGATTTGCCTCAGTCTTAGCTCTGCATCTGGAACAGATGTGCTCTAGCGTTGTCCTGGAACAGCAGATCCGGCAGGACCAAACCCTGGAGGACGGTTCTCTGTGTCTTCTCACGTTGGAAACATGAAATTAAGACGCTACATGAGGAATATACTCCTGGGGCTGCTCTCATGCTGTGTAATTTTTCATTTATGGTTCCTTCTCTCGCAGGAATCTCATGACCTCATCACAGACTCGATTTATGCCGTGTGTCGCTCGGTTGTGTTTGCTACTGCGAGCGTCTCACATGTCTCTTTTTACAGTATATCAGCCTTGAACTGAGACTGGAGAGAAAATTGTTCACATAGCACACATATGTCATCCCTAACAATTCAGCTGACTCCTTCCACTGTAATGCAGTTAGTCAAGAGACTTCTCCTCGAGTCCCTTTACTCCTCTTTTCTACAGTTTATAGCTGACTGGTTTGTGTCGCTGTGAGGCATCCTTAATGCCTGCGAGCACTACAAAGAAATCTGTGCTTACCATTTTCACCACATAGTCAAGTAAAGTTTTGGTGAAATTATCTGGAGCTGGTTGTGCATCGTGGGAAAAATAATGTAAAGAATTTGGCTTTTTTTTCCCTCTGTGATGATAGAGTTACAGAATGTGACAGCAGCGTATTTATATAACCTGAGAGTGATACCGAGACCAACGCATGTGAAACAAATTTAGTTTAACTCAGACTTTAGAGCTGGGTATCAACATGACAGTTCTCTAGTTCTTAACTTGAGGACATTTTTCTGAAAATCAGCGCTATGATGACTTGATCTGTACTTGAGGAGACAGATATCTTAATCCTGACTTTAACATCCCTTACTGTCAGACTTGGCGAATATGCCTGACCAGTATTTATTCATGTAGCAGGAGTCACCACCGTAAATGTATTCACTCTGGGAGGTACTGTAAATAAGCAGTTTATTGAGATCACTGTCACCCAAGACTTGCGTATCTGTGATTGCATGTATGCGACGTATTTGCTGCGTCCTCCATGTGTTTCCAATCCCCACTGATCGTGTCTCAGAAGCAAAGCATTTCGCCTGCTGAGCTTTGTTAGCTTGCTCAGATCGTGTTAATTTAGTCATTTTCTCTTGGTTTTTGTGCTTCTACCATGTGTGCGTATGCTTTGTAGTTAAATGGTTTCTTATTTTTTGTCTGTTTAAATTGTGTCAATTGTCAATGTTCAATTGGAAGTCTGCAAAGGGTGTTTTATTTTGAAAATCTGGCAGATTCTCTACACCGTTCCTGTGTCTGACTTTCTGTCTGGCTCGATCTGCTCAGTCCAGAATGATGCGTTATCCATCAAAATAGACTTGATTTGTATTCTTCTCAGAGCAGAGCGTAGATACGCTTCTGAAGCGTCTCCGTCATTTCCTCTTTGTAGGGTCCAGGTAAGACCCTGCCTAATTTCACACCTTCACACACGTGGCCAATCGCTGCATAAAGAACTTTGAAGCACAGAGAGGCCTTTAGTTGGAGTAACAGGCCATGAAGATGTTTGACTTCACGGCCATAATGACCTAAAATCTGGGATGTGAGTGGACTTTAAAGCTGTGCGGTATTTAGTTTACAGTCTTTTGTCCACGGACTTCTCTCAGTGGTCCACAAGCTTCATCTTGTGTCTTTCGTGGGTGAAGATCTTAGCCAGCTGACAGCATGAAGTCCTCGATAAATCACACGCTTTAGCTCTTCTTGTGGGGATTAAGTGCCGGAATTCAACACAGTTGTGGTCACCACAAAACGCCAGAGGAGTTGAGAAGACGTATTGACTTGAGTTAACTTATTATCCATCACTGTCTGTCGTCGTCACGAGTCATTCAACTACTAAATGACATCATGATGGGAAATCTCTATTCTTGCACACCAGCGCCGGCGTGCTATGGGAGACGAGGCTGCTTCGCTGTGATTGAGTCGTGTTTTAACTGGACTGAATGAGACAAATATTGTATGTAACAGTCCACATGGTGTGCGTCATGTCAGGATCACAACTGACAAAGATTCATTGATTTGTTTCAGAAACAACATGCAAACATTTTTGGAAGGGAATGCAAAAAACAAAACGGTTGAGTGCTCAGCCCAGTATTGTGTTTTATTTCTTTTTTCCAGCTCTTCCTGTGTGGATTATGTGAAGATGCCACCCCACTGGTTTATTATATAGTATTGGTGCCACAGCACAAAGTCTTCAAAGACAAACATTGTTTCTTTCCACCAAGAAAACCATCAAAAGCGGCGTCCCAGAGGCCCAGCGGTTTGAAGCACATGCCATGCAACCTTAACGATCTGGGTTCAAGTGTGGTCAGGGGCTGTTGTTGCATGTCAGGCCCGCTCTTTCTTTCTTTCTGTATTTCCCATTGCTCGTTATTGTCATGTATTTAATTAAAGAGGATAAAAAAAGGTCAAAAATGCTGAGCTGAATTACAGTAGATCAAAAAACCTTTGAGACTTCCCAAGTCCAATCCAAACGGTATTTCATTTACAATGATATAAAACAGAGAAAAGCTGCAAATCGTCTCGTTTGAGAAGCTGAATTCAGTTCATGTTGGCATTTTGCGTGATAAATGATTAACTGTCCAATCTCAATAACCGACTAATCATTTCAGCACCATTTGATCTCAGATGCAACACGCTCCATCATCACTTTCTGAGTTTGCTCCTCTTACTTTCTGTGATATTTCTGGCATTCGTGCATTCATTCAAAGATGCATTCCCTGCTACAGTGTAAAGACCTCCAGGCAGATGGAAAATAGCCAAGACATTTAATGATGGCTGAGGCTTCCAGAAGTCTCATTTTAGAAACGAGACTGCGCCGAATCCATATTTAACCACGATAGTCCTGGTTCCGAGATCGGCAACATGACCTAACCGTTCTATTTTGAATCCAGGTCTATCCAGGCCACTTCCACTGTGAAATCAGAGCAGCATGTGTGTGAGATGTGTGTCAGTAAGCTATGCGTCCAGAGCGCTGGGCGTCATTTATCAGTCTCGACTCGGGGGCCGCTGGGAGAACGAAAGTCAACCGGACACCGGAGCTTAATCCGCACAGGTGTCTCTCTGTAAACCGCCAGCTGCTCCTGACATGCAACCCCTCCATTTAGGTTCTGTGGGTGTCATCTGGGGTAATACAAGTCAATTCATTGATTTAGTGCCTTATAATAGTACAGTAGTGCTGGAAAAGTCTTCAGTGTATGAACATTGCACTTGTGAAACTCATTAGGTCTCATTAGGAGGTGAGACGCCTCAAAGACAATGACTTAATTTAACGGGTACAAGCTTTTAATTGTTAAGTATTTATTTAAACTTTGCTTAAGCAGAAGAGCCACAGTGACATTTACAAGTCTCCCTTTAAGCCTCAATGAGGCATCGGCAATGAGTTACAGACTGGCAACGAACTGCTAATAAGACTGACGTAAAGCCAAGAAGCAACCTAAAGGCACCTTAAAAACACTCTAAAGAAGGTAAATGGAGATTTCCACCTCGTGTCATTCTTATAAATTTGTCCGCCGGACTGTTTGCATTTATTTGCCCCAAACAGCCAATATATCATCTCTCTGTTAGCTGTACGCTAGCTAAGCTGGTGTGTGGGAGTGTGTTTGTGTTCAGACTGAACTCAGAACTCACCAGGAAGTCTGGTACAAACTTTATATTTATGAAGGAGATTCATGAAGCCCCAGATGAAATCATGAAGCCTTTACTTTTCAAACATTTTGTCACTACTGAAAAGTCAAAAATAAAGCATTTTCATGTATTTATTGCACCTTTATTGAGTCATTTTTCCACTCGTGTGGAAGAGGCAAGCCTTGGACACATACTGCGTGTATATTTTGGCTTATAAAACAAATTCAATCAATCAATCAAACTGTAACATCTCAACATTTTGGAGCCAAAATCGGCGCAGCCTCGGCCCAACCAGCTCTTCAGTGACCATAAAATGTCCAATGTACAGTATGTGTTGAAACATCTGACATGTGGCATACAAAAGCAAACATGTGCCTTTCAGCCTCGACATCATTTTTCAGTTCAAAGCAAAGATTAATAACAGCAAGAATAACAAGGCCCTCCGTGAAACGCCATCAGCTCACGCTCAACTGACCCAGCACAGAGGAAATGTAGTTTGGATGGTCTGAAAAGCTCCCAGAAGTGCGGTGGTCCCACCGCCGTGCAGTACAGTAGCCCACTGTGGAGGCTCAACCAACTCTGTGTCCAAATAGTCATGTGCCGTTAACATTTCAACAGGTTTGTTTTATATCGCTTCGGGGATGGAGTTTGTGGGGGACGAAATCACATCTGCATGCGGTATGTCGTCTGACCTTTCCTCTTTTCGCATTAAATCACATGTTGTGTTTGCTTGTGGTTACACTGAATATTTGTCAGAGACAGCAGCCACATCCGAAGATGGTGTTAGGGTGAAATATCCTCGACCGCAATGCGCCTCCTGTGCTGTTCATGTACTCCAAGGCTCTGTGCTGCAGGGTTACATGTTCCACTAATACGGAATCGCTCATAATAATCCCATTTACTGTATATTAATGCAGAGTTAGCATCAGTCCAGAGAATCATGGGATTTTTAAGATTAAGGTGTGATTTGTTTAGTCCCTTGCATTTGTCTATAAGATCCAGTGCGTCAGATTTAGCGACATCTAGTGGTGAGGTTGCAGATTGCTCCCAACTGAATACCCCTCGCCTCATCCTCCTTTTCCAAGCATGTAGGAGAACCTGCAGTGGCCACAAAACTCACAAACAACATGAGTGGCCCTCTTTAGAGCTATCGTCCGGTTTGTCCATTCTGGGCTACTGTAGAAACATGGCGGACTCCCTCTGAAGATATAAAGAGCTCATTTTAAGGTTATGAATATACACTGAAGAAAACATATTTCTGAATATTATAGTCCAGTTCTGCAAATAGATCCCCATAAATCTCACACACTGGTCCTTTAATAAGTGCTGAGTTTTAATCAGAAAAGATTTAAGAAGATTTTAGTGCTGCAGTTTTTTTTTATCTAAGATAAGTGCCCAGATAAAAGTTAGGATGAGATAGGAGGACTTTGGAGGTTTCTTGAAGAAGTTGGAGATTTTCTGTAAACTGTACTGTAAGCAAACTGTTACAATATGTATCCGTGAGAAGTGTTGAATGCATTTTATTCTTCATGAAACATTTGCGAAGCTGAAAAAAAAAAAAAAACCCCTCAGCTTCTAAATCAAGTCCCCGTACTGCTGGAACCGGTTTGCCATGGAGACCTGTGCTGCCAGCCAACTACATTAGTGCTTCATAAATAATTCTGCTGTTGGCGGTGGTATTAAACCTCACGCGGCCTGTTTCAGCAGACTTGGGTGTGATGCTGGCAGCCAAATAACTTTTGGTAAAACAGAGCAAACTTTGGGGGGAAATGTCAGTAATATACGTCGAGCGTCCAGAACCAATTTGTCACCAGAGTAACGAAATGTTCAGTGAAATACTTACAATGAAACTCCTGATCTTTGTGGAACAACAAACCTCGCTCCCTCAGAAAACATTAAAGACTCCTTCCTCCTACGCAGTGCGAATCAAACCGCTTATTGCACAGGAAGGGTTAAGCCACGTCTTTTCTTTTCCAGATTCACTGGACTCAAAGACTAATTCCAACTCTTTGAAACCAAAGAAGCACTAATTTCACAGAGACAGCAGAAAGAGCCATTAACTAAATCTGTGTGAGGCCCCTTTTGCACAAGTCACGCGTGGAAGGGTTAACTACTCAGGTGGAATGAGAGCCAGAAGGGACTGTTTCAAGATGAGAGTCACTCAGAGGAGAAACAGCACTTGTCTCTCATTAACACGCAACCCCCGATGACTGTTTCTGGAGTGCGTTTGCATCCACCTGTTGACCCGGACTCCGCTCTTCGCCTTATCCTCTCTCGAGGGAGTCTGCACGCACCAGGTGTTTCCCGTGGCACGTGATGCATCTCCACTGTGTGACCGGAGTAATGCTCTGTCTTTATTTCCCTCTTTGCCGAAGCCAAACAATATGTTTTTGACACAGTTCTGTGAGACTAAGCCGGCGTGCCAAGGATTTCACATGTTTCATTGTAAGGGCCTCATGATCGGGGTTTATCTCAGCCTGCAATATTGGGAGACTAGACCACAGGAAATCCCTGGTGAGCATGAGCACACAACTCCTATTCAGCAGAGCGACTACAAGCTTTAGTTTTGTACAAGGGGGTGCCACACACACATGTAGAGCAGAGTACGGTGCGTGTGTCCTTATGGCATTGCATGCAGGCAGGCATGCGTTTTGTGAATAATGAGTTCATGGGATCACGGCTGGTTTGGCTTCAGATAAAGCCATTTACTCTCTCAGAGAGTATATTTGGCTTTTAATTTAGCTAAGCCTACATAACTACCTGATCAAGCCCCTGATTCACAGCAGGCTTTGGCCACCTACAGCACAGGGCTCACGCATGGCGGCAGATATAACTCCCCCGATGTTGTTCTAACATCCCTGAGAGTGTGAGGTGCAGCGGTGTGTCGAGCGGCTGGAGAAGCATTGAGGACTCAATTGCTGAGAGACAAAACAACAGTGCGAGGGACGGATTTCTCATCCTGAAACGGAAGAAGGAGAAGAAAAAAACAGTAGACCGTCTGAAACAATAGTTTGGCTCCGAGCCCTCTCCTGTTGCCTAAAACGCTGATTTAAAGCACAGACATATTTTCCATTTGTTTCTCGAGAGCTGCGTTTCCTCCGAGTCTCTGTGACCTCCTCTCACCCCCAGCCCCTCTCTGCTTTATTAGCGGTAGGACAGCCCACCCGGTGCTGGTGATGGAAGCCCATTCAAACCAACAAGGGCAGGAAGCCAGTGTCCTCATCACAATGCCAGCTGCTTCCAACTTAATTTGTCAGACAGTTCCTCTCAGCAAATTTAATTTGCGAGAGATACAGATAATAATCCGCCGACTGCTGCAGCTACTCAGGCAGCAGTCGAGGATTGAGCTTCTTAGAGCGACAGGAAGTGAAGAAAACCAATGGCCTCCAAGAAAACAAGAGGGTTTGTGGGAAAATGGAAGCTCTCCACATATGTTTGTATAAACAGGAAATGGAATACCTTAGTTTTTGCCTCTGGTTTACATAGGACTGTTGCACATAGGATGAAATTGACAGAAATTGAGCTGAACTTTACTGCCCTGCTTCCTGGTGGAATGGCGCTGGAAATGATAATGTAAACAGGAATTATGTGGCCTGTTTTGGTGCAGCTCAGTACAACAGTGTCGCAAGAGGTTGAGCCCTCGTGTCTTGAGTTCAGTCATGAAACCTGAGGCATCTGGGAAAAAGTGGTTTGATTTCAACAGTTTTGAATGGCCCCGTCACAGACTGCTGAAAACCCATACATTTACAGACTTTTTGGGCTCCACTGCTGGGTGCGATCTCACAGAAGTGCAGAGTTTGACCAGTTTTTAGGGCTGACCTGAATGCTTCAAAGCTTCTACCGCTGCCGTGGTAATCGATGTCCAAATCAGTATTCAAATGCTGCGTTTTGCTGTTTCTGAAGAGGTAGGAGACGTTGCGTCGGCTGCACAAAAAACAAGGCAACGGACTGAAGAAGAGCCAGAAATGGAGCTTTTCCTCAGGCACGCGCACATGAATCGAGCGCACATTGTGACGGTTTTCCAAGATACGATCGACGCTCGCTCGTCATTTTGACTTTTGAATAGACCGTGGCCGATGCCTCACCTCCTGTCCTTCTCTGACATTAGTTTCTAATTATAAATCACCAGTGTGAGGACAGTGTGATGGATTGTGTCCGTTGAAGCTTGGAATATTTTTGGGTAAATCTCACTGAAGCTCTGAAGCCCCAAAAATAGCATTCAGGACAGCCTTTTTTTATTGTTACCATTAGAAGTTCAAGGCAAAAGATGGAATCTTGTGAAGGAATAAGACCTAATCCATTTTCCATATCTGGAAGATTGACTGTGTTGCTTTCTTTGGCAAATAGGGTGAAAGAGCTTTAAAATGGTGGCTTGGATTTCTTTGTAGTGTCTTGTAGATGTTGCAGTAACATAGCTGTGAGAGCTTTGAGGTTGTCTGCTGCTTTATGTCCCAAAAGTGATCATATATGCTGAGATTTTAATGTATTCACACACTGGAAGGGAAGTGAAACAATAACTCATGCAGATACAGCTCTCCGGTTGTGTTTACACTGCTTCATAATGTGTCCCACTTTTCATTTTTCCCCTCGTATGTCACACACATCTGATGTTTTTAATCAGCGAGCTGCAATTCAACTCCTGAATGACATTAACATGTGGTTTAATGTTTCCAAGGCATTTTACTTACTGTACATGCAGCTTGTTATTGGACAGTCAAATCAGGATTTGTCAGCACGCCAGTGAATGATGTGGAAGAGAAAAAGCCAAACATCCGACTCAAGCGGTATCTGGTGTGACGTCCAGGATCACCTTAGAACGACAGCAATATGCGCCCTGACTGAAAGCAGAACAGAGCCACAGTCACTGAACTGGACACGTGCATGCTGTTTTAACACTGCTGTCATTCATTTTGGTGTCAGTTAGGGGTTATATATACATTAAGAGTCCAGACAGTCCAGAGAAATCACATCCGGCCTCTGAATCCAGGGCTGAGCATGAAGCTGTGAACACAACATTAGCTCTACGTCAAACAAAGCTGTGCAGAAACAGGGGCAGCTTGATTGTTAAAGGCTGCGGGGATTAGATTGGTAATTAGCAGTCATTATGTGCCTGCACTGGGATTAGTATAGACACATGGGGTGAAGCAGTAATTATTACGAAATTTGACATGGCAGATTTTTACACTGGATTTAATTAATGTAGAAGTGCAATTATGAGAAATCAGTTTAACTCGCAGTTCCATTCAATTATGGCTTCAGCGACTACATTTCTGAGCTCGTTAGTATCCAGGTTTTGAGTCTTCTGGTTTTTATCATGCTCAGGATATGATGTTAGTATGAGAAACCTGGTTTTATCCCTTCATATCACTGATATTATCCAGGTTTTTGACTGATTGTTTGTCAGGGCAGGTTTGACTTTGACTCCTCCACATCTGCAAATCTGCCACTTCTATACAGAGCGAGTTACCTTAAGAGGTGAGGATGAACCCAGTTTGGTTTCAGACTGCCTGGATCCTAATGCTACTGGATTTAGTGCTCCATCTAATCCCCAGCAATGGAAAATCATGGCAACAATGAAACTGATCCTCTGCTACCAAAGTCAGACTTTCACCTTCGCTTTAGCACAGAGATCGTCAACATATTATTACTTTACGATTTACTGATGAACTGCTACTACAGCTGCTATGACGCATCTGTGAGCATGACTGAGAGTGATTAGAAACTTATGTAAAATGTGTACGTGCCACAGTATCAGACTATAATAGTTAGCATATTCATGTAAGAAAAGACAATTTTTCTGTTAGATTAATGTTTTATTTTAATTGAAAATAAGGGGTTTGTGGAGAAATACGATGACGATAGGACACAATGAAGTAGTATGAAGTAGAATTATGCAGTAGAATTTTATCACGCAGGCAAATCAAAGTCAAAGCAGACAAAGTACAGGATGCAGATGCATTAGTATATATAAGTAAATATAATAAAGTATATACATTGTGAGCATCTGCTATACACAACACGAAGTAAAACCAAAATAAAACGTAGTACTTACACCAAATGTGGTAACTACAAATGAGAAAGTGATGAAAGGAGTTGCACTAAGAAATTAAATACAAATACAACAACCTCTTAAAGACACATTTGCCTTGTGTGTGTCCTTAATGTCTTCCCTCGGTCTGTTAGGATTTACTGAATATCCTTCTGATCATAATCTCTTTGTAAATTCAACTGTGTCCGCAAAATCTCTGACTGGAAGTGTGTCCTCATTTCCATGGTCATTTACAGCTGCTCACTTCCTTCAGGCGAGTGGATCTGATCCTTCTAAACCACTTCAACTGTCCGACTTTCAGGCCTCGCTCTGCGGAGCTCCTCAGTGAAGCATGTGTTTTAAATCTTTTGCATGATTTCTGCTCTTTCCTTCCTCTGGAAAATGTTCTAATTTCAACCCGAGTAAATAAATGCGCCACAGTTACTTTTGTACTGCTTTCATTACACTAAATACAGTCGTGTGCGTCGACTCCCTGACAGAGACTAAAACAGACAGTGTGTATGACTTTCTTAGATTGCCGTTGTCTCAAGTAACCATACCTCATGCCAATTATGCAAAACTTGTAAACACAACCAGTAGGATGATGATAATAAGAAAAATATGCCCCAGTTCGCTTTGGAATAACAAATGTCTCTCAGCCAAAGAATAAGAACCTCAGCCTGTGTGAATATTAAACAACAGGACAAGCTTACATAAATATCCTAAAAGTCTTACTTGTTGTCATATAATGTTTACATATGTGCAAAGATGGAAGAAAGACACTGAAATGAACCAGTTAGACAAGAAGATGAAGTTGAGCATGTCCCAGAAGACTTGCAGGCCATGCCATGAAAGCAAACTCACATCCTATCATTTGTCTTTGTAATTAATTCTTCAAGCAAAAGTTGAATAATGGCCATTTGTAACGCGTACATCAGTCATCGTTGAGAGGCGTAACTTTCACACAAGGACAAAATTATACCCTCTTTTTCGTGTGAGCTTCATTTAAACAAGGCACTAAATCATCTAACGCTTTCTCAGATGTTCCTCCAGAAACTAAGGAAACGTAAGTGATAAAAAAAAATGGTAGTTCAAGAGCTATTAGGACACAGGATGAGAAAAAAAGAGACGACAAACATATGCTATTAATGGCCAACATCTGCAATGTCAAGAAGATGTTGCTATTCAAGCCTTGCACAGGAATCAAAGACACGTGCGTGGCAGAGGGTTAGCGGCACTAAGAGTTCAGCCAAAGCGTTGCCTGGCACTTTGTACCAGGCATGCAAAACAACCACGGTCTGCTGAAGAGTAGTCACTCAACACGGGAACAGCTGCTTGCTGATTCAATTCTAAACAGACAAGAGGGTTTGGTAAACTACTGTTGTGCCAGAATCAGGTTTCTCAGTCCTTCCCCTCTTCCAGCCATCACTGTTTGGAGTGAACCACATTAAGTGCGTCCCCAGTCGCTGCATGAAGTCACTGAGTGAATATGAAAACCACATTGGGCTCCTCTTCATGTTTCATCCTCTGTTTTAGTTGGAAAGAATTAGAGTGGCATTCTATACCCAAATGTGCAGATCTCAAGTTAAGACCACAGTCGAGTCCAAGTCAATTCCAAGACCTGGTTCAAAGGCAGTTGAGACCAGGACCTAAACAATGGCCAGCTTGGATGCTATGGTGGTAGATTTAATGTTGATGGCAGCAGAAACCTTTGACAGACAGCTGCAGTGCCACTAAAAGCTCCTGCTAACAGACTGCGACTGTTTCCAGACAGCATCAGCACTGCATGAAGAAACACACCCACCTCACTCCTTTCAGTTAGCAACCTGGAACAAAAAGCTGCCTCAACTTCTGCGACACTGAAATGCGACGTCATCCTGCGATATCCAATCCAGTGAATGCGAGTCCACATTTCGAGATGACAACCTTGAAAAGCGAGTGATATAATCATAAACCTTTGTGACAGTTAAACATAATTTCAGATCAGACATTTGATGTTACTGTTGACATCCAATAAAACTTGATTGCACAATGTAATGGCTATAGAAAAATGACTCCATCAGTGTTTAGATGGTTCCCTATAAGCCTCGCTTTCACTGCACTGTTCTATGTACCGCTGGACATGATATCCCGGGAAAACGAAGGAAGTATTTTCTTCTACTCCTTCTCCCATCCCGGTGCTAACCCCTCATATAGTTACATGTTTGCATGAGGCAATACATAAACTGTTATTACTCCATATAAAATAGGACTTTCACTTCACCTTCTCTCTGGTTTTGTTGTTGTTGTTGTTGTTGTTGTTACTTCACGGAAACTGGAGACAAATGCAGTGTGTCCTGTGCTGATGGTGCTGCTGCTTTGAGGTAAACGGAAAGTGATCTGCTTGTCTTTGGAAAGGTGGTGCCAACAATGAAACCATTTGGAAACGCTATGGGGGGACTGAAAAGTTGTCTGTTAAGTAAATATATCTTCATCTTCAGATTAGCTCATTTCTAAAGAGGCTGCATATAAGAAATAATGATATGTTTTGGCAGAAGATGCTTTGTAAAATAGAGCAATGCTCCATTACTTTTACTCACCTCAGTGACACGTAGAGTTATTGCCCACTGTTCAGCACAATATGTGGATTGCATTATCAAAAAAAAAAAGATAGATGTAAATATAAAGTATCTGCAGGATCGCTGTATTACATTCTGGACAGTACATTTTATTGAGCGATATTCAGTGCTGGCTGAAACCAAGTGTGAGTCAACACAGCCACAAGACAGATGAGTCCCAAGAAATCTGGAGGGCTTCAAACCATGAGCAGATCAGGTGATCACACATGTAAGCCTACCTCTTCAGTATGCAGCGTGCCTGCAGCATCCTTTTTTCAGGCGGCCACTCATGTATGCACAATCACTGGCACAACATGGTTGTTTAAAAAACATGAAAAATATTGGCGTTTTTAGTTGTATTTGCATTAACGTTTATATTAATGTTTTTTGCACATGGGCATGTTCCCTTAAAGTACCTCTGAGAATACTACAAAATCAGTCTTATGAAACTTCCCGTACTGAAGCACAGTTGACGTTATCTAGATTTATTATGAACATCTGGTACTTTTATCATAATACTTTCATGTCAGAGATATGAGCATTTTGTCTCTTTGTGATGGGTTGCCATGAATTCTTTTAACAGCGGACACAAGACGCGCTTACGATCCTCCTCCAAATGTAAATACAAAGACTCCTGTAAAACAGTTGCCGCACATGTTTCTCAGAAAGACGGACTGGCTATCGCATGCTTATCTTGCCAGTTTTATCCAACGTGTATCAATTTCATCCACAGCAGGAGATGGCACATGGCTGAAAACAGGATGAAGCCGGTTCCAGACAGATGGGAAAGAGCAAAGTCCGCGAAAAGGCATGCCAGCTCCGATAATCTGATTCTGGATCGTGATCTGCGCGCTAAAGCAAAAATGGGCATCATCCCGCTGCATCTTTGTACCCAAAAATGTCAGCACGATCTTGATGTGAACTCACCAATTAAGATCCGATCTGCTTTCTATCAGTGTTTGATTGAACTTGATGGTTTTCCTTGGCATGATGGTAAAAGCAGAATCCTCGAATGACATTTAAGCTCTGCACAGGCATGCAGTTTTCGGAGTGTTGGTGGTGTTTGTTGAGAGATGTTAACATGCAGAACACAATCACTGCTCCTGGACTGAGTTCATGTCCTTGGAAAAACTGGGTGCAAGTTTGTGGTTCACATCGCGGAGGGCGTTCATGCAGTTGGCGTGACAGCTAGTTGTGACACCGTGTGTTTTGGATGTCATGTTTTTTTGCACTTAGACCACAAAAAACTACCCAAAATGGGATAATAGTGCATATTTCACTTTTAGTATTTTTAGATTAAAAGTGCTGTAGAATTTGCAAGATGCTTGTTCCATAATTAAAGAAAAACACTAAACAATTAAAATGTTTTTTTGATGTTTCCGCAAGACAGAAAAGCAGAATGAAAAGAGCTGATTAAGGAAGAGGCAAAAAAGCTGAGTTGGAGAGAAAATCACATGATCCTACGCAACACAAAACAGTCATATAGAACTTGTGAGCTGCCAGCATATCCAGCTGCATTTTAAATCCAAATGAAGCCAGTTGTGAAGCCAGTTGAGCATTAATCCAATTGCTCTGGCAAAGCTGCTCAGTGGCCAGCAGTAGAAGAATGTGGTTGCGCTGGCTGACTCCCAACTGTGAATGTCTTTCAGCATAATGAAGTAGAATTAAAAAAAAAGTGCATGCATGCTCAGCAAATGCATTTTTGGATGAATGAAAAAAATGGCCAAAGGGAAAGGGCAACAGCATGGTAAACTGTCATAAATCAAAACCGTCATACGAACTTGAGGTATGCACTTAATGTGACTTGCTAGACAGTTTCTCGCCAAACTGAATAAACTAACATCTGAGTGCAGAAGGATATCCCAGTCAAAACTAAGAGCAGGGCATTTAGTGCAAAGTATGCATGGCATACCCTGTAATCCGTCCTGTAACTCGTTAAACCCAAACACTACATGGCTCCTTGTTCGAGACAGATTTTAATCCCTTCACTTGTGATGTTTTTAAATATGGTATGATTGTTGGATTTGGTTTACTCTACAACAGATAACACACTGTATGGCAACAAGGGATCTATGAGTGTGCAATCCTCCGAAATGCCTCTGAATGCTTTCATCTGACATCCAATCTCATGTTTAAAACTACTGTGCAGGGGACAGCACAGCATTGTCAGTTCTCCTCTCCTCTGTGAAGAAACAGAGCATTGGCCACCGAACAAGTTCTCCTTCAACGTCCAAACATCCAAATCAACCTGTCCCAGGTGCTTCGTTTGCCTCCTTCCTCTGAGTGGCCCACATCCTCTCACCCCAGTGATCTCTCTTTCAGCTCTGAAACAAACGTCTCTACCAGACACTGAGATCTACTCTGGCTGTTTGTGCAAATCTCATCTCTGACAAGGGCAGAGAGCAGAGACGAGGGAAAGTTATCACATGTGCAAAATGAGTCTAAATTCTTGCCCCTCATATTCGGCAGCCAGTTTTATTAAATGCGCCCTCAAAAAGTGCGATCCAGCATGAAAAAAATCTTGCAGCTACCACATGCTGTGGCTGAAGTCCAATGCAAACACTCCCACCGGTGTGTACACCAAGACAGATGACTATAGGACTCAAGGCCTGGCTAGCACAACGTAGCCCTATTCAGTATTTATTTTCACAGTTCAAAGCACTGGCAGCAGCCCACTTAGTGTCTGCAGTCCAGTCCAATGCACCCCTGATTACCACACTGAGGCTTCGCAGCCCACAAAGTCGTATACTGTAACTTGTGCCAGCTACTAACTCCACATCTGCAGTACCCCAAGAAATGGCGAGGCAGCATCCAGGAGGGAGGGAGGGGGGGGTTTGAGGGTAGGCTTAAGGGTAGGGGGTAAAGGGATTCTTCTGAAACCACACTTTGCTGTGGGTTGAACGGCTGCTTTGTGCAGCTTGGCGTGATCACACAACCCACATTAAAGGACAAGGTCTGTTATTCACCAGAGAAATGATAAGTAATGTCTTGCAGGCCACCGAACTTTCTGCCCTTGGCTGTGAAGTTTATCACTGCACTAACTGGATACCGTTGCACCCGCCCACGCAGGGCCCGACTCTATAAAACCTGTGTGATATACAAGCTACCGTATGGAATCAAGGAGGATGCAGGGTTATATGGGGATGCAGATGCGAGTCGAAAGATGTCTCATGTTTCTCTGGATAGTTTTTACTGTCTGGGAGTTCCTCGTCTCCTCTGGGTGATTTCCTCAAAGAGGGATAAAGGTGGAAAAGCTGTTAAATGTTGAGGAAAATGTTGTGGAAAAGCATTTACGCGGTCATCGAAAAGGAGACAGTACAAGCTCTGCTCAGCGGTGTGATGAAAAATTTTGGTCATTTAATTTCATTGTGAACACATTTTATTTCCCTTTGTCTATGCTGCAAACACACATACACCAGAGTTTCATTCTGTTTGCGTTCACAGCTCAATATTTAACCAAACTGTTGCCGCATTGCAAGTAAACGGCCAATGATCTCTATCAACTTCAATAATGCTCAAATACGAGCTTAACATTCGATCCAGCACATGTCACACAGTGTAAATGATGGATGTTTTATTTTGGAAGGACATTGTTCATCATTCAAAGCAGCCTGAGAAAGGGAAAGAAAATGAAAATATGGATCTTTAGTTTACAGTTATTGGCTTTAATATTTATTGCCACAGTAATGAGTAAATTGAGACAAATCAACTTCAAGTTCCATTAAAAGTTCAAGTCCAATACGGCCTGCAATGGGAGATTTGCATGAATACAATAAACAAAATACAAAAACATACTAAAAACACACTTTAAACACTCTTACGAACGCCAAAAACATCTTATGCTTGGATGGCAATTACTTGAGTTGCATCCAATGCATTAATTTAGAAAGGCTTTTCAGCAAAATTAACCCAAATTATTGTTTCAGCTTCCAACTGATTTTATGCATTTGGTATTTTTTGACCAAACACTGTGTTCTGTGCTTTGCTGACTTGACCCAAGAGAGCCCTTCAGCAGTATGTAATGGCTATGAGTCTAAATCAAGGTTGGCCAATACATACATATGGGCCGTTTTTACTGCCTGGCTACTCCTCATGAAGTCCCTCCACTCCAAGTTTTTCCTCTCAGTCTGGACTCTGTCAGACGCAGTTGTTAGCTCGTATGCTACATGTGAACTGAGGGCTATTATTCACAACAAGCTCATCAACCTGACTGTGTTGGATCACCCCTCTGTGCTTATTAGTCTAGGCAGTAAGTATCGCACGACAGCGGGGACCAGTAAAGTTTTCTGACTCCTGTCACAGTCGTGTTTTTAGGACTCATCCAGACCAAGTGCACCAGAGAGTTTTTAAAAAGTGAACTGACTTATTCATTCCTCAGTCATCCTTTTCACACTCGCCCTCAAGCAATACTTGTGTAGAGCCACACAAAAGATGTTGGAGAAAAATTGCAAAAATACATTCATGACGTTTAGCCGATGCTAAAACGTGCCTTCACTCAGTCTCAGTTAGCTGAACTGAGCTGGTATCATCATCCTCACAAATTCATACACACCAACTGCCAAGATGAAGTACCATGCAGGGAAACACAAAGAGGCAATTTTGAACTTAAGAGGTTATAACTTCGGAAAATATCTACTCGGTGTACCCAGTCAGCTTGTTCCTTGTGAAAATTTGTTGTAAAATATCAAAAGCAACCTTCAAGCAGTCGTGGTCTTGTCTCTCCTGATAAGTGTTTGTGGTCCTGTCTCTCCAGATGAGTTTTAGTGTCAAAGAGAATTTTACCAATTAACTCTGGATCTGCAAATCATGGCTGCAAGAACGACTTTCTGAGGAGACCAGTTTGAGAAATGCTGAACCAATTAGTCGCTGGCAGTACGATCAGAGAAAAGCGCATCCAGGTAGGATTCATTCAAACATGCAGAGCTGACCTCGTTTGACTTTTCTGTAAGATGTGATGGATCCAAAACCATTTATGACAAATGAAGTAAACAGGTCATACAGTAGCTCCTAATCATTTTTAACAAACATTTTGGCATGTGAATGATGGGTGTCATATGCAAAAACATTTACAGGCATTCATGAATTATTCAATCAGGAGTCTAACTTTCCTTGTCATTGCATTTTGCTGTAGCCAAGTTGGGGCTGCTGAATTTAACCAAATAAACAGTCTGACAAAAGCATCCCACCTCTACTTCCTGTTTTGTTGTGGTGAGTCCTGGTGGCCTCGAGGTTTAAGGCGTTTACCATGAGCCACAAAATCCCTTCTCAAAGCCTGTCCTGTCACTTTTGCTGCATGTCATTTCCTGTTTCTCCTGTCATCCCTCTAGTGTCAAATGTCAAGTAATGGCATAATTTATGCCTGGAAACACACTTAAAGTGCAACAGATGAAATCAGCTTCTGAGCTGGACTGAGCTCCATCCATTCAGGAAGACCATGTGCAAAGGAAACTAGTTCGTGGGCTCAGTTGGCATTGTTGTCGAACTGCAGTTTCAAAGATCAAGAGTTAACTTTGCCATCTATGATGAGATGTCTGAGGTAAATCCTATTACCACTTATCTCACCAACAGGATGTGTCTTCTCTCCTTTTGATAATATTCTTTGCTATCAGAAAGACGTAAGAGTGCAGTATGTGGCATTTTGGCATACACAGACCTTCTTGCCGTCTGTGATCCTCTTAAACATGAGAAACTTCTGGAATATGCTGTGACTGCATCCTTTTGCTATTCTATTCAAAACCTCAAAGACAATTCCATAATTACAGACTTGTTACTAGAGAATTGCCCTTTGGACAAATCAAAAGAGCTAAACAGCGATGAGAAAACAGGGGACGAGCCCCATTTTCACAAGATGAATTAGCGGGAGAGCAGATGATTAAGGGCCCGTAGCCCATGTCCGCCCTGTTCTGTCTGTTTGTTTGAGAGAAGCATCATGCCAAGACAGAAATCTCCAGGATTAGATGGTAATAAATTGGTGATGAAATAATCCTGTTGGGCAATCCCATTTCAAGGGACGGGAAGTCGAGTTTCCCAGCACTGTGTGTCAAACAAAAACACAATGGTTTACAGACAGGATGACAGAGCCTCGCCGAGCCTCTTTTTAACAAAATGCAGGCGTACTGTACTTGTTCTGTTTGGTGTAGTCACTGCTCTTTGTTTGGTACACATGCTTAAACAGGGTTTGCTGCAGAGGGTGACTCATTTAGTATTTATGTATCATTAAAACAAACCAGATCAAGGCAGTGCAGCTACAGCAGGCCGAGTTTCAAATGGCTTTTATTTCTACAAATACAGTAAACTCTTTATTGGTCATTAATGTGGATACAGCCCTGTGCATTGTGTTGTGAACATGGAAAAAGACTAGTCCAGCAATGCTACCATGATGTACTTTGTAGCATGCATTAGGCTAAATGCTAATGACGGCATGCTAACGTGTGCACAGTGACATTTTGTTGTTTAATGGGTAATGTTTACCATGTTTACCACCTTATTTTAGTGTATTAGCATGCTAACAGCACATGGAGATTCAGTCTGTGGGAACCATGAATATGTGTACCAAATTTAGTGGTAATCCAACTAATAGTTGTTGAGATATTTCAGTCAGGACCAAAGTAGTGGTCTGACAGACTGACATTGCCATTCATGCAGATATTATACAGATCATGTGTATATACAGAAAATGCAGCTGTAGAGAGCCTCTATAATCATATTTGACAGGTAGATAAGCTTGAAGAAAACTTTTTGGCCTTGCCTTACAGTAAAGTACAGTAGCTACACATTTACTCTATTTTGATTCTGCTCTCAAATATCATGTTTTGTGTTGGTCCGAGTATCTCTAACACAGATTCCCTACATAGCACTTTTCCTGTCTCGAACGTGTAAGTTGTAGTAGTCAATATTTTACACGTAATGATAGTGGAACCATATAATCCAAGATCACAATCTATCTGCCTGAGGCGAACAACAGGAAATGGTTTGATCCAGGCGGAGATTTAACAAACGATGTCAGACTAACCTATAAAAGCCATGTTATAGGTCCACAGTGAGTGACGGCTGCGCAAAAGACATGTAATTTTGCAAGAAGCCACCAGCCCACCCACAGCAAAATATATGGCATCCAGATCGAGAGCTTGCCCCCATTTTTTTTTCTTTACAAAGCTGATCTTTGTCAGTGTTGTTCCTGTTTAAAGCTTTAGTTATAGAGATCAGATAGCATGTGTTATCAAGCACCATGTGGTTTGACTTGCACAAGTTCATAAATGTCAAGTTTTACATCACAGTTAATTACTGATAGTAAAAAAAATGGGGCTGTGTGGCTTTGCCATGTAAACCATGCCCATTGTGTTACTATGGCTGTGGCTTTCATTCATGTTAGGAGCAGACGTTCATGTGTTTAAGTAAAAATAGCCGTTCCACAAAGTAAAATGCTTTATTATGTTCATAATTACATAAGTACGACTACAGTGGCAAAATATGCTGAAGTATTCAAAGTATTCATTATGCAGAATGGCCCTTTTTAGGAGCGCTCTGTATCTGGCAATGGTGGAGCTCATGTTTACAACGTAATGAACTGTTGGGTGTGGACGGGGTCACAAGATAAGTCCAGTTTTCTCTTTTTTGTCTCGATGGTTTTACCTCTTGAGGACCCCAACAGTTATTAAAATGAAACTCTGATCTGATAAGTTTAATGGAGACAATAACTCTTTAGTTGAGCTGCTCACAACTCATGAACATATTCATCCTGTCATGTGGGGTCCAAAGCAGAGACTTATTCATTTTAATGGGGTCACTGGCCAAAAGGATTGGGAGTGTGTTTTGTATTTAAAATCTTAATCTGCAGAGTAACTAGTAAACTGACAAATAAATGTAATGGAGCAAAAGATTGCAATATTTATGAGTGAAAAGTAGTGGAAGTTGCATGAAAAGATTCAACATCTTGCTGAAGGACTCCTCTTCAGTGGGAGGCTTGTGCCTTTATATGATGCACATACAGTATAAGAAGCTCTCAACAAGGTTTAGCTGTCCATCCTATATATATACACCATTTTTCTCTAAGCTTGGAGAGAATGTGGTCTGTGAAAGGACTTCAGCGTGGCACAAGCTTCCATAGTCATAACACAAGCGCATGACATCAGAAATCATAAAACCTTACTCATACTATGCTTACATTACTGTCATAAAGCAGACTCCCAAATGTGCCTTATCCCCCAGACTTTTCATAGAGCTTCTTGAGATGTTGACCCCTTTTCAGTCCCCTCATAGAATGACAAAAAATTGGCAGCACACGTACCAAACTCTGCTCGGGAATTGGAGCTGTACAAACCACAGCCTTCACGGGGACTGTTATGATGTGTAAGTTGTTGAATTTATCTACATGTGTCCTCAATGTTTGCTGCCATAAATACTGCAAAGAGGTGGAGCGGCCCCTTGCACAGCAATTCATCATTCCCACCATCAGCTCTGTATTTATGACACCACACTGGAAGGATGGCGGCCTTCCAGAGGATGATCTAATGACGCTAAATCCACGGTGATTGGCTCAGTTAAGTGGGTGCTGACAAAACTAGATATTCTCTATGCCATCATCTAATTATGGATACACATATCATTCAGCAAGCCGTGCAGGGCAGACAATGGGGACATTTTGATCCAAAATGAAAATTTGAATTGAACTATAAATAGGCGAAGTCTTAACGCTTGGCAGATACCTTTTAAAGTGTTTTTTTATGTGTTGATGTCAGCGATGGAAGAACATCTTCCGAATCTTTACTTACTGCTACACAAATGTTTTAATAAAAATGCATCAAATCACTATGTAGAGTTTGAGAAAGGCCCCTCTGTTGCTTGGAGCTTTTTAGATTATTTTAGCTCATTGTTGTGGTTCTGCTGCGCATTTGCTCTCATCAATCCCATTTCCAGATGTACTGAGCAGCTGTTCTCAGCAAACAATCTCTAAAACACCCACTGTACACAACCTGTCCAGCACCAAACAGCAGACGGTTTGAGACTGGTGATGAAGGAAGTGGAGCAGCTAAAGAGCCTGACGCTTCATTCAGGAGTTGGTGGAGAGGAAAACAAAGTTCAAAGGACAGCGAATGCTGGACGCCCCAAATGAATCATAATGCTGCTCTGGTTTTGCTGAGCATGTTGACACGCAACTGTTAGCATGTTCCCCACAGCAACTTCAGAAGCTGATGGTATTTCAGATGTTATTTTTTTGTTCTGCTGCCCTCAAGTGGCCAAATGGCTCGCTAATGTTAGCTACCTGGCTACACGGCTGCACTGCGTTTGGGCAGTGATGCTGCCACCGGAGCCGTTCAGGGCCATCCTAGACGATGCTTATGATTCTACTAGAAACTCTGCAGTGTGTTTCAGAGGCGTCTCTCCACTCTGGTCCACGGAGAATACGCACCTCGTCTATTTTTGATGTTTGCCACGATAAGCTGCTAAAGCAGTTTTAGCCAGACAGGAAATTGGACACAGGAACGGCATAAAGAATGTGGTCAGTTTTCAAAATAAAACACCCTATGTGACTTCTGATCATTTATCAACAATAAATGCAACTAAAAGATACAAAAAAATATCAATAAATCAACTACGAAGCCTGGAAAAATGACCAAATCATCAAAATCTGAGCAAGTCAACAAAGTCAGACAGGCAAAACGCTCTGTTTCTGAAACGCTCAGTCACAGTTATAAATACTTGATCAAAAGTATTTCAGAGTGAGAAACTCTTCAGATTCTTTGAGTCTGTGAATTCATGAGCAGTCAACACCACCGGTCATGGTTCAGCCTTGCTTTAATGTCTTACCACATAAAGACAGAGTGAGCTTTGCACATGAGGTCCTTCCCCACGTCTAACGAGTGATTTCAAGTGTTTGCGTGTGTGTGTGAGGAAACGAAGCTGGTGGCTCCACCATGAACAACATTATAAAATGTTACACAGTATATAAGCTGCCACACTGGAGCGTCATCGCACCCACGCACGCGCCCTCATCATCACAGCTTGGCTGTTACGCTTCCTCTCCCAGTGCTCTGTGGGTACATCTGGATAACCGGTATAATACGAGCTTCACATGTCGAGAGAAGTGTGGAAACCTCGAGCTTTCCAGAGGACTGGCGAGGGGGAGACGTGCTGACAAGTTCAGTTCCAGGCAAATTTGGATGAATTATTATTGGGGCTGGTAATCTTTGGTCGCACTTTTCACAGTGGGATATAAAACCTGTTGGGGTATAAATGAAGACATTCAGACAGATAACTTCCGCCATTCCTGTCTGACGTGGAAGAATGGACGCTGCCTGTAAATGGTCTACAGTTGTTTTACAGGATTTGCTGAGCCTGGCATTCCTTTAGCATGAAAGCTATCGCATAACTTTATTCACATCTCCTGTGAACTAAAATACTCATTTGTTTCTATTTTCCATTTCAAGCTCACATTTTTCTGTCTTCGTTGGTTGAGCTTCAGTTTTGTCTTCATGCTGTGCCGCCGGCAGATGCATTTATACTGTAAAATCATGTGGTTTATTCTGTTAATTGCCTCTGAAGAGGAACGTTTGCCTCAAATCCATGCCTCATACATGTATAATCATGTGCTTTCAAACACAGGAAGGACACAGTAAAACCACAGTTTTCTATTGTTGGCCAATGTTCAGCTTGACTGGAGGAATGGGGGTTGAGCCTTTCAGGGCTGTTGAATGATTGGATGTTAATGCTTTATAAAACTTTCTTCTCTTTTTCCACGTTTTTGTCGGCCACTTAGAGCTTCAACAGGTAAGATTTGTTTTATCAAACAGCTTCTTGTACCATTTATTATTTAAGCGTCATCTGGAAGGAGTCCACCAATCAGAGGACGCCAGAAAGAGCTCACAGCTTCCATATACATTAAGGTCAGCGTTTTTCTGGAGCTTTCTCTCACATTTTATGGCCTTCATCAGTGGATGGAGTTCTTGTAGTTGTCATGAAGATGGATTCATTATCAGTTGAGTTAGGTACAGACTTTTTCATGCTATAACAGGAGGTTGTATACGGTGGTTTCTGCTGTTGGATGTGAATGGTCTTGTTAAGCTTTCTGCAGCAAATGAATACCATAATGAAAAGGGTCCTGATTGTTACAGGCATGAAACAATGGTGGAAAAAGGCAAACATTGCCTCGAAGAGAGTTAAAAGACGCCCAGAAATACAGGCCAATATGTTAAGTGAAAGTTGAGATATTCATTAAGCTTTGGGTCAAAGGAGGTTAAACAGGCAACTGCAAGAGGTGTAAAAGATAACCAACAGCTTAACTGATGAAACGGTGATAATGAAGGAAAGAATTTGTCAAATCTTTATTGAGTCAGAGCATCAAGACCTCATAAAGCGGACTGGATCCAGCACAGTTCGGTCTCCAGGCATTACATCCAATAATGAGCAGGAGGGGGGAGCTTCTCCTCTCTAATAAATAACATCTGAGGGTATCTGAAGGTTGTCTCTTATTTTCTTGTTTCTTCTTTTTCTTCCTTGTCTATTTCTTTTCCAGCGAGGATGACTGGTACTGGTAATGTCTTCCAGCTGCAGACCGCCCTCCCCCATCCTCCCTCCTACCTCCCTCCTCTTTCTTTCTTATCTTTGCATGAGGTGAAGTTTCCACTTGCAGCGTAGGCTACCCCACTGCTCCCGCTGTCAGACGCAGACGGAGAGAAAGATGCGAGCCGAAATTCCTTCTTGTGGATTTGGCCGGCGGGAGCCATCTACCACATTAAGGACTCATTCATCAGGATTCTCCTATCAGGCACCGATTCTGATGTGCCCTCATTATCTGCTCACCAGTCAGGATATTCTAAAGATAAGCAGAGAGTTAATGTATGTCGCTCTCCTCCTTCATAAAGAATTGCTTTGAGTTTGAATGGTCTTGTTACCTGACGGGTGACTTTGAGTGATGGCCTGCACTGGAATGCTCACAACAGGCCATGTTGCATTAAGACGTGTACCGCCTGGTTTTGACTTATTGCAGCCGTCCAGAACCGAATCTGCAATGCATTTCACAGGCCCGCTGCACCCAAAACGGAGGGATGATGGAGGTGTTGATTCAAATCTGAGACAGCTAATGTCAGAAAGGATACAGCAGCGTACACAAGTCTTCCCCCTTTATTTCTTTTCAGTTTCCAAAATGGTCTGATTGCACAAGAAGCACATGAGGATCATCTTCAGCTTTCAAACAAACATAATCAATATTCATGTCCATGCCCACTTTTATATATCCAGCACAATCACGCCCAGATCCTGATTTGTATGTTTTAACATGTCGGAAGCATCATTTCCACCATTTTTAGATTTTCATTGTTATGACAAGTTTCTTCATGTAATTTCATCGCCTGGAAGCTACTTAGCAGCCAGTGGCTCCGTGGATGTTACGAATGAAATCCGCATCAAAGTATGGACATTATTTCAGGCAGCAGACTTATTTACGTCCAAGTTCCATGATCTTCTATTCAGTAGGGGAACAAATTGTGCTGAAATGAGGCAAATGAGGCTCTCAAGACCAGACTTCACCCCCTTTTCTGCTCTCATGAACAGAACAAGAGGCATGAAGCCAAAGGAGAAAACACACACAGCAGTACTGAGGTAGACTCCTCGACTTGTAGTCTTTCATCCAAAAAGCAGAGTTTTACCAAATCTGAATATTTATTTTGAATTTTTCTTGCTTGTCATGTTTGCCATCTTTATCTTTCCGTATCTGGTTCTCTGCGCTGGAAGCGTCTGTCAAGAAGTCAGCGAGTAATACCCGTCACAGCTTCTTAAAGCTTACCGTGATGTCTTCAGATGTCTTTTTTTGTCCGACCAACAGTCCAAAACCAGAAGTTATTCAGTTTACCATCACAAAGGGTAGAGAAAAGCAGCAAATCTCTAGGAAATGTTCAGCTTTCTGCTTGAAAAATGACTTGATTGTCAGAATAGCTGCAGGTTATTTTTCCAGTGATTGAGCAGTTCATTAATCAACTGATCTTTCTGATATCAGCAGGACTGCATTGTTTGTCAGTGCTTTCTAAATCTGCAACAAATTACCATTGCAGACATGGTTCACATGACTTGGTTGATCTACTACTGATGTGTTAAAGATCTGGTCAGGGTAAGGCATCTAAAACTATCTGGGTAAGGTTAAGGAAAGATCACAGTTATAGGCAAAGGAGCAGTTATTCATAAATGTTTGACGTTGAACAAGTCATTGTTCAATGAAAAAACTTTTGATTGTTGGCACGACAACAGATGCCAACAGCATGTTCAGGTTTTGGTCACTTCGGCAGCAGAGCAACAAACTGTTGAAAAAGTTGAGTCGGCAAATGTGTTAGCATGCTCTTGCTAATTTACACGTCCAGTAGCAACAAACACGCAGTAGCACCAGCGTTCATTTGGAGTCACGTTTCAGGCCGCCTCATGAGTATAAGTTCAGTTTCACTCTCCCGTAGGCTCTGTTTTTGGAGAAATATGTCTCTTCAGCTACTAAATGCTCCACTCACCGGCTAGTCGCTAACTGTGTCTGTCTGCTGTTTGGTGCTGAACGTGCAGTGTGGAGAGTTATTTTAGAGCCTTTTTTTCATAAAACAGCTGTTGTTGGTCCTGGAAACAATGAGAGTGGTGAGACTTAACCAAGACAATAAAGTTGAAAGCCCGAAAGCCAAACCAATGAGCTGAGAGATGCTAAAGCTCTGCAGAGCTGAGGTGAACTAAGAGATAGGTGATAATTCTTTCCCACACAGTCTTTTGATCCATTGTTGATTATAGAAATATTGTTTAGTGCAGCTTTTGAGTGAACAAACCGCCCATGCTGCCATTTATCTGTCATGTCAGAGCTGTTGTGTGTAATTATTCCGCAGAACTACTTCTGGGAAGTCTCATTTATTTAGAGGAATTCTTGGGAATATGGAGGAAGCTTTAGAAGATTTTATTTTGCAGTAGTCTTACCAATCAGCATAAATCTTGTGTGGTTTATAAAGGATTATTGTGCACGTCCTCTCATTTGGTAACCTTGACTATCCCACATCCAAAGAATGAAAATTCATGCACGTAACTCGTTGGCAGTCGTTTCACCAATAACTTTTCAGCCTTATCTGTCTGAATGCTGCTCGTAGGAGGAAAGGAAAGGATATACAAGATTAAACCAATATGAATTTTCAGCTTTACAGTAGTCTGGCCAAAACGTGTGCAAAATAACCATGAATCACAACTGTTCTTGTACCAAGATGTGACCGCAGGAGCAAACTCTTTCCATGCTGCAGTGCATCATCGTCTTCAGGCACGAGTGCACTCATTCCTCACCATGCACAGACAAACAGAACAGAGCACGGGCCCTTCTGCCCTAGAAAATGAAAAGGAGCCCTTTTGCATCCTGCCGAGTTGTGGACAGATGTTAATGCATGACGAACATCACGGGCTGCTCAGATGCAGACCTGCCAGCGCAGTCTGTCTTCGTCTTGTGGAGGGTCCTCTTAGAGATGTGTTGCAGCGTGCAGCGATGCAGACCTCCACCGAAGCTTGGAGCTGGCCCCGCAGCGCCAGATGTTGTATGAAATGATGGGGAGAAAGCTCAGGGGGGAGGGGGGTCGCGCACCATTTCAGAGACTGTGATGTGGGCGACGAGAGGAACACAGCGCATGAATGCAGCGAGTCCCGTGTCTGTTTTGGCAAGATGCAACAGAGAGGGCTTAAAGGCATGACGGCAGAAAATTAAAACCAAGAGTGAGAGATATCTGTCGGAGTTCCATTTTTGACCTTTTTGATTTTTGTGCTTTGAAATATTGTTTCTCACTGTGTGTAATAACTTCAGGAAGGTGGAGATAATGGATTGGTCCAAGCTGCCTGTATCTTAGGAATCAATCACCCCAATGCAACGATGGTATGACACATTTTTTACGAGATACATTTGTGCAGCTGCTCTTGTTGGCAGTTCCTTTATTCCACTGTGTAAAGTATACAAGATCAGTTCTGGCAAACATAAGAATACACAAAGCAAGTCCAACGTTTTTCTTGTTGCAGCTTCACGCTGACCCCCAAATAAATCTAAACACCCAAGTTGCCAGCGCAAAGGTCAGTCAGGTTAAGCTTATTTTCAAACTACTTGAAGTCAAACTCTGAAATGTTTGTACCTCCTGCTAGCAACTGGAGTTTCAACAAAACCCGAGAAACCTCTCAACAAAACGATTTCTGTCAGGCTGATTCGTGACAAATCAATGTTTTCCGGTGGAAACAAATCACTGTCTTTTGAGCTCACGTGCCTCCGAGATGACCGAATGTTTCCAGTCATGCTTTGTTTATTTGTTGAATGTACTGCGCTCGCAGGAGTACGTTGCAATTTCGCTGCACTCCAAGAAGGCACTTGATACAGGCCAGGTTTAGTGGAGGGTTTTTCAGTGTCAGTGAACCAAACAAGTTGATGCAATAATTGTTTCCATTATCAAGCCCAGAACTTGTTTGCGATCGGTGTCCTTCTAAAGCATGATATTCTGCATTTGATAGGTGAAACACTCGCCCTACATGACCCCAAGCACGAGCGTCAGTGTAAAGAAAACCCTGTCTCCCTTCGGACTCGCTATCTACCAGAGAAGGAGTATTTTCAATAAACAATTTAGAAAATGATTAGCGGATATGTGATACGTCTTAGTGGTTCCGAGCTGAGATCTGAGAGGATTACGTCCGAAGCAGACTTCAATGCGGCGGGTTTATCTCCTGTATCATCTCACGGGGTCATTCACATAAGAGCGAGCATCTCGAATTGGCCACAGATGTGTCTCCCTAAATGATAATCCTGCCACTGATGACTGGGGAAGGGTAAAGACCAGTTGATTAAATAAGGATTATGATGGAGTTTGAGGGCCCTGACAGGATTAAATGACTGTCAAAACTAATGAGAACCAATGAGTTGGTTTCGATGGTGTTCTGAAGTATTCTTAATGTTAATGTAATTCAGATGCAGCTTTTTCAGACTAGTGGACAATGATATTGTCATAGAATGCACTTGACCCCTGTGCTGGCCCCTTCACATGAACGAAATCCAGAAAATATTTCATTTTTTATTATAAGGATTTTGGACAGAATCCGTGTATATTGAGGGTTCACCCTCTTTCAGCAGCTGCCGAGTGTTGGGTTCATTTCAGGAGAGAGCAGTCTGTGGGTGGAGGTAACAACACTGAATAAAGAACATGTAAGTACAGTGATCATAATTCAGTATCAAAGTGTGTGTACTTGAACCCTTGCAGATACACTCAAAACAGTTTAATGTAAATGGACACCTTTCTTCCACTCAGCAGGTTAATTTCCCAGTTTAAAATCATATTCAGCTGTTTGCTATGAAGGAACATGTAGCTTGAGGCAGAGATAAGTGATATCCACGAAGCAGCAGATACTGAAGATACTGAGAAGCCACTGCTTACAGTTTTTAATTGCTGAATCTTGCCTGATGCACATGTAGACTTGTTTTACTTTGGTGTCTGGCCTGCTGGCCTCAACCATGAGCCTTACAGCCATAACTCAATTCACCACCAGGTTTGATGATAACAGATTCCAAAAAAAAAAATGTAAATGTAAACAGAATGCAATTGCGTTTACAGACAACAGTTTTCTGAGGTGTTCCTGAGTCATGTGTTAATCTCCTTCATTCAATCATGTGTTCACAAAGTGGTGAACCTCGCTCCATCCTCGCATGTGAACGACTGAGCCTCTCCAGGATGCCCCTTTCATACCCAGTCATACTATCAGCTGTTACCAATGAACCTGTTTACATCCTCAGTCTGTTGTTGTTCGAAACGTGTTGCTGCATCAAATTCAAAATGAGCAGAGATTTCCAAAATTCATTGAAGCTGATGAGTTGCCATGCAGTCGTATGTGTACATTTTGTGTGTGGGACTCTGTTTTGGAATACAAGTCAACTGCTGTTCATATTTAGTCATTCTGCAAGAAAGTATCATATTACCGGAGCGGCTGAGGCATGTTAAGTCTCAAACATTGACGATAAATTAAGCACATTTTTTATTGCTTTTCTTGCATATAAAGATTTTACATGGAGCAGTTTTAATGCTGCTCATGTGGGAGCAGCAGTGGGTTGATGCACAGCATTTATAAATTGTCTCTAGTTAAATATACATTTTAAGTATTTCTGCTCAACTGTTATGGCTGAAACTTTAACCTTAATGTCTTGAAGGCACAAAATGTTGACATATATATATTTCTGAGCCGTGACACAGATATTCAATTGATCCAAAGGTTCTTTAACAGGACAGAGACATTTTAAAGTTTAGAGACTTCTTTTCCAAATCAAATCTGATGAATGCCAAAGATTTAAAGCTTCAACATTTTAGAGTTGTGTTTCAAAGAAGAGGTCACAGAGCTGTTTTCTTAACAATTTTTATGAAGCATATTGGTGGTGCTTTGTGTATATCCATTTCAGTCTCATGCAAAGTGCTGTTCATTTTGGATTTGTTTCCTGGACTGTCACAGTGGCGTTCAGTGAGCTGGATTGACCCACATTTCCCAAGTGTTTCTCCAAAGCAGCAGAGCTGTTCCTGCTCAGCTTTAAGCTAACAAAGTACGATGAAAGGTAATTTCAATTGAACAGGGAAAGTTCCAATCACCAGAGAAGGATTTAAGCTGCTTGCCCTTTGCCGCTCTGAATGGCACTGGATTTGACGCACTTCCAGCTCTGTAATGGCCTAACAGAGTCTTTCTGTTTAAACAATGACTTTTTCTGTTTACATCAGTGAACAAACTCCGCATCTGAAATGTTATCTTCAATACAAGTGTAGGCTAAAACATGGAAAGCACCCATAAAAGTGCATTATTTAAGAGTGTAAACATTTTATGTTTCTGTCAATTTATTTACTGGCCAGGCTGAATAATTAGTCAAAAACTGAAAGAAAACTTTGGAACATTTCAGTGCGTACGAAGCAGTTCTGTAGCAGTTATTTATCAAGACGTGGGGACGTTAAGGTTGTCATGAGTGCAATGCTTCACAGATGTTCAGCAATGAGTGCATATCTTTCAACAAAAGCGGGTGTTTATTTTGCCCTTAGTCTGTGCTGTATGACGAATGGCTGATCAATTGATCACGCAGACATGCTCAAGTGGAATCTTGTCAGAGACAGAAGTATCTCATAAACATTTGGTTCTTGTTATATAGCTGAGAACCCTACGGCGGCCTGAATTGGCCACGTTATCCTCTGGACTGTTTTCCTTGAGCATGCGGATACCACTGGCAGGCGATCCCGAGAACCACCCATAACAAAACAACCAGGAGCTCCGCTGTTCGACTGTGAAATAACGAGCCTGTGCGGTGAAATTTATTTTCAGAGAGGAACAAAAATGCACACATAGCTTTGATGATGTCACCCATATGCCAGATCCCCTGCATGCGCCTCACAAGGCATTGGCTATCAATGAAAAGGTTCCATTCTGGTAGCGCGGTGATTGGAGAGCGAGCCAACACGGTCACACCCGAGCTGGGAACAAAAAGCTCCTTTGCAGCTCGACGGCTGTTTGATATTGTTACCAGACTCCTGCTCTGCTTTCAGGCCCAACCTCGAGTTCTCAGCTGAACTCTGTGAGATCACGCAGAGAGGTGCAGCTATAAAACCAGGGATAATGAAAAAGTTGACTCGAAAGAGAGGAACTCCTGTTATCTAATGACCTCAACTGGCTTTACAATCAGTGTTTGGTTTTCCCTCCTTTTAGGAAAAAAAAAAAAGTCACAGAAGTATGGAAAAGGGGGATAAGGCCGGAAAACCCCCACGCCCATTTGGAAGCAATTCCAACAACCACCATCTGAAAGCGCTTGGTCGTGATACCATCACACATTCCCAAAAGCAATGAATCTTGGGAGATCTGTAGACAAGACAAACGTGCCTTATTCTGCAAAAATCTAGCCAATAGTATCAAATCACTCCCGTAGCAGGAGAGTGTATTTGTCTTGTTAACATTTAGTTTTTAGGATATATTTGTATTTTCTGTCATTGTTTTCATTGGTCTCATACAGGAGTAATAATAGAATCATATCAGGGTTTCAGAGGAAAGAAAACTGGCTTTGCTCTAATCCAACTCTAATCCTACTTTTTACTGTGGGTTGCACATGTGACACTTTCTGCAAACACATCTGCGCTGTTCATTCTTTCAGAAAATAATCCAACTTAAAAGCACTTGATCAGTTTGTACTATTTTACGTTGGATATGTCAGATCTTTCTTGGGAGAAAGACCCTCAGGTGGAGGTGAAGAGCACTGAAATGATTCGACTGAGCACTGACCTTTGGCAGGTCAGTTAACACATAAAGGATGCTGCTTGTGCTACACAAAGACAAATCATCGTTTGTCTTTGATCAAACATGCTTTGTCTGAATTAAAAAAGTATTTGAACATAGGGTTTGAACACAAGCCATAATCAGTATCAACCTTATCAGAAACTTTATTAGTCAGGCTCTATTTTCCATTCATGACGGGCAGAAGAAGAAATCAGTTGTTGGAAGGAGCTGCGACAGAAGAGCACAGCCAGTGGGCATCTCAGCGGTGACCACATTCACAATATTTCATGATATTTTTGTTTTATTTGAAAAGGTACAGCAAAGAGGCTCTGGTGAGATGCCATGCGAGATTAGGAATCAAGATTTAAACTTGTTACTGTCTGAGTACATGATTTGGAAAATCTACTCCGCCAACAGGAGGCTCCTCCTCACCTTTCCTTATTTAAAACGACTAAAAAGAGCTGCCTTTATGAAAAAGTTTCACTGTTGGGTGCATTGAATCCAGGTGGACATTAAAACATAAGCCAGAAGTAAAACTTTTGACTTTAATGCGTGTAGTAGTCAACTCCTGAGCTTTATTTCTCCTGAGTTTTTGGAAAAGTATTCCAGGTGCTTGGTGCAGCTCCATCTATCAAAGCAGACCTCATCCATCTGCAGCTGGGAGATATAACTGACACTCTTCATATCAAAAGTCACTTCAGGACTCCCACTCAATGGAGCTCACTTTGAGCTGTGCAGATTTTGCCGTCCCCCTCTGTATCCTGTCAGGCCCAGAGCCAATACGGATTTACACCTGGCAATTTGGAGATGAAAAAAAGAAGAATTAGCTCTTCCAAGTTCAGAGTCCAGAGCTGAAATGGAATTTTTTTTATCCTATTTCCTTTTCCTCATATCACATCCGGCTGTCAAATACCATATTATGCAAAGCCGTCTCAGGAACTAGGATGTGCACATGGTGGATAAATCAGCAAATTTAGAAGAAAAAAAAAAAAAACTGCTGGGATTGTAAGTTGTTATATACAGGTCTGACTTTCAGCGAGGTGTAGGCGATTACATTTCTCTCCCACTGGTCTTGTTTTCTGCACCACAGAATGAAAGGAAATGAAGGAAGAGAAAAACAGACGTAAAGTCATTTCTGTACTTGTACTTATAAACCCTAAATAGGAAATAAACGTGATGGACACAGGTTCATTGTTTGAGACTTAAAACACAGTGAAGTAATTGTAAGGCACCAGTATGTGATTTTGTAGCTTTTGGCTCTATTCGTTGGATTGCAACTGTGTTTTCTTTGGGAAAATGGTTCGATAAATACATTTGTAACAAGATACCATTGTATTAAGACGTGTACTCAGTGTGTAAAAACCCACCCACTTGTCATCAAGTACTCCCAGCTGATTAATAAGGAAAGAAAAATCAGCGATTAGGAATAAAAAGCTCTTTTTTGAATGTTCCCAATATCAGTATAAATCAAGGCTTTGCAACTGTGTTTGTACTCACAGAGCAGCAACACATGCTAGATCAATCCGTCACATGTACCGTATAACTGAACCAGAAAGATGGAAGTGCTTTCGGAAGATCCAGCGACACCTTGAGAAAAAACTGCCGCCCACTCACGACTGCAGCACGCCTGTTTTCTACCTCAAGTTTCAATAGAGACACACTTCCTCTGCTTGAACCTCGTAACACGGTGCAATTGGTTTTCGATTGCGGCCAATGTCAACTGTGATAGCAAGGCTGCAAAAATATTTCCCCTCGTTGGGCGATTGGGTTACGGCGAAATGCTGAAGAGTGGGCTGTTGTCTCTATACGCTGAGTAAGCTCCTCGAGGATGCTGGGAGGGCTGAAGTGTTTTACAAGTTCTTCTCATGAGGACGACTCACGACCTCCAAAAACCTTATCTGAACCCGCAGATGCTATAAACTGCTCCCATGACTTGGGCAATATTTGCGCCGATTTTTGAAGTCCATAAATGTGGTCCAAGGTTACACCATTGAGAGATGTCAGAGAAGACAGGGAGTGACCACACACTGTAGACTGGATCGAGTGTGAAATGTGCAAATGTAAGGGTCAGTGAATGAACTGACATGTTTTATAGTGGAGAACAGTGACCATCAGCTTCTGTTCATCATATAGCTGTTACGAATGCAACAAAAAGCAAAGAAGTAAAGCTTCAGTTGGCTGCAACTAATGAATGTATTTAAGTTTTGTTTGTAAAATGTCAGAAAGTATTGAAATTTTAGTTCTTCTAAATCTTTTATTCACCAATGCTTCCAAAACCCACTCACTTTACTATCATACTATAGAGAGCTAAAGATAATGACCAAAACCAGCGAATGTTTTTGCTTGAAAAGTGACTGAGAGTCATCGTTTATCGGAATATTTGCTGATTGATCCCAATGTCGTAGAAGGAGCGACAGTGTCCTTGAAGGGGTGGAGGTTAGGGTGGAGTTTGAGTTGCATGTGAAACCAAAAGTCAAGAATCTTTTCTTAAACCTCACCTAAGCGTGACAAAGTGACGTCGGTATTTGACAGCCTGGGATGAGTACATGTTGGATTAGCAACACCACCCATGGCAGGCTAATACACCCCAAGATGCTAACAGATAGCTACCACGGTTTAAATGCTACAGCATATTGTCTGGCAGGTGACAAATTAAAATCATCACAAGGTTTGTATTGTCAAAGGGCCCAACCCTTCGATAAATAGTGGTTTTCATGATGACTTGCTTTCATGATCATGTTGTTGGCCAAGGGGAACTAATCAGGACCATTTCGTCCACATATCTGCTTTATATAAAGGTTTGAATATTGAAAATGCAGCGGCAAAATTAACCCCTTCAGAAAATCTACATATGATTAATGTCTCTATGAAAAACCTTTGATCATGTGCACCACAAATAACTCTTTCAAGTGGAACTATCTTCTAGAAGTGCACGTGTTTCCCCACCGGCAAAGGACTGGAACATTTTCCCTAATGTGTCTGCTATAACTCTCACTGCTATTATCTAGTCTGTGCAACATCAAACTGGCATTTGTTTGGTTCCTTTTGTTAAAAGTGTGGCCCTGAAGGACTTCCATCGCCACATGTATGGAGCATTATTAGGTAAAGAAGAAGTGATGAAGCTAACCCTGACCTTCAGGTATGATGGGGATTCGAGGCTTATTGTTCTTCAGTCACTTCGCCATCTGGTCCCTGACCTCTAGGATACCAGTTAAAGTCTTCTCAAACCCATCCCAGACAGGGGGGATTAAGTTGTTTTTCATGCTACAAAGGTTCTACAAGGTACAAGAACAACTTGGTGTTGACAGGAGAAAGTCGTGCAGCTTCAAAACACTTTATGGCTTCAGGGATGAGGAAAAAGTCTGGCTGTTTTCATATTTCTGCCCAAAAATGGTTTGGAAATCCTACAGAAGTGACCCGACCAAGGAGGCCTGAAATACATTCAACGCATAATCAAACATGGATGTTTTATATTCAAATGAGAAATGAAAAACACCCAAACTGGAGATAGGAACTTTTTTTTTTTAATGACATGTGTGATTAATAATGTTTTGAGCAAGGAAACAGAAAGAAGTTGCAGGTGTTTTTATTTTGGATGTGGTAACACATTGAAATATATTCATGGGAAACCAATGCAACAGTTTGAACAAGTCAATCAAAACAACAGATGAACAAAAGCAGTTCAATCTTCTTTCCTGTTGTATTTTCATGCTTATAATTCTCTCAGGAAATGATAAGAAACTGTGGCGAAACACATTTTAAACAGTGACGGTCTGCTGGTCATAAACTTGCAGGTGCATGAGCCAAGGCCGCGAGCCAGACAGACTAACCTTTGCTCAGAGGTTCATGGCAACAGCTTGTTTCTGAATCAGGCCTTGTATGAAACCAGCGCCCAGTCATGTTTATCCCATTACAACAAATGATTTAACATGGGCACCACAGCAGGCATGTGGACATATTAAAATGGAAATCCTGCTCAGTTCTGCTGCCGAGGTTTATTGCTTTTATGAAACCGTCAGCCTCGCTCCGACATCCTTTTGGCTGGACAAATGTTTTGTGTTTATCCCCCAAACTCCAAAGCATCCAGGACGGGAGAGCAGTCGTGCTGTGACCCATGGAGACGATTCCTCCACTGGGAACCGAAGGGCTTCACCCATACCCGCCAGCAGCTCCACTCCCATGAAAAAACCACCAATGCCACACAGGCTGAAAGAGGCCAGAAACGTCCCTTCTGCAAAGCAACTTGAAAATATTATGATTGCGTCCATAAAGCTTTCACTCATTTTGACAGGCACAGCCAGCCCAACAGGGAAGCATTGTCTGCCCTGCACAAAGAGGTGGTAACCCCCGTGGAGGAACATGCTCCTACCAACGAGCTGATAAGTGATATGAACTGTGGAGTTTATGTTAGAGTTTTTCGCTGCAGTGCGCATAGCTTCCCTTCAGTGCTCTGGGCTGAATTTAAGAGGGAAATTGCCTGCTGTACTTAGACAAACCGCTGAGTTTTTAGCAGAAACAGCAGTGCGAGATTACACCAAATCAGTCATTTCTATGCTGATTTATTAGTCTGCATTTAGACGTTATGAACTTGGACAGAAAGATTAAATCATTAGTAATTCATCCTTCCTCTTTTGTTTGAAAATGTCATGAGAACAGTGAGTTATTAGTACTGACTGTATTAACTGTAGTAACTATAATTCAGCTGGTGTGTAACACAGGAAGGCAGTATCAGCAATTGATTGAGCAAGTGCTTCCATGCTGTAAACGGTCATGTAATGCTTTTACTCCAGTTTAAAGTGATCCTTATGAAACAGCACAGGTGTCCGGATCATATTATTTTCATACTGGATTTAGTTTTTGGGCTAAGATTCACTCGAACCAAAAAGGAGTCTTTTAAGGCAGTAGCGGATAGAGGTTGGGAAAGAAGTAGATTCACATAACAATTGCAATATTTCTATGATTTTCATTCAAAAAATGTTGGCACTCCATATTTTCTCATTGTTCAGTGAAGTACTTATCTGATGGTCTATGTAGCCTTTAGCATCTTCCATTTTTTCAAGCACATTTTGGATTTGATAACTTAGTAAATAACTTAAAAGCTGAAGTATTTTTGTCAATACAGAACATTTTCCATCATCTAGCAATTAACGTGAGCAAGGAGCAGCGCTGGGAAACAGCCCAGAGAACCGAAGCACACTGCATCACTTTCTGCAAACTCTGATGGATGAAGAAAAACTATGATGGATGAAGAAAAACTATGATGGATGAAGAAAATGACTCGAAATGAGAAATGAGCCCCTGGTCTTTTTCAGTTCAAGACACTTGCGCTTGCACAGTGCTGTGGATGAGGATGGGTGACCTTGGTACTGGCGTTGGAGAGAAGTTGATGTTCTCCATGGCCAGTCAATTACAATTTCAATTAATTATTAATCACACGGAGAGAAGACTGCGTGTTTCTTGGTCAGTTGATCTAAAACGTTAGTCCAAAATTAAGCTCTCCAACAACCATGTAATTGGTTGAAACGTTTCACGGACATCCATCGCTGTGAGAGGATGAACCGTAATGATTTTGGTGATCCTGCTTAATGTCAGCCTGTTAGCATAGTCGTTTTCAGCATTTGCAGTGCTGTTAGCCTTTAGCCCAAGTATAGCCTCAGAGAGCCGTTAGCTTGACTGTTGAGCTGCCAAGATCTTACAGAATCACTGAATTTGAGTAGTATGGTGTGTACCTGCATGCTACAGCTCAAGAACTGTGGTCTGGCTGTGGCAACATCAATTATTTTTAAAGCCTTCACTCTTGAAGGGTTTCTTATTTTATATAACTTACAAGTTGTTGCTGCCAAACTGCTGTTTCTTTGTAACTTTATCGTTGGTGCACAGTGATGTCATTGATGTGTTACCACCCGTGTTGTTACTGGTGCCTCGCAATCCGTCATACCGAAGACCAAGCAACACCAAAGCGTCTTTTAAAATGGCAGCATGGGCAAAGAACAGCCAAAACTAAGAGAATCACGCCACTTGCTATACATTCATCTTGTATAATATTTGTAATCCCCCTAATACCCGCCAAGAAGCTACATGGTTTAAACGCCAAAACCCTCCTGAAGGTGCTCTTGTATTTCTGACCGCTCCGGCTTTTAATATTTCGCCTAAAGTGCCAGAGATAATTCACTGGGCATGGCTTCGTGTTTTTTGTTTCAGCACCGGCTGTAATCAAGTGCAGTGTGTTTCACATGCATGGAGGCAGCATATAATGAATCGTGGAAACGAAAAATAAAGTACTTAAAATGCATTTGGTTCCACAGTCCGATACTTTACTCTATTAGCCATGACAATGTTTTAAACAAAAATGACATGAGCACATATAAACATTTTTGTACATTTACTGAAATATTTATCTGAGTTTGTGCAAATGGAAATGTTCCAGTATTAAACAGGACTCCAAATGTTCCTGTGCCACGCGGCTTTGCAAATTGAAAAAATCTAATTTAACATCCTCCTCCGACTGCGGAGGGACTCACATGAAGCAGGACAAAATGATAGCCGATCGTTGTTTTAAAGTGCGCCAGAGCAGTGTGGTGACCTCCAACGCTGTGGCATCTGACGAAATATTCCTGATAAATTGCACTCATGGCCAGCAGAGTCGGGTTTCTGCCATTTTTCCTGCGTATCATGTTTGCTGACTGTATAAATGTAGTAATTGAAATGTAAAGCAGGCTTCCCATGGTACAATATTTACACAAAACTCTTCACATATGGTACAGATTGCTGGACAGCTGCAATCAATCGCAGAAGCCGAGCATAAGAAACACTTCGAAAATGAATCTTAAATTAAGAGGGAGGGACGTTCAGTCTCAAAGACGAAAGATTTCAAAGTCTAATTCCTGAATGTACGGAGTTACTGTATATTTTACCTTACCTTACAGTCTGAGTCTGTGTTGGGACAGTAAAGGTCCAGGATTTATAATTTTAGTACACGACTTTGGAGCAATGATTCGGCATTCAGTTTGTTTGTTAAATGTGGGTCCAGGTCTGGTTTAACAGCGCAGCGATTAAGTTTCTGCTGGACCTAACTTTTTGTGGAGAAACATATCTGTTCGCTCCATCGTTTTCCAATATACATCCACATAAACTCGTTCAAACACATGCTTTTGCTGTGAGCTGCTACATTAAATCAATGTTCATAAAGCAGACTCTCTACCATCTATCACACAGTGCTCATGGCCTATATGTCATTTGTTTAATATGCACTAAAAGTGGTGGCCTGTTGTGGTTTTATGCGGGGGAGTGGGGGCTTTGGCATCATCATCATCATCAGTGGAAACTTTCCGGAGTGATATTGATCTTTTCATCTCAGTCTGGGCAATAAAAATGCATCTCCCAGACAGTCAAACTGTTCCTTTAAGTTGAAGTTGAGCTCTATATTAAACAGCTCCTTTGTTGGTTCTGTATTCGTTCCAGGAAAACACATTTTCAGACTACATGAGATGGCCTGTTGACCAGTGCTAATACATCTGCGTCTTTCCTGACTCATTTCATGCTTGGGGGTCACCGCTGAATCAGTAGTAATCATCTGGGCACTGACCACACTCCCATGGCATTTAGCATTTCCATTGGAAGGGGATCTTACTGTATTACTCTGTGGCTGCGGTGTCTCTGCAGGGTATCCCATAAGCCAATACATTTCTGTACATGCTTGCCATCTTTTCCCCCTTTTCTCCTTGATGTGTTTGGTTGCACAGCTGCATGCAGATCTGAGTCATGGTAGGATTCTTCTTTGCAGTACTGTGGAAATATTCGTATGATCAGCAACACATGACTGGGAATTAATCACTGGAGACCTGTGGGGTGAGCCTCTTGCCAACTCATCTAAAAACTGCTGTGCTGCGTGTCTCATGCCACGTACATGTCGTCTGGGTGTAGCATTATTCAAATTATGCAAATTCACTCATTAAGGGGGTTTGTGCAAATTCATTGGGGATTGGATCACCTCCTCCAGGCCGTTTGGTTTCTCTTCATTTAAGACTTTCTCTTTTCCATGAGTCATCACCACTGATAGAGCTATGATGCAAGAAATGTACATGCTTCTCTCCGTGTCACCAGCAGTTGATTATGCGGTGTACAACATGGATATTGGGCCTGTTTACACCGCAATCAGTGCATTTCCGTAATTTAAAGCTTTGCATCCTCTTGCGCCATTAGTCACATTATGCAGATTCACTAGTCGATTGCTTTTAGGTAAATCCGTCACCACTTTAATCATCTTGGTTTCAATGTGGGTGGCAATGGATGGTTCTAATCTAATCTGTGATCACATTTTACAGACATTTGTAATCCTATTTTAGGCGTAGATCATTGTGGTGCTTTACCAAACTAGAAGCAGATCACACAAACACCCAGAACGCCTCGTCGCTTATTGCCCAATTGGCCCTCAAACCACAGTCATATCTAAAGTTTTGACAGCACAACCTAATAAAAGTTGGTATTATGGTGTCAGCCCTGTTCTTGCCAAAGAAGAACAGAGTGGAGGAGACACGTGGAAACAGGCAGTTGTTTAGCATTGACGTGGCATGGTGGAAAGTTTGGGTCAGACGGATCATTGAAGACATTTACAAACTTTCAACTGCAGCAGCACAGGTGTAGTTTTCAACTCTTTAATGCTTCATTCAGATTTATTACAATTAATTTTGGTAGTTTAGGTCCTCATTCCCAGCAGCAGCAACAACATCATACTCACAACAACAAGCTGACAGATTAAAATGTGGATCTGATGATGGGATCACCAAAGTTATTGCAGTTCTTCCTGAAGAAAACATGAATGTCTGAACCAAATTAGTAAATGGTAATACACACAATAGTTGGGATTGAGATATTTCACTCCAAGCCACAAACATCAGCCTCATTGTGCTCCTAGAAGAAAAATCAGAGAATCACTGAAGTCAGTAGGATTCATCCTTTGGGCACAGGACTGTTGTTATTCCACCTCTATGATTAAAAATCAAAGTTTTTAAAATAAGACCAGAATCATCTTAATAAAGCAAAACCTTTGCAGTTAATTTTCTCTAATGTGAGTTTGCTCTTTTCTTTTTCAACCATAAAAATTAGATTAGAAATCTGTCTGTGGATCAGAGGTTTTCTTGGTGAGGCTCCTTAAACGAATCCGACTTGTGTCTTCAGCAGTAGAAATGAGCTTCAGTCACACCCTCGGTTATGTGCTACCTGAGGATATCCAAATGTTTCTCTTCATAGAAAACAACAGGCTGGGTCTTTTTATCAGACATCTGAGCACAATAACCCAGACCAAAATCCTGGATACACACCCATGCCATATTTATACTGGCTCTGACATGATACTGAAACCTATTCTCATCATTCGGATTGTAAGTATCCAGAAATTTATTGCTCTCTTCCTTCACTTGTCTTTATAGTGGATGAGTTAAAATGTGCTGTGCTGTGCACTGTGCTTACACATTCAAAGTACACTGCAGCACATATTGCGGAGAACAGAACAGTGCTGGATCCTTGCATGGGAAAACCTAGTGGGACATTTATGATGCTTGTCAACAATATCACTCACAACTCTGGTTTTAGATGGAAGGTACGCATAATGCTGCACCTCGAATCCTCTGGGCCGCAGGCTTCCCAGCTGCCATGGCCTACATTTCTTGCTATTACAGATGTTTTGGCCAAATAAGCAGTAGCAACACGCAGGCCTAAAATTGGTCTTAACCTTTTCTTCCCCTGAAAACATTCCTTCCTGGTGAAACTGTCCAGTGTCAACCTACTCTTTAGCTGCTCCATAAAAATGTTTCCAAAGTGATTCTTTCACAGTCCAACAGCCATTGATGGTGTTCTGCGAGATGTTTATTGCTCTTCGGTTTGGTTGTGGAAAGCAACAAAGTACATTTTCTCAAGTACTGTGCTTAATGCTGCATTAATTGATTTTGGCTACTTGGCATCAGTGAAACAAGCTGAAAACACAACACTGACATATTTTCACTTGATGTTCTAATATGAGAGTGTAACAGAACATTAGCATTCACTTGGAGTCAGTCCAATATTCGTTCTTTGGTTTTAGCTCTGAGTTGGTCTTTAGTTACTTCTGAGGGAAATATCTGGCTGTTTATCTGCTAGTTCTAGTGTCTTCACCAGGTGCTGTTTGGTATTCACTGATATGAGCTTTTTGCAAACGTCAGCACATACAACTGAAAAGGTCAACTGCCAATGCCTCCCAAAACAATGACCATTGTAGTACCGTCGTCACAGTCATCATCACGTGGTTAACATTGTGAAACGATTACAGTTTCCTTATGTTTCGGCAGCAAAGCTACTTGGTTATGTAAGATAAAAAGTGTCAGTGCTGACACAGTACACAAACAGCGGTCTCCTGGATGAGAGTCCTATGTTTGTTTGACCATCCATCCACCCCACCTTCCTCCATATGTGGACTTTCTTGCTCTTCTGTACTATTATAAAACAATATTGCGTCACCTGACTTCCTCTTTTGCTCCCTTCACAATTATTATGGCCGCTAGAGGTCCCTCCCTAAGAATAAATATAAATATGGGTGGTGATATCCTACTTGCACAGACAACCTATACAGGTGATTTGTGGTGAGGACAGTCTGCAAATGTTGGTATACATTTTGCTGGTTCTTGAACGCCTTTATCCAAAGCAGCTGTAATCAATATTTGCAATAGAATCGACAATAACGCTGCATCAAATGACAATGAGATACCAGTGTGACATGGTGAAGGGGGTAGTTATGGGGGTAGTGATGAACTTATAGCAAATTATTACCTAATCTGCAGCTCCCCTCAGTTTCACGGTGCTGTATAGAGAGTTTACGCTCCTTGTTTAGCCGTCTGGCTTGCAGCAACATTTAGCATTTAGCAGCTGAAAAGCCAGATTGACTAAATATTGGACATAACATTCATCAGGTAGAAACACTGCAAATGAATGATCATGTTGTTCTGTACTTGATGGATGTGTAAATAAGCAGGTTTGCCAATTTCACCATATTAGCTTAAAAGGTGATGATATGTTAATGCTGTGCTAGCAACTTGTTTAACAGGTTAAAACTGGTTTCAGTAAAATAATGGGGACTTTTTTTAATTGTGTTCTTGCTGCTTCTACTCAAGTAAAGGATATGAATACTTCTATCACAACTGCTCTTATTTCAGTGGCCAATTAACTGTAAAAAAAGGGTGAGTCAGTTCTGACTCATAAAGCCCCCTAAGTGCAACCATTAGCAGGGAAACCCATGTAAGAGAATTTGATTTCTCATAGCAAACGTTCCCATGCAATGTGGTTTCATGTCCATCAGATCACTTCCGTTTGTCAAAGTTAATGGCAAAACATCATTAAAGTTTCAGACGGGAAACACGGGTTTGTTCGTGACAACCAGAAACTTTGACTTCTTCATGCCGTCCTTGACTTACAGCACGTCCTTACACCATGACTTGTGCAGAAAAACAGTTGTTGCTGACCTGCGCTGGATTTTGTGGGCAAAGAGATGAGCCTTAATTGCAGACTCTGGAATGTTGTCAGTCCCACAGAATAGTTCTGAAAGCCACATTAGGGGACATTTCAGTTTGTTCTGCAGACTGATTTCAACAGGCTTCTCTCTCTGGGGATATTGGAAACAATTCTTCTGCAGCTAAAAGTGGGATTAATACTCTTTCAAACACAGCAGCTGTGTAAATCATTGCAGTATTTCATTAATGCTGTTTGTTTAATGGACATGCATTGAAGTTAGTCCACTAATCTCCTAACCCCAATTTATGAAGGGATTTAAACTGTCGAGTAAGAAGTGGGCTAGGGTCAAGCTGAATTTAGAGCATGACAGGGAAGTGGAATGGGACCCTTAAATATGGTGAGACATTAAACATAAATCACTCTGAGAATTTGGACAGCGATTGTGTTACAGCTGAACTGTACGAAGCAATATGAATGGATTCAAACATATCGACCGTTTCATAGAAACAAATAGTGTTTTTAATTGGCTGCCAGCTGACATCTGCTCTGTTGCAATCCCACTTTCTCCAAACAATATAAAGGTAAACCATATAACTGATGACTTATTGTTGAGTCCAATTCTATCCAAATTGATAAAAGTTGTTTGCTGTAATTTAGGGGAAAAACTTTTGTTTTGCTCCAGAGTTTTAATTTATAGCTCTCTCTGTTTCCACAGCAGAAATTAATTTGGCCAAACAATAACTCTACTGTTAGTCACTGGGAATAGGACGTTTTACACTGTCACCAGAATGGGAGTTCGGCTAATAAATATTATCTGTATTATTAGTACTAGTGCTAGTTATAAGTAGCTTATAGCCATGCTAGCAATGAACCTCTACATGGCAGTATAAATCACTGTTTGTCATTCGAATTTGTATTTGTATCTCATGTCACCAAAGGGACAAACTTTTCTTACGTTCATGAAAAACTCAAACACTGCACAGCTGTTTATTTGAGTCATTCCCAAAGAGTGAGCTAATATGTCAAAATTCAAATGCTAATATGCTAATGCACTTAGGGCTGCAATTAGCAATTATTTATTAATTAATTTGCAAGTTATTTTCTCATTTAGTTTTCTCAACTATCCAATGTTTTGGTTTGTCCACCCAACAGTCCAAGACCCAAAAGAAGGAAAAGCAGCAAATGCTCACATTCGAGAAGCTGGAACCATTAAATGTTTGCTTGAAATTTGACTTAAATATTGAATCATTTTCAAACTAGCTGCAAATCCATTTCCTTTCAATCAATGAATCAATCAGTCAAATAACTGTTCCAGCTCTAAATGTTTGCTAAATGACACCATGTTACACTAAAATATACTAAGCCTCAGCATATGACCATGCTACCTGTGTACATATCTTTATGAGTACATGCTAAATGTCAGCATGGTAATGTAGTCCAGTAACATGCTAACAATAAGTTCATAGCACAGCTGAGCCTTAGCTGATTAAAAAAAACGGCCTTTACTCACCACCAGACCACACTTTGCTCCGCAGGTCGTAATGATCCAGGAACAGCGAATGAGTCCTTCATTCGTCATCACTTCTAACAGTTTTGCTCTCTGTTGGCTGCTAACGTTGCTATTGACTTTTAGTCCTGTTGCCAGAACCATTATTTTCTAATGCAAATGTGTTGAAATGGTTCTGTACTGGCTGTAGAGCAGTCAAAGCTCATTCAGGAGTTCAGCACAAAAGTGCAACTTTATGCTCATGAGTGACAAAAACGCCTGCTAAAACCCACAAGTGTCTGTGACATAATGAAACAAACAGGTGTGTATCTACGATCTTTTAAGCGTTGCCAAATGTTACAATCCCAATTATGTGAGAACTGACAGAACAGAAATAGGAAGAACAGAGTTGAGCCCAGTGGATTTTTCCTTTCCAGATGCTGTCATTAGACATGCAGAGGAGAATAAACACATCCTCATGTTCTAACCAAAGAATGTTAATACTCTCACCTGCTGCCGTACTTCTCTTTGATGGTGCCAGCATGAATCGGCCCTCTTGTTGGCAGCAGTTGTAACAGGATGAGGCCCCGTACCCCGACTTTTGATTGGCCTTGTTGTGTGTATGTGTGTGTGGGTCATCTGCAGGCTATGCTGCTCGGATTACTTGTTGGTCCAATACACAGAGGAGTTGACTGTGGAGTTAAAAGCCGACTGAAAAATAAAAACCAGCCATTTCAGCAACTCACTCACTCACTCATCCATCGTCACACTCCATTCAATCCTTCATTCTTCCAATAATCGCACTCACTTTAGCACTCACTCAGTGTAGGCCTGTGTATTGACAGTGCAGCCGACATACCGGTGCCCCAGTAACTGTAGTAAGATGTATAATCAGGTGTGTCAGATTTCAATGTGTCCTCTATTTGCATATTTATTTTGTGATGTCATGAAATGGCTTTGGTGGATATAAAAGGAAAGCAAGCGTTCTCCTTCAGATGGAGCCTCATGTGTTAACAGCAGAGACTCTGACATGAAGAACATGTCGTTAATTGCTTAAAAATGTCAAGCACATCAGATTTAAGGAGCATTCATTGAAGAGCAGAGCGTTACTGTGTACGATTTGTGTGTATGATAGTAAGAAGTCCACCACAGCTGGTTTTTGGCAGCGGTGCCAGTGTTGCCCCGGTTTCATGTCGCTGTTATGCACAAACACATATTATTAGCTGCCTGACATGATTATTACAATTTATCCATTGGAGGGAACCAGAAAATTATGTCTGTTAAATGTATTGAATGGTACCTAGATATCATCACTGACTGTCTGGGAACCTATTGGTTTATTTTTTGGACAAATCAGGAGCAGTTCCCAATTTAAGACCGCTAACGCAAACTTCAGATATCTCAAAGCAAGTTAGTTAAGGTTGAGCACATGTTGGCTAAAAGAAATTCAAGCTGCACAACTCCAAATTAGTGTAATATATATATAATATCAGGGCTCCTGAGTGTCTCAAAGATCATATTAGTGGTTGGGTGAACTCATGCCCACCAGGCTTTTAAAAGAAGGTCAAATTATCGTTGATGGGAAACTTGGAAGTACAACCTTAACGTTCATTTGTAAGCATTTTTTATGATTCATTTATTATTTTTATTGTGTGGCTTTAAGGACCACAACTCTTTGATTTAATCCACATTACTGTATCTGCGTGTGATTTGATGTCCTCCTTCTAATAAAAAGATAAACTTACACCTTAGTCACACATAGTTACTTTCACTCACAAAGTCGCCCCCTCAGAAATCTTTGAGAAGTTATTTTGTGTTGCCAATAAATCCAATAAAGCTTCATTTAGGGTGCAAGAGCACAGCTACTGTATGATCACAGTAATAAATCTAACTAAAACCACTTATAACAAGTTACAGTAAATAGAAAAAAACATTTAATCTGAGCAGGATGATTAGAGAGAAGCCCTTTGAGACTGAAAAACTGTGTGTCAATGCCGAGGAATATTTGAATGTTATACACATCACACATTCCTTCCCCTAAAACCACCATGACACATAGAGCTGCAGAGCTCAACCAGCTCTGGCGAACCATATTTTCCCATGGCCCAATCTGAGGCTCCAGTCAAAGCGAGCACACGTGGCATTGTGAGAGTTGCAGTGAATTTGATGATGGCAACAAACACCCTTTTGGCATGGACACCAAACCAGCGGTACGATCAATTAGCTAACGCCGGCATCAGATCCAGCCTCTTCAGCGAACGCTAATCAAGTCTGAAATCTTTCGTGTTACGTCTTTTTGTTTTCTGCTGACCTCAACTTGGAGAAAGGAGAGAAAACGGTCAGGAAGCATCAGTTTCTAATCAGGGCTCCTGCTGGATTGCTCTGAGAGGAGAGAAGAAAGAGCAGAGCAGGAATGAAATAGTTATTAAAAGACTTGCGTCGGCCTTGCAGCTGCTTTTGATGATATAATAAACAGTTAATACAAAATTAGATCAGATAACCTCAAGGGAAAGCTAATTACCTTATTTTTCAAATAACGCTAATCTTCAGTAGTAGTTCTGGTCCTTGGTTCATGCTATCATTAATATTGAGGATATTTTTGCTCCAGAAATCCAAATATTTACCATGTTTGTATGCATTTCTTGTACTTTGCATAAAATATCTTGTCTAACTATTTTCATTCTCTTGTATTAAACCTGACTGCTGCAGGGAAAGAGAATATTTTTTTGCATTTGTCAGTACATCACTGCATCTTTACCCCAGCGCTCTTTACTTTTGATCTTCTTACCCTTAAATTTAATCTTTATCTCATATTGCAATTGCAGGAAATTACTTTAATGAGACATGTTAGCTCATAACGGAAGACACAATTAGTGGCTCAGTTGTATTGACTTAGAGAAAACCATCCAATCAGAGCCTCTGTAGCAGTCATTACATTGACTGTTCATTGCCACTAATTATCATAAACTATGTATTCATGTAATCAATGCAAATTAAAGTTGACCTATTTTATTCTAAGAGTGGCAGCAGTAGAGTCACCTGTGTTGTTAGCCTGTTGTGGTGGCTTGCTCAAACTGCTAGCTAGAAACATTAGCTAACATGTAAGCAATTACATTCCTTTTGTGCTGGCCTGTGTGTTTTCCCTCCAGTTATGACAGTGAAAGTATTATTACATGCTTGTTCCTTGCAAAAAATTATGTCAATCATGTTTTCATCATCGGATTTTGAATGAGGAGTTATGATAGGTAGCTAACACGTCAACTTTGAGCTAGCCTTGCTTGGTGAAAAGAGGATACTGGCTAGCTAGATGGAGGAGGCGCTGTCCTGCCTCAGTTATTTGTCTTCAGTTAATTAAGCACACCTTCTGTTGCCTCTGCAAGCAATGGGCTTGGTGGAGGAAATGTCTGTGTGTTTGAAATACTTGATTCTGTTATTTTTGTGTATCACCACACCATTTTGCTCATTACGTGCTCTCATTATTGATCTCTGTAATCTCACCTAATTTATGCTAACTCTGCGCTATTAGTGCGAAATGTGCGCTGAAAGTGACACCAGAGCAGCCTGATACACGAGATGGATGCGGGCAAAACTGTATCTTCCCCGGCTCTCGAGGGAGCGATGTCAGACACAATAATAGAGCGGTAACAAAACAGCCGTTCAGTCTAAATGTCAGGTCAGTTACAGTAAAGTATACTAAATTGACTCTCAATTTCCTGCTATTATCTGCACTTTCTGGGCCTTAGTTTGTTGTCATTACGGTATGTTGATTACCCCCCCCCCCCCCCCAACACAATGCAAGCGGGGCAAAACAAAACACTTAGGATTTTATTTGCGCGTATGATATGAACCACATCTGATTAACATTACGGCATCCTTTCAAATGAACAACTGCTTCCTCTCTGCCTGCAATGTGCCAGAGTTTGCTCTCTCAGCACAAGCGGCTTAGGAAAAAGTCAGTGAAGAGGCTCTCAAGGCCTCTTTGGAGGAGGGGGCAGCTCAATGGCTTTGACTATCTCCCACTAATGACTCTGATTGTTTTTGCATAGACTCAGTGTCAACCGCTCCAAACCACATTATCAAGATTTTGTCTATTTTCCAAACTTGGGCCTACTTTGGCGTCATGTGCACGGCCAACAGGAGGGATGAGACTCTTTTTTTTTTTTTTTATTAAACCCGTTTTACCTCAAACTCGTCTGTCTGCAGATAAAACTCACATGATAGATTGCCTCATGACTGTAGACTCTTCCAAAAAACATAAATAAATGCTGCAGTACTCCGGCTGCCTTGTGGAACCCCACGACTCTTGGCATTCATGGAGATAAAGGGAATAAATTCATTCTGGAGTTCCTGTAAGTGAGCCAACAAATCAACCAGGATGCAGTGAAACAGCCACAGATCCCCAATGATACTTTCATTATCAATGAAACTTCATCTGGTTTTTCCATTTCTGGCAGGCAAATATTGCAATTAGAATACACATTGAGCACGGAGAACATGATCTGTACAATAGGCAAATTGTAGATCGACCTCTGCCTGTGTGCTCGCTGTGAGTCTTCAGGACATTGATCATTATGATTTATGGGTTGTTAGTAATGTACACTATCAAAACCAACAATCTGTGAACAAACCTTGTTCTAGCTTTGGTCCTCGTGCTCCACTGTAGGTAGCATACTCACTCATAATATATTTGCTGAGCATGCAGACAGTGTGGATGTGGATTGGATTATACTGCAGTAGTGGCAGACACTGTGTGTATTTTTGGAACTTGTACGTTGTGTTAACTCACACTGGTAGTGTTAATCAGCCTCTCTGCAGGGACAGAACCTGCATCTTCAACTCAATGCAACTGTATTAGTAGGTTTAAGCCCCAAGGAGCATCTCTGGGCTCTCCATGCTTTCACTTTCACTTCACACATCCATTACCAAACAACCGTCAGCCTGGTGTTTCATGAGCAGTGTTGACTGTTTCCTCACTTATCACCACCTGATTGTTACTGTCTCCTCTTCCAACACGTGCCAAACCACAAATCGAATATACAATGCGACCAATCCATCACTGTCATCTGCTGAGGTGAATCCGACAAACACGTCCAATCAGGATTTGTGGATACGAGCCACTTTCAACCCGAAAACTGACAATTGTCGATATGGTTGCTACATATCTACACTATAATATGCTGACTAACTTGTAAATTGCGTCTCATAGACATGGATTCAAGCCGACCACACACACAGTTCTTGATGAAGAAGGAGCCTTTAATTTTTTCTCCACCGCCCTTTGACTCTACAGGGGGGAACTGTTCCATAGTCAAAAGACATATTTTGGGTGTAGTGTCGCTTTAACATGGTTTCAAAGAACAATACAGTGTCGTTGCTTACGAAGCACAACACAGAAACACTGTAATTTTTAGGCTTTACAAGACTTTTGCAAACAGCGAGCAGAGGAGGGACTGGCTCAGTCTGGTAGCTGTTAGGGTACGGTGCTGCCTTCACTGCAGAGAGATTACGTGGGATCTGCGAGTTGTGAATGTCAGATTAAACAGGTGTCAGATTTACATGGCAGAGGATAAAATCCTGTCAAGTGTTGGCTTTGAAAAGCTGACCTCACCGCTCCACCCCGTCCACACTGCATTATTCACTTGATATTCTGACAATAGTTGATGCTAAAGTGAGCCTTGAAGCCGACACTGAGACTTTATGCAGCTGTGTAGCTGGAAGTGTTGGAATAGCGCTGGCTCGACAGGTGTTTGTGTGCGTCTGTGCACGTGAGAATATGTGTGTTTGTACATGAGTCTGTAGTGAACATGAACACCTGAATCATAGCTTTCATGTAACGCATCAGTCCAGTCATTGATATGAAATAGCTCTAGCAGGTGTGGCTGACATTGATTTGGAGGATGCAGTTCTGCAGACTGTTCAGGTCTGAGAGTGCTTTAAATCATACAGATGCTGCCTAACTGGAAAACACTGCTTTGCACTGTATTGTGAACACACCCTTGTACTCCAGGGGTCAGAGAGTAAAGGTTTTATGCGAGGGTATGTGTACAAATCATAACCATAACTTAGATTTACTTTCAGATTTACCTCTAGAGTTCGTCGGTTAGGGAGGGAAAGGTCAGTTCAAAAACACCACACAAATAATTTCACGTCTGCACTAACATGGATGGTTCAGGCTTGTGGTCTGACTGAGGCTTGTTTACCAGACAAATCTGTGAGGCTTTAATGCCTGCTGCAAAGTCTTTTATCAAGAAAAATACCCAAAAAACTTTCCAGTTCCAGTTCCAGCTTCAGGATTTGCTGCTTTTCTCTGTTTCATGTCAAACACCATTGTGTTTGTTAAGGTTTTTTTTTTTAAGATGTCACCTTGGACTTTGTTACAGTTTAGAGAGTAAACAGTTAATTAACCAAGCAAATATCTGACAGTAAAGTAAGTAAAGTAAAATTGGGATTTTCTTTTATTTAAGTGTCACCAGTGGAGCAGTTGGTTGTTTAATATCATAAACTCCTTGACAGATTTTGTAACAATGACAAAACACGTCACCTTTTGGACTCCTTCTCTGCCGCACATTTAATGTAAATGTAGTCAAGTTTGGAATATTACAGAGTTTATGTCAGATAGCTGCTGCTGAGTTTAATTTCATTATAGGCGAGAAGGTTTCATTTGAACAAACTTGACACATTTATGTCCTTATTTAGTCCCGGAGTCATCTGAACCGTTTGTCTTTATGTGACGTTTACCAACTTTGATTCAGCGGGCTGGAAATGTGACTCTGGAGGTCAACTCTGTCAAAGCTGAAGCTGTGATTAATGGACAAACCCTTCAACAGTCCCTTCTCACAGCCCATGTGGCACTCGCCTCAAATATTCGGCTTAATCTACGGGGTCTGACCTGCTCTCGGGGTTCAAAGGTCAACTATAGCCTGAAATATAGCCAGACCTCGTGAGAAGCAAGGCGTCTACGTCTCAGTTTACTTCAGCTTAAAAACAAAACACAATGAAGGAGGCCCGCTGGAGGATGTGCACCCATAAATTAGAGCGTGTTTGGTGCCACGACCATGACACAGCAGTGAAAGACCTTTACTTCTCAGCATGACGACTCTCAGCCGCCGCTAAGGCTTCGCTGGCAGGCTGACAGATATCTTATTTGTGGGTTAACTCAGGCATGTTATTTATACAGCCTCGCAAAAAATAATGGGAATTTGAATTAAGCGGTTATTTAAGAAAACAAATTCAATCGCAGGGGAAGTGAAGGGAGGAACACCAAGAAGGATGTGATCATATTTGAAAGAGGAACCAGGCCAAGGCCCTCGGTCTGAGGAGCTCTGCTGATCAAATCAGAGCTGCAGACAAAGGGAAGGAACATCTTTTAAAGCGTGTTTTATTGAAAGCCATAAAAAGTGGTCAGGATGAATTGTGCCTCTGGGGAATCGGCTCGAGGATTCGGGTATAAATCTCTCTCCCCTCGAGGTAAACAAACATGTGCGACTCTCCGTCTACAGAGAAAACTTTAGAAGTGCAAATACTCTCACTTTAAATTAGAGTGTGTTTTCTTTCAGTGTTGTGGTAAGCAAGCTCATTTTCATAGCAGCACTGTGTTTATGCTCCCTGCCTGCATGCATTAGTTAGACCCCGTGTAGATTTACTATGACGTCTTTAAAGAGTGCAGCGAGCTGTATTTTTTGTCATGCTTTAGGAGAGCGACCTCAGATTCCTGTAGCGTTGTGGAGTTTTGCAGGTTTGGGGCGATTCTTAGGCTCGGCAACAACACGCAGGAGGCAGAGCCGTGATGAAAGCCAGGCGAGACGTCCCACCTTATCTCTCCTGGGTGTTTCCACTCCAAATATCGCTCCAGTGTGTAAAAGATGGAAGCAAAGCCCTGTTCCTGTGACTTTTTCCTCCTCCTCCTCCTCTCTTTCCTTCCTTCCTTTGACGGGATTCCTAGAGCTCACTCCTTTGTTTTTGTCCAGGATGTGACTCAAACGTGTTCAGCAAAAACAGTCCCGGTGATGACAGGCAGGTCTGGCCAACAGGTGACAGTGTCAGACAGGTTTTCACACTCTAGTGGCCAAGCTGTAGTATTTTTCCTTCTTTGCTCCCAAATAGAAATGAGGTGCAATTTTTATGGCGCTTACCTTCCTTCTGCAAACACCTATTTAGTGCTACAGCTCGGTTTTCATTGCAGCTGCAGGAGGGGATACCAGTGTGTGCTGCTGCCATCTAGTGGCGGCCTGGTGCCACCCTGGCAAAGGCTCCAACTTACATTAATGGGAGCACCACTCTGGTGTTGTTTGTGATTAAAAGGAAAAATCATTCTCTTGAGTGAAAAAGTGAAAACTCTCCATCAACATGCATTTCCCGTCCTTTACCCTCAGGTTGTTACACTCCCACAGCATCGACACATGACCCGCCCGGGGAGGTTTGTAAATTTACTGAGGTTGACATATTTGATTCAAATTCATACAAACATTTCCACTATGGTGGGTGACCACAGCAATGAAGATTAGTGAAGTCTTGCTCTGTCCATATGAGTCCCAGTAAACACCACATATTGGATTTTGTGTAAGCATGTGTCAGGATTTGGAATTTTTATGTCCTTGACCGTAATGCAGTTGTATATTGACGGTTGGATTATGTTGTTACACATTGTGCTCTGATTTGTTTTCGCTTCCTCGCCATAATGAGATCAAGGCCTGCAGTGATTGAGAGCTTTCTGCGTGTCGTATCTGCTGAAGCGCTGAAGCCGCACAGCGCAGCGGTAGCTTCATGATAAAGTTTTCAAATAATCACACAAAGCTTTTTGAGTTTTACGGCTTTATCGCCTGGTACCTCTTGTGTGAAGCCGCTGGCGACAGCTCTACACGTCATTGCCTCCCGGGAGTGATGGATCATTTCACAGCATCTTAAAGAACAACATGGGCACAGACGCAGATGTGTGGAAATGGGAATTGCAGCCACTAACTAAAAATAACCCAAAACTAACACAGCATGAGCTCCAGCAAGTGTGTTTGCGTGGGTGCGTGTGTGTGTGTGGTAGCATGCTAGAGTGGGCAGGACTTTCCATGCGTGGTTATGACTTCTTGAAAGACTTCATCAATGTCAGCTTAGCAGATCCAGACCCCCACCCCCGACCCCTCGCCTGCCACTTTTCATTTCTTCAACCAGGAGCCAAGAAAACGTCTCGCTCTTCGAAACTACCTTGAAAACCCCGGAAAGAGTAATTCCCATATCTGCAATTTCTGAATTACCTTATCCTAAATCATTCAATTTGATACCACCTCATCCATTTCATGTATTTCTCATAATTGCTCACCTAAAGTACAAATAAATGATGCATATCCCAGTGTAGGAACAGCAAGCTGCACCTTCAGCTCACACCCGTCTCCTCCCATACATGTATTTATATCCTGTAGGAGAAGCAGAGCAGTAAAATATTTTAAAGAACTTTTAAATCACTTAAGCTGGGAATAAATCATCGTGCTGCCCTCTTAGCCTGTGGCACATTGGCAGCGATTAAGATAATATGCCTGAAAAAGGAGCACCATTGCCCCTTCCAAAATGGAACCAAATCTCTGCTGAATGTGGAAAAAGGCAGCCCGGGGCTGCGGCAGGAACGACCGTGGAAACCTGAAAATGTCTCATCCAGGGCTGAAAATGTGAAGTCTCTAAGCCTCCCTGTCTCTGAGAAAAAAGGGAGGAGGAGGGGGAGTTTCTTTTATATGAAGTAACATTAAAAACACAGAGTTGTCGCCATTTCGCTGCTCTTGTTTTCCACTTGTAGTCTTTATTTTTACGGGACAGCCTGGCTGCGAAGGTCGGCTCCAAGGGTTTGGCGACAGAGAGGCAGAACAGGAGCGAATGGATGGCGAGAAAGGTCCCTCGTGGGGCCTCGGCTCTGCCACATCGACCGAAGGACCCCAGAGCTGCCGCCGCGATTGGACAATTCACTGAAAAACAGGACTCCCAGGATAAGAGCGTGCGGTCTGGGGCTTGGACCAGGACTGTCAGGACATGCAGTTCAGAGCGTTGGACAAACTTGGACGGAAGCAGTTGAGATCCTGACTCTGCATTTATTTGTTTGCAGACTGAAATGAACTGCTAATCACAAGCAGTGTCGGCTCACTGTTCCTTGGCATCTGAAATGTGAACTACACAGTATTTTCATTTTGACGATCAATGTAAATTATATTAAAACCTGGCAAGTTTCGTGGAGCTGCTGCCTGTTCTGAAGTCTTTAATGAAGTTTGAGTGGTTGCCCTTCGTTAATGGCATTATAAGTCGCCTTTTAATATAACCACAGTGAAAGCAAAGATAGTGATCCATCACAAAACATGTCACAGAGCCGTGTGTGCTCCTTTGACCGTAAAGTAGTTGTTTTATAGCACAGTTAGACCAGAAATATTCATATTCAGACTGCCCTAGTTCACAGAGCCTTGAACCCAACTACTTCTATTCTTCATGACTGTATTCTTGTCCAAAACATACAAGGAGGCCACAGAGACTCACTTATATTCCTTGGCACTGGTCCTCCTCCAAGCCCGACGTCAGGCCCACAAATTTATACGACGCACCAATTGCAGTGCCACAAACGTCTGCGCAGAGACGAGGATAAGCAATTAAAGGCGCTGCTCAGGTCCCGCGGGAGCGTGGCGCCGAGGTACCTGAGCAAGCAGGGAATTTACTGCCCGAGGTTAAAGGTCAGGGTCGCACAGGGGTGATATTTGGAATCAAAGGTACAGATGCAGCCGCTGCGGGAATAACATGGCCTCTCATGGGAGGTCAACAGGGAGACGAGGCTCGTAATTTCCAAAAGAAACGATGGAAATAATGGAGTAAATATTAGGATATTTTACAGAGTGTGAACCAGCGCCAGTGTATATTGTTGTTAAGTTCAGGTAATTACTACCTCCCCGCCTCCTGCTGTTTCCACTGACGGTACCTGCACATTTATCACTAACCAGCAGCAGCAGCTGGCCTCAGTCTGGGCCTGGTTTGAATGCAGAACAGCTCAGAAACAAGCAGATGTGACTGACTGATACATGTTTTATCTCTTTGAAAAACAGCAGATGGAACATAATCACATGAAAAATTATGGGGGCCAATAATAATTAAAGACGCATTGAAAAGTGAAACTACTTAATCACATCTGTCGCCTAAATACCGACTTTCACATACAACTAATGAGCATCAGAACAAAACACCATCAGATCACATTATTTATGAACAGAAACATATCTGCCAGCTGTGTATGCATTTTATTCGTTTTCCTACAGGATCCATTTTACTGGCAGCACAAGCATGATTAACATTTTCAGGGTTTTGTTTAGGCAACTCAAAGCACTCGGTTAAGATTTGGGGAAAAGATTGTCGCCTCGGTTAAATACAGAAAAAATCCCAAAATAGATTATTTAATCAAAACCGCAATCTTTCCCAAACATAACAGTGTGTTTCAGTAGCCTGAATCTAAAAATATACAAGACGCAGGACCTCGGCCACGGTGGTTCTTTCAGGCCAAACCAGCCAACCAGACCACCTTCCTCAAACACTGTAAGAACGTCTCCTCTAATAATCCAATAAAATATATTTAATATCGTATAACATATATCATCATGTTCACTGGATGTGATGTGTTTGTTGACAGAGGAGTTAGTATTATAGCAGTTAATTGAATATCTGGTGCTGTGTTCTCTTCTCCAGTGCAGTCTTCTTGTGCTCGACATGACTCTCGTGACTTTAGAGACATTTGACCTTCACCTCAGTACTTAGCTTTGCTGCGTTTGACCAGCACGGAAGTCAGCGCACCGTCCCAAGCAGCTAAACAAGTGAGTCAAATTAAGATAAATACCATTCGCATTATTGCTTGGGTTTAATGGAGGCGTAATGACTGCAATTTTTACAAGTGGAGTTTTAGAGATTACAGAGAGCCACTTAAATCCGATAGACAGTAGTCCAAAGCAGCTGTATGTAAATGCATATGCGCACGAGCAGCTGGCTACATTAATGGAGGATAAGATACACCAGCACACTCAGGCAGTTATTTCTTTGCTTATTTACTGTAGGATCATTATGTTTATTGCAAGGCACTCAAGTGCATGAAAAGAGGCTCTTTAATAGAGAAGAGTATACATATTCTTGATTTATTTGCGTGTGTTCACCTCATTTCTCTCTCTTTGAACACATTTTCCAGTTTTATGTTCCCCCACATCCCTGATAATAAAAAGTCATATTAGATTTTCTTCGTGGTCTCAGGCCGTAAACCTTAACCTTCCAATCATGGAAGCCTGCTCCTCTGACCTCATGGTGTAGTAATGCAATAACAAAAACATTATACATAAAACCGCCTTTATGCATGCATCAGTGGAGCACCTGTCCAAGACAGAGTTGCGTGCAAAAGCATGGATCGCATTCAAACGCAGCCTAATCAAGTACACAGATGCGATGGTTTATTATCTGAAATGATACTTGGCAATGAAGCCATTCATCACATTTGTTGAAAATTAATTTTGCGAAAGTCAAACCCTTTATGAAATCATGCCGTGATGTTGTGCAGATTCCACATATGGCTCCCAGAACTCTTCACACGACTTTACATAGGTGTTACCGCATTACATGGCAGCACTACAGACGAATGTGACGGCGAGCCAAAACAAACAGAGTCGTGGTTTGATTTATTCTGAGGTGATATATTCTTAAAGCCAGCAGCTCATACAGTAACTCCGCTGCCTGCTTACTGTGCCAGAGTGTTTCTAGCTGTGGATGCATGTGAATGCTGGCTGCAGATGGCTCTCATAGAAAAGTGACAGTAAAACTTAATTATTAACATGATTAGAAACTCTAATCTGTGTTGGCACGCTGTCTGGGCCTTCCCTCTCATGCTCTCACTGCTGCAAAGGGCCAAGATTAATCTACCTTACTCTAGTGTCACATTTCATGGGCTGAATGCCAACTTTTGGAAGCAAAGGTTATTGTTATATTGTTTTTGCTATTGTTACGTTTACTTTAGGTTATTTCCTGTTTACTCTGCCGCTATGATAGTCAAGGCTGCAGAGAACTTGTATATGAGTAATGACTGGATGAACATTTACTTTGCAGCACAGGTTTGCGTGCAGTGCTTCGTCTCATTTGTGCATTTTGCACATTTTGTTCTCAGTTATTGTAGTTAAATGTGTCTTTCTAACAGCCAGCTCATTCTGCATTTAAAATCGCAGGTAGATCGCTGCAATGAACCAGACTGTATGAGAAATGCATCCTCTAACGGCTCAGTGTTTGCAAGCGAGGATGTTAACCGCTTCGTGATTGGATAAAGGATATTAGTACAAGAGCTCGGGGACATTTCCTGAAACCAGCCAGTAAACGGTATTAATTTGGAAGTGATTCTGTTTCTCTTTATGTTTCACAGAGTCCCAGTCTTTTAAGAAAACTGCAGTCATGGACATAAAGAATAATGGAAACTGCTTCAGGATGAATATGGACGCCACCATTGCACCCTTTTCTTGTATATGTGAGGTGTATGCTTATGTGTTAAAAAACCACAGTTAGATGGCTGTTTAGTGTGTAAACTTTGTGCACAGACAGCTTCTTGGAACAATTTGTCCTGTGTGATGTTGATAGTAACTGTCTTTTTGCTCCAAATGACTGAGTCATTGGCAGTTTTAGGATGCTAATTAGAAATGGATTTGACTGAAATGCAGCAGACAGATTGTTGGATTCGCTCTCAGTGCTGATCCGGATGTGTGCGATTTCAACTGTTATCTTTATTTGTTTGTTTTTTTAACAACTATGGTGCTACATTTATGTGCTGATGAGAAAGTCAGACATCCAGGGCTTCCAAGTCGCTGGCTGAACAAAACTGCGCTCACATGCTGCTTCGTCAGAAAATCAAACCCAGAGGACAAACGATAAACAAACAAACTTTTATGGAAGCTGCTGCTGTGGAGAAGCGTTCAGTGCTGATGGGGGTTTGTTCTGCTGAGTGCCTTCCAGCTTCATCCATGAGTTTATCCAGGGAAGGATTGCTGAGCGCTGTGCTTTTCCAGCAACACCCTGCTTCACATCCATACAGACATTATACACATTTACACCTGGGTGCTGCCCAGTGAAACCACACTTCTCTCACTGGTGGAAACTGGAGCATTTTGCTGATGTGACCCTCAGTGGACGTCGCTGAAAAAGGGGGAAATATTACCTGTTTATCTGACTTGTCCAGATTTTTCAGCCAGAGCTTTGTAGAAATCAATCATGTGTTTGCATTATGCCTCTGAAGTAAAACTTAATGGCCCCTAATCACACACAGGCTGCTGCACATGTTGACGTCTCTCGGTCAAAGCCTCTGTGCCAAGTTATTGTTTGAGCAGGTAAAAACAACAGGCCAGCAGTCAATAGCAGGAAACGAAGGCCTGGCCGGCCTCGCAGCGCACAGCTTTTCAACAGCGGAAGCGATATTAAACACATAAAGTCGAAGAATTATATTTCAGCACAATATTTGTCGAGTCATATCGGCCAGACAAATGCTCTCCTTCATCACGGAGCCAAGAACGACACGACCTTCCAGGACTTACGAGATAAACATTAATGGTTACATGCTGCACAGAGATGCTGTGTTTCACACACTGACAGCCAACGTGCAGCGATGCTTCCACAGCTGTCATCGTGCATCGATGTCCACACAGTATCTGAACAGATGACTCTAACAGGAACAAATGCCAAACAGGGACTGTCTGTGTGTCATTTGCTGTTGTGAGTTCAAGGCGTGTGATGGCTCTGTGGTTCGTGTCTGAGAGGTCGGCTGTGGGAAGGCAGGTGAGTGCGGAGGCAGCATGCGTGACGCCGGCGAGTTTGTTTTGGTTGGAGAAGGCTGACGTGGTGAAGACGCAGGTGGAACAGGGCAGCAGGATGAGTTGAGTAATACTTTTATGAAGCAGCGTTAGCGGGTGGGGTGCAGCAGACAGCGCTCTGAGGTTACAGATGACATGGATGTGTTGATCAAGACTGAGTATATTGCCTGTAATGAGTCCGGCTGTCTTTCCACTGATGGAGCTGGGGTTCTTTTCTATACTCTCCTTTTTGCTCCACACAGATCTTCATCTCTTCAGTGGACGTTTAAGTCACGTGCTTCATATCTGCCTCATTGTTTATCCCCGAAACTGTTTCCGTTGCACTTTTTTGCAGCCAAGAAATCTTGATTTAAAGTTGATAACAGTCAAATTTATCACCCTGTGCCACACGAGGCTCTGCTTCCTGAAAATGTTTCCATGGCAAAATGCAGCGTACCCTCTTCAGCTCCTCATCTGATTAATCAGAAACGTGTCATGAGATGTGTGGAAATTAAATCCTTCGCAAACAAGAGAGTGGGTCAGAAGACTTTCTGTTGCCTCAGGGTAATAATATGCAAATAGAGGATTAAGTCTCGGTTAACATCAACATTTAACAAGATAAAGTGTTGCTAAAAAAGACCCAAGTTTGTCCATGAAAACCTGCATTACTAAAAAAGGTTTTGATTGCGGAGTCTGGTTTTCACCGTCACATTAATCAGGTGCCGTGTTGGAGAGCGCTGCCTGTGTTTTTTGGATGTATTTTGTGGGACTGTTTATTGTGATTCCTTTGAGGCACTTCTCTTTATCTTGGAGTCCTGTCATGAACCGAACATGTTATGATGTCTGCTGGTGTCCACATAGACCCTGCTCTTTGTCATATTAACCATTCGCCTGATGAAACATTTTCCATCTATTAAGACTTTTTAGGGATCTTTAATCCTCTGTGCGAACACTTTCAGATTACCTAATCCAATTAGATACCATCCTGCTTTGCACTGCGGGGATATTCCTGATTAAAGTTTCCTGCTGGATTGTGTAAGCGTTTCAGTCTGGCAGCTTCTCTGTGAAACCACTTCCTGTTGTCAAACAGACAGATAGTTGCTCTCTGATTTCTGACTCACTTACACCAGCAGGGAGGAAACTGCAAATGAGAAATAGATGAGAGCTCAAGTGTCAGCTGCGCGATGGGCGTGATGTTCACCATCTTGTTAATTGTGCTTTCATCACGTCGGCGAGGCGATGATTACGCACACACACTGTTAATGTAAGTGGGACTCTCAGCACTTCGGCGGGCTTCAGGAGGCCCTGCCCATCTCCCGGAAGACTCTCCGTTTGTGTTTTGGCTACGCAGCCTGATTGAAAGCGTGCAACCGTTCCAGCTCCACATTGTTTATGTGCTTCTGCTACTATGTATGCGCCCATGTTTAGGCTGAGGTGAAAGATTTCTTTATTTTCCTTCAGGCCTCGCCACGGTAGTCCGAATACCTTCATAGCTCTTTAAATCCGACGGGTGTAAAACCTGAACGTCAGTCAATGAAGTGTGGAAGCAGATCTTTCTCGATACAACGACATTCTTTAATTGGGCGTTGGCGTCTTAATATCTGGAAAGGAAACCGTACTAAAATTCAATCTAATCTAATTTTTCACATAAGAAATCCACATCCTCGTTCGCACACATCGATGGGCTGTAAGGCACCAGGTGTTGTAGCGTTATAACAGGCGTGAAATGAGTCCCTCGCTGCAGAGGACCAGTTTGGAGGGGGGGGGGAGCAATAGTCATGCAATAGCCTTGATGGTGAGGGAAATATGCCACATGATTTTATTCTTGGATTTCATCCTGATCGCTACCACAAGCGCTAATTAAATGGTTATCTCAGTGCCCCGTTTCATTTCAATTCCATCATTTCCATTTGATTTGTAACACATGGCCGAGGTATTTCGTCTTTTTTCCACCAGTATGAGAAACAGGGGAGCTGCAGGGCTTCTCTGGAGCTCGGCGCAAAAGTCAGTATTTAGACCTTCTAATTGACAAAGTGTATTTTCTTTGGGAAAGTGTGTCTGTTGAGGTGTCACCAAATACACCAGGCTGTTAACACGTTAGACGTTTATGAGACACGAATAAATAGAGTGTAATGTACCTGCGTCTGACAGAGGAAGTAGTTGAGTTAATGACATCTAGCTGCTGCTGCTGCTGCCGCTCATATCGAAATGCAGCGTCTTTGAAACCCCTGCAGGTTTCCAGCAAGGAAAAAAAAAAAGACCTGAACCAAATTGACAAATTGCCTTTTTATTGGCCCCGTCTTGGTGAATCCAGTATTGTGTAACTCTCCTGTGGTAAAGTCTGTATGTGAGCACAGGTCAAAACCAAACTCATCCCTCTCAGTCTGTCTCACTTCATAAATCCTTCAGTTTTGCGGCGCAGGTTAGAGAATACAATAATATGTTGAGAGAGACGGTGCCAAGTGGTTTACGGCTGTCTGTCGTCAGTAATTTCATAGACCAGATGGTGACAGGTGACAGTGAGGTATGCAAGGAATATTTCCCTTTGTTATTTTCTAGGAAAACAGATGTGCAAGACAACAAGAAATTAGATATATGTTAATAGCCTAAGTGGTATAGAGCTCCCAAAGAGTTCAATATTAAAACATCATTTTGAACTAAAAATCATGTCAACAAGTCGTTTCAAAATAATTCCTAATGGCATTTTCCCGATGACGCGTCCCCAATTTCTAAGCTGGCAAACCTAATAAATGCTAACAAATTAAGCTCAAACAACAAAAATGCAAAAGCAATTCTAAATCAACCGACTAGATGCTGCTCCTGTAAACAAACACAGCAACTAAACATCTTTTTATTTAACTTCATAAAGCTGCACATGCTACGTGCTTAGTACGCTAACTATCTGAGGTAATATTGAGCACTTTATGGCTCTATAATTTAATAATAAGTACATCTTAGGTCAAACCTGAGTTAAGACCCCAAACTCCCACATTTTTTTTACCATAAAAAATGTAGCGTGAGGCTGCTACTACAAGTAAATAGACATCATTTTGACAATTTAAAAATCATTATGTGTAAAAAAAAAAAAGTGAACAATATTCTTTCTCTTCTGTTAGGCAGCTAGCTCCTGTTAGCTGGAGCAATGGCAAACAAAGTCAAAGCTGCAAATAGAGACAGTTACATACTTAATTCAGCTAAACAGGGCTGAAAATGCCCACATAGAGGTCTAACTAACAAGGCTAATGCTGAATACTTCAGGGCTCCATAATGAAGAGCCAATATCAATATCAACATTGAGGTAAGACCACCTGTTTTCACCATATTATAAAAGATTATGTCTAGGAAATGTATCATATCTGCACCCTGTAATTAGTGCTGGGTAATGTGTGGACTCTGCTGATGTATTTAATGCACTTTTTACCACAGAGAAACTAGACAAAAAAGAGCCAGCCTTTATCAAGAGACAGCCGGCTGACGAGCTTAGCTTACCTTAGCTAAAGATAAGTTGTAGGGCAGAGTAGATGTGCCCCCCCACCCCCATTTCATTTGACACATGGCATATTTCAAGTGGGAAGGTGGGCAAGCGTCAGACGCTGGATGGTAGGGGGGAAAAGAATGACGTGTGAATGCTGCTTGTATCCTCACAGAGGAGAGAAACCAAGAGCAACACAGACTATTTTCCAGTGGCTCAACTCAACCTTCTAATTAAGCAGACATTGAATATCCCAAGAAGTTCATCAATCAAAGACGTCAAAAACCTGAGAAAAGTCGAGCCCGTCCAAATCAAACACAGCCGACGAATCTCCGGTTCATCCAGAGAGTAACTGGAATCCAAGGTGTTGTGATCGTGTGTGTGTGTGTGTGTGTGTGTGTGTGTGTGTGTGTGTGCGTGTGTGTGTGTTTGAAAGTCATTCAACGCCTCAACACGAGCTACTGCAGCTGTCTAGTGAGCAGACAGAGGTGGAAAGTACTGCAGATTATGTAAAGCCTCCAGCCTCTGCACTTTCAAGTCAGGAATTGTGAAATGTCTGCTGACAAATTTGACATGTTGTTTATATTCATGTTTACTGTAGCAGGAATATTTCGCCTCATTATCGTAAGATGAGACCGTTTGCTTTTGCCAACCCGCTGCTTCTCTCATGCAATGTCTATAAGCGATGGTTTTACATCCAATTGGTTTTTATACTTCCTGGCTTGCAGGGAGAAAGTCGGTGAGTACAACACCGAGGGGGAACTCCCCTTCCCACAAACAGAAATCACGCTGATAAATATTTCTTTATGACCCTCAAATCATTAGAAACGACAGTGATGGATTGCAACCACGACGCAGTATCATACAACCAGCACTTTATTTGAATAAGATCCACACAAGTAGCTGTTTTAAACGTGCGCTCTCATGCGTTTACAACATCCTGCATATATTCCCACAAGCATTAAAACTTGTAAAACAGATCAGATTTCTGTAAGATTAATAGTGCAGTAATGATATGCTGTCAAGACAAACATCCTGATGGAGGATATTTTCACTTACATGATATATTGAGTGCACACTGCACTGCACATGACTTATTATTAAGTTCCATTCCAGAAATGATGCTGTGTACCATACTGGAGATTTTTGTGATGAAGTATAAACATTTATAATATCATAATATGCTAATACTTAGGTAATACCAAGCACTGAGCTCATTCCACACCAAATAATAGGATGCAAAAATATAAAATAACTCCATTTCCACAGCGATGGTGGTATAGTGGTGAGCATAGCTGCCTTCCAAGGAGTTGACCAGGGTTTGATTCACGGCCATCGCAGAAGGCTTCCCTTTTAGGTGGCACGGTGGAACGGTGGCTGTCGCCTCACAGCTAGAAGGTCCCGGGTTTGAATCTTGCTGTGGGCGCTGAGGGTGTGTCCTCCACCATGCCTTCAGTGCCTGCTGCTCGAGGAAAGGGGCCTTTCTGTGTGGAGTTTGCATGTTCTCCCCGTGTTGACCTGGGGTATCCTCCATAAAATACCCCCACTAAAAACATGCAAGAAGATCACCACCTGACCAATGGTGACGNAGGTGGCACGGTGGAACGGTGGCTGTCGCCTCACAGCTAGAAGGTCCCGGGTTTGAATCTTGCTGTGGGCGCTGAGGGTGTGTCCTCCACCATGCCTTCAGTGACTGCTGCTCGAGGAAAGGGGCCTTTCTGTGTGGAGTTTGCATGTTCTCCCCGTGTTGACCTGGGGTATCCTCCATAAAATACCCCCACTAAAAACATGCAAGAAGATCACCACCTGACCAATGGTGACGAATGAGAGTTGGGTCCCCGGGCGCCGCTGTCGGCTGGCAGCCCACCGCTCCTGGTCTGCCGCAGAGGAAGGACTGACCAAGGATGGGTTAAATGCGGAGAAGATAATTTCACGGAAGCATGGCGTGAAGCATGTAGTGTGCTACTCTCTGTGTGTTGTGACAATAAAAGTACATTTCTTTTTCTTCTTCTTCATCCGTCTTGATAGCCACCTGGATGTCGTTCACAGTAAACCACTGAGTTCATGTCAACAGCAGCAGTGAACGCAGCTGCAACCAAAAGCTTTGGGCCCCTCCTGTAGGTCCTTCATTTACCCCCGAATACTTTGAGCCTTGCCTCAAATATTTCTGTTCCTCAGAGCTGTATTTTTTTTTTTAATGCAACAGCATGGAACATCAAAGGGGGAGAACACAGTGCAGGTAGTACAGGCCATGGAGGTAGCTGTTATTTTTACAGTGAGCCCCAGCGATTGTTTCCACCATGAATCCAACTTTCATGTGTTTTGCTTCTTTTGCTTTTCAATAATATGGCATCTATAGCGTAGTCTACTGAAATGTCCGTCAAAAAACAGCTACCAATGCATCCCACAGCAGCTGAAACGATCCGTCTGTCTCTAAACTGAGAGGCTGATTTGCACACAGAGACTGGCTTTGGTCTGGATCTGATGGTGATTAATGTTCTGTGTTCTGCTGCACAGATTCCAGGTTTATACAGTGGAATTGTTTGTATTAAAGCTGAGCTCCATCAGATCACCACAAACCCACCCGGTCGACTCGGTGTCTGACTGAAGATTTGGCTAAAAATGACACCAGTATGACACTGTGTACAGTCACTGATGATACTGTTCATCTCCAAGGCTGGAGTGTTGGAAATCACTAATTAGAGACTCTCACGAGTCCATTTTTTCTTAGAATTAGAGAATTATTTGTACTAAACTGTCGACAGGTGAAAACCAGAGGCCGCACACATTGAGTTTCTCAGCATCGCAGTGAATTTATAGCAGCTCCTCAGAGCGTCACATATCTGTGATGTTCCCACCTCTACTGTAACTCCCCACTGCTCATTGGTGCACGCTTAAAATGTCAGTTCTTGCGTCTTGGCTGAATTTAAGTGGAAATAGAGTGAGCATTAGGCTGTGAAGAGCTCATATTTTTTAATCTTTGCAAATTGGGAGGGGAAAAAAATCCCTTCAGGAGAGAACTGAGTGTTTGCACTCTGTAACCTCAGCTGCACATAATTTTCATCCTGATTTACAGCTCACGGTAGGAAAATCCCACCTTCAGGAAATCAATTAAGTGTGGGAAGAACGGGATAAAGCTGTGCATGGGTGGCTGTGTGAAATACCTGAATCAGGACTACTGTACTGAATCTGTGGAGATCCTCTCTCTGAGGGGTAAAGTGTCATTTAGTGTCTTATTCCTGGTGTTTGATTGACTGTGTGGATTAGCCTGAGGGTTAAAAACTCTTACGACTTCATTAAGAATATGACATTCCCTTTAATAAATAATGAACGTTCTAGCTGTACGTGTTAATGTGTCTTGTATGATGTGTCATACATGACAAGGGCTGATAGCTCTGAAGTGATTTTCAGTACAAAAACTACACCTCGCTGTAGGAATATAAGCATATTTTGATGTGAAACGTTTTGTTTAATTTAACTGAAGACGCTTAAAGACTTTAACTTGAGGCTTTTGAAGTTTGTTACCCAGCCGTGCACATGACTCATACATCATGCAGTAAATTAGTAGTGATGCTGCACACAGATCAGGATTAGTCATTAAATTTCAGGGAAATCAAAACAGGCAACAGTGACTTGAAAATGACATGATGCATCTCAGGGGACTTTATTCTGGGAACAACGAAATTTTTCCTAATTATGTATTTAGTCAAAGACAATTACGTCAATGAATTGATCATCTTTGGCAGGGGTGGGAAGCCTCCTGCCTCCGTATGCCGCCCATGAGACCATTTGATCCGGCACATGAGGCAATTCATACATACATGCATTATCCAGTTAGTCAAGTCAATAAATCCAGAAAGACAGCACATGAGGACGAGGTAGTGGTAATCAGCTGATGCAAGCACGACTTCAGTGCTCGGCCTGAATTAACACAAGTCAGATTTTACTTTGTTCTACCTTCCCTCTTTCGGATCACTGCCCCGTTTGATTACCTTTTTCCACTGTGGTTGTACCTCTTATTGATCTCTTTACCGGTCATATTTTTAAGCTACAGTGCTGGACTTAAAATTTCTTACTTTGCTGCCCCCCAGTGGTCGTATGAAATAGCAGCCAACCGGCAGCCGCATCATCATCAATAGACCGAATCAGCTATGAACAAACAAGCCGTAATTTCATTACAAACAAGATCAGAAGCAGTTTGCTGTTCTACACACGCTGGCTTTTAAACGCTAACGTTTGATTTACGATAAACCTTTTTTTTTTTTTCGTATGAGATGTGACTTTTGGATAATTTAGCATCCAGTCTGCTTCCTGGAAAACCTCCAGCAACATTTCACCTCATAAACACATTTGCTGACAAGTTCACTGATTTAAGGCGTCCAATGGGAATCCTCAGGAAAAACACACACTTCTTCCAAGAAAATTGGAGAACAGTTTGAAGTCGGTAGGCACTCTGCTACCTATTTCTCTTGGCTTCTGGCAGCAGCGTGTTAAGATTAGTCATCCAGAGTTGTCACCGCTGGCACGTCTCGACTTTAACCAACGTGTGACATCATGCACATGGAAATTAAACCCAGCAACTATATCGGCCGTAGCCAATTAAACTCCTGAATGTTTTGACCCACACGGCAGTAAATATGGAATTTGGAGCACGTTTTTCGTTCCGTTTTGTATGAAGTCATGTCTCTTTATATGGAGAATGGATACCTGCTGTTTATCTCACTTTAAATTGTGCAGCCATTTTGTAATCTGTATCAAGATTGAGAGGGAAACGATGAGAGTCCCTCTGGTACGTCTGCCACTGTTTTCTTGAAGATTACATGCGTAATCAGACTTGAATCTACTGTAACAGCAGCAATTTATGACATTTCAGGCAGAAATAATGCAGATTAGGGCCTGTTTTTGTTGTAAATTTGGATTTCACCTCAAGAGTTCAACAAATCTGACAGTGATTCATGCTTTTTCCCAGCTGAGTCAATTACCTTAAAACAAAATATTTTCGAGTACACAGCACAGCACTTAATTTAGTGGTACAGTGTAGGCTTGTAAAATCAGTTGAATCCAGCTGGCTTACAGTTTTACAGGAAAGTCTCAATGCTTCAGAACTTTAAATGCTTTCTTATGCTTTTACTGCTCAGACCTGAACAGAAATTACTGCACCTTAGGTGAAAATAATTAGCGCACAGGAGTTAGAAACTGACTTTCTTCACTTTGTCCCTCGTACTAACTCTGACAGAACCAGCTCAAGTTTCAGCGTGACTTTTTCTGATGTTTAAACCCTAAAACGTCTGTTGGCTGCGATGCAAATCAAAGTGTTAAAATTCCACTGTTGCATACAGTGGCCGTCAAGCACAAAACACGCTGCGACGACCGAAAACATTTCCATTAGGAGAAACGTGCTGCAGCTTCAGAAATGATGCCAGTTTAAAAACAGGGAAATCCAAAAGAAACGTGCTGCAGAAAGCCAAAAGAAATCTCTTAACAGCTAACATGCAGCAAATACAGAAGTGATACAGTCTAAAACACACAAACGGAGCAGAAAAACCTGCTTCAAAATCAAACAGTTTCCATCTCTCTGGTTGAAAATCAAGCTGATCCACTGAGTGCTCCCCCTAGAGGTCTGGAGGACTTCTGTTGCGTTACATTGTGCAGCATTTGTTCTCAGGGTTTGTGTGTTTTTCTGATGGGGACAGATTGTTTTGTAGTTACTTCATCTTCTTCTCGCCCATCAAAGCATGGCTCAGCTCTGAGGCATATCAGAATCAATACCACCCCTGTTGGTAGTTGGTATTGAATCAAAACTTGTGGAGTTATCAGTGACTAAGTTGTATCTTGTAAAATATAAGAAATATAACATACCGCGATAAAAGCTAGTAAACTAGGAAATACGTGTCCACCATTTTGTGAGTAATTAAATTTAGTGATATGAACTTGGGTTATATAAAAACAATATTTTCCAAGCCTAAAAAATGACATAATTAATGAAGCATCAGTACCTCTTATTGATGTTTCTGCGTCATCGGGAACTTCCACTGTATGCAGATATCACTCTGCTGGTCATTTCTCATACCACATGAAGTGCTTTGAAGGATTTAGAAACAACAGAAAACCTAAAACATAACTCAAAATCAGGCTCATCATTGCAAACGTTCCATTCAGTGAGCGTTGTGATGACTGATCACTAAATTACAGCATAAACAGGGAAATCACTCGGTTCAGCGTCCACACTGATGCTTTATGGAGCCCGTACAGAATATAAGTGCTCTTAAAAACATGCATAATATGGAACTTTACACCTGAGAAACACTTAACCCCAAGAAAAACAAAACCACACATTTAGAGGTTTAACAGCCAATAAATGACTTCAGGACCGCTCTTCTTTCATCGGGAGCAACCCACGTAGAACTGACGGTGTTTTTCTAGCAAGTGAGCCACAGAAAATCACCCTCATCTAATCAACAGAATACAGACGTTAGGGGGGTTTCCACGGAAACAGTCTTACAGTAAAACTGGTGTAAACATGATTAACTGCTTCTCTTAAAACAGTCACCATGTTTACATGCTGAAAGCCATAGTGCTAAAAAAAAGGCTAATTTTATCCTTCGTATTGGTGCCAAATTCATCAATATTGCTGTTTGTTTGCGAGAAGAGTAATGCAGTATACAACATGTGGCCTTGTAGGATATTGTGTTAAAAAGGCTGTAAAGCATCACAAACTCTAGAATAAAACCCAAAGTTGGTTTAATTTTAAGGCTTCACTGTTATTCACCATGAAGAATTCTACTGTGAGCTGAGGCAGTATATCACATATCAAGGTTCAGCTTTATTTGGCCCTGAAGTGGACGATTGCTTTTGGAGGAATCTACTGAAAAACATGAACGATATGCAGACATAAATCTGTAGATGGACAGAAAATACAGTATACACATGAAACAGGCCAACAGAATGGAAGATGGTAACATAAACCGAGGTAAACAACGCTGTCTGCCAAAGCTCACTCATGTCAACCTGGAAAATACAACCAGAGTGCAGTTCCTGTCAAAAACAGCATTTTAATTACACACGCTGTCCTACTTTCATGTTACGTGTGGAATAACAGCGAGGCAGGTCTTTACTGCAGAGGGTGGTGACAATTACACAGAGCCCTTATTCGTCTGAAAAAGAGGGAGGAGAAGAAGAAAATGGGGAGAAAATTGAGGGGAACATAACCGCAGTGATTAGTATGAAACACATCTGTAGCCTTTTTAATAAGCAGACCTAAAATAATTGCCCTGTGCATTGTTGTTACACTGCCCGCAGCCTGCCAAGCTGCAACCGGCTGTTCAGCGTCTTAAAAACCTGCACTTATTCTATACACACTTAATTTGAAAATAACACCATTAAAAAGGCAGCGTTTAAGCAGGAGCGTTGGTGGGCCGCGATTTGGGGTCTGCATTAACCGAGCTGTAACTTTTCTTTAGCTCCATTCAGCAGCTAATTATTAACTTGATCAAACGCCATGGAAATCAACAGCAATTATTCACCAGCCCGAGCCACGAGCGTAACGCAGTAATTTACGCAGCGGAGCGTACAGTAAATAAATAAATTCCATACGTGACCACACATAGAAAAGTCTTATTTTTGCATGATTTCAAGATAAACATGATTTTTCTGTTTGTTTTCTGGAGCAAACAAAACATCTGAGCATGACGTCTTGTTATGTTCTTTTTAAACTGCTTTTGAAAACCTGCTGTACAAATAAAGTTTATCTTTATTATTATTATCATTTCTTAAGTCATCTGGGGAGTAATTAGCGTAAAGCAGTGTTTGTGTATCCCTGTGTGTTTAACCTAAATACGCTCATTAGCCTCCTGCTGTATTTATTTTGTCATCGCACCCTTTGTTCATGAGGGACGTGTGGAGTTCAGGACAAGTGGAACCTGAAACCGGAGTCGCCGTCGTTATTCCTGCTCAGCCGACATGCTGCCATGTGCAGGGAGTTTGTCTTAGCTCCCCTAATGAAACGAGGCCTAAACGCAGGAAAAACGGGCGCGGGGGGGGGGGGTCGTGCTTTGCCGTGTTCAGCTGTACATATCGCTTCTTGTATGTCGATGCCTCCGAGCAAATACCATTCTGTCTGAAGGCCTCATTAAGGACACCAGGAGGGAAGAGAGCGCAGCTCCAAATAATGAATTCAGTTAGCGTTAAGCTAAAATCCAGAACGTGTTTGAGTGTCCTGCTGGATGTTTCACTGCTGCTCAGGGGTCTGGCTGCTGTTTTTGCGACCAAATGTTCACCTGTTACCTGTGCTTTAAAGTAGACCTCTGCAGACAGAGAGGAAAAATGCCAAGTCTGCAAATTCAACACAGAAAGCAGCAGAGGTGGGATTTCAACTTTCTTTTTAGGAGGCCTTTATACAGAACTGAGGCACAGTAGGCTGCAAGGAGTACATGATACGTACACAATGAGGTGTAGGTGAAGAAGCCATGACTGGAACCAGTTTGTTATTTTCCATATCAGGACACAGGAGTCGCTTTTAAAACATGGCTGCCTGCCACAGATGGAAAAACAGACTTTGATCAAACAGCTCTTTAAAGTTTGCTTGTGGTCAGTTTGTGCCACCTCTGACAGATCGTTGGTTACGTAGCAGAAGTGCTGTTGTTAAGGATTCCTGCAGTTTAATGCACTATTCCCTGCTCACTATTTGATCTGAACTTCTGATATATGATTTTAACTCACATCTGCCAGCAGTTGCAAGATGTGTTCACCTGAGCTGAACATTAAAGCATTTCAGCTGAACTTTATGAGTGTATAGAGACAAAATAAAGGGAGAGGTCTGGAGGAAATCTTTATCTCTTTTTCTTTCCATATCTTCAATAATTAAGCCAACAAATCATCCAAATCATGCTGCACATGAACCGACAGCAAGAAGATTAAAAAAAAAAGGTCACAACATATGAGCCCACACCGGAGGAGAAGAAAAAGAAGAGAGAAACAAAAAGCTCTTGACTGAACCAACTCTGAGCTGTCACACAAACCCGAAGCCGTTCCTTGTTGTCAGCTACTGCAGCTTGAATTTTTTATTGTCCTTAAACATGGACTGAAAGTCATTTCAGGGGTCGGGTTGCACAAATACACGAAAGAAAGAACACAGAGCTGACATCGTGAAGCCCAGTGATCGTGCTGCTCGGCTCATTGGTCCAGCTTACGTGCGTATTTAATCAAGTTTACCCTCCAATGACCTCCCAAAATAATGGCCGCCACGGTTGCGGTGCATAATTATGACTCAAATTTTATTTTGTTCCTGTTTAGCATTCAGTTGATGAAAACTCGATTTTCGGCAATGACCTGAAATAGAAGTTGATGTTACAGTGGAGCAGCTGCTGGTGCTTACGAACATCCCTAATGGAGCGACACTGGAGGTGCCTTGCTCTAGAGCACTTGAAGGTTAAGGGAACAGGGAATATCTTTTAGCAGCTGCTTCTTGTATTCACCTCCTCGACCACAGGGTCAACTCTCGGACCGTCAGGCCTTTGTGCCACATGGAGAAGTACTCTACCAGAGATCTAAATGTAAATACCTCTCTTGTTAGTTTTTGCTCTGGCCAGGACTTTAACAGGAACTCAAGCTGTGCTAGCTCGCCATTAGGTCCTGGCAAAGGAAAAGACATAATTCAGATTATTAAGTCAGTCAGGAGGGGGTGGAGGATTGTCAGAAATACTGCGAATATTACACGACTCTAAAACAGCTTCCAAATTGAATCTGTCAGTGTGCCCTCATCTGGCTATTACACACATTTAACTCTTTGTTCAGGGTAAAATATAGACTCGTGAACTTTAGCCAGTAACCATTTCATGTAAATGTTTGCTTTTTCACTTATTGACACAAAGCCCTACTGTTTTACATTGTACAGCGCTGAAACACGGGGCATTTTGAATAGATTTTATTAATCTTTTGCATTGGTGTGAAACATCTGCAGAATACTAAATAACTCAGAGTTGTTTGAACAGCACAGGTGTGGTCGACGTCTGTCAGGAGTCAGCGCTCGGTAGTCGCACTTGGAGATTTACCAAGAATGTTAAACTGTAGCCAATTTTATAGTCCTAAATTATGTAGCCGGCTTGGAAAAATATGGAGAAGTCAAGGGGTAAGGGTGAGATTTGCCAGCCGAATCCCCCCACAGAAGTGCAGCGCCGACTGTCCCCAGCCACTTGCTGAAAAATAACATATTACTGCTGAGCATAAACAGCAGATCAGGAGTTCTCTGTCAACCACACAGCGACGCGGACTCACCAGGCCAGCGACACGCTAAAGGGGTTCAGTTTTAGCTGCTGAAAACTTGGCTGGATTGTGTTTCATCGAACGCGAGTATCAGAGATCAGTGGGATTCAGTTCATCCTTCAGGATATTCTGGAGATTAATTTGAAATCCAGCTAATATTTATGTGATAGATTTGATCCTTTATGCTCGCTGTCACACTCGACTGTATGTAAAATCTTCCAACGCTGTAACATAAGGGAACTTATTCATCCTCTTCTAAGTTTGCAGATCAGGATTGAGCTGCACCAGTTTTGTGAATCTACATACTGGATTTACTAGATTTACTAGACTGAGTTGCATCATAGAAGCTGAGCTAGTAAAGACTTTAGTGATGTGTAAAACATTTGCCAGGAAACTAAATCAATGCAGCATCATGAGCTGTCACATAGCTTCCAACAAGACTTATGGTGTTTTCAGAGAGGACGTGAGACATTTTCAAACCGTCCTCCCCAAAACGCAGCTATACAGGTTGTCTGCAAACAGCTTATTATGACCCATTGTTCTTTTTCCGCGACCTCTAGTGGCCTTCGTAATAATGATGGAAGCAAAAGAGGAAGTCAGTAGTAGTGCTGGAGCCTGTAAACCTTTTTATTTAATTTTAGATTATTTTTTTGGCCTTTTTGCGAAGAGGCCCAGCTTGGAAGCTAACCTCGATCGCTGCAGTAAAAACAGGATATATGGGCGCATAAACCTAACCAAAACTGCAACTGTTTCACAGTGTTAACCACATGACGACAAAGGTGCGGTACACCTGCTACTCTGCGCTGCTACTCTCCAGCGTTCATTGGCAAACAACCTATTCTGCCATTTAAGTATGAGGACGTGACAGAGGTGGTGAATACAAAGTCAGTGGAAAGGCCTATGTGCTATAAGAAGGAGTTTATGCTAATTAGGATGATGGAAACATATCTTAGGGCTAAATTTCACTTTTCATCTGAACACACCTTAAGACTCTGCAGCCATGCTAGCAGCTCTGAGAAGCTTTGAGCTAAATGCTAAGTTCAGCATGCTAACATGCTGACAATGGCGACGCTTACTCGCTGATGCTATGCAGGCATAATGTTGCTAACATTTGCGTATAAGCTATAAACCCAAAGTACAACTGAAGCTGATGGGATGGTCAGTAGTTTTTAGTATTCAGTCAAAGTGTTGGACAAATTGAAATTTTGACCTGTGATGGCGTTAGATGAATGTTAAGGGATCACCACAGTTATTGTACATCGTGACTGGGCATGAAAGTCTGTACCAAATTTCATGACAATGCATCCAATAGTAACTGATTTTTTTAATCAAACCACAGATGTGAACCACATGGAGGGGAGGGGAGAAAGTCAGGGGGTCACCAGAGTCATTCGGATTCATCCTCTGGGCATCAGGATAATCCCCCCAATCAACATAACTGTATCTTACGCTTAACTGCCAAGCCTTTGTAAATGTATGACTTAGCTTTATTTAAATATATTGGTATAAAGGGTTTTATAATTTGAGGCATGTTTTTTGCAAAATGTAATTTAATTCTTTAAAAAAAAAAAAAAAAACTTAAAAAAAAAAAATCATTTTAAAACAGCATTTTGAGTGTGAGACCAGATCATGTTAACCTTCATTCACACTGTACTTTAGCAGGCTAACGTATGTTTGTGATTTAGGTCAATTAGCTGTGCAGCATGTGGCAGCTGATGAGTGTTAATATTGAGTAACAGCTATTTTCTGTGTTCGAGCTTGTTTGTGTGGTGCAACCTGTTTTTATTAAGTGATGTGTAAATCTTCACTTTGCACACACTCACATTGAAGCGAGGCTACGTTTGAACTTCAGCTCCAGATGTCTCGAACTTGCTGGCATCATGAGCACCATGAGGACAGATGTGCTGCCACTGACAGACAAACTGTCTTGTAACCTTTTTATTTATTTCCAATACTCGCTCTGGACATCCTCATTATTAACTTTGACGAATAAAGATGGTGGAACACTTGGACACGACGATCAAGGACCGCTGCTCTCTATATTATCTTGCCTGCAAATTACGTTTGATTTAAATTCAAGTAAAACAGATGTGACTCCTGCTTTATCTGCGGTGAGCTTTGACCAGATTTATGGAGCAAAACCTACAACTTGGAGGACATGAACTTTGAGCACAATCTGTTTTTCTGACACATTTTATCCAAATAAATCCAGCTTGACATCAAACAGCTTGACATCAAACAATCATGACTTGCATGAAATTTCCAAGCTGCAGATGCTCGCCATTTGCAGGAAATTGTCACAGTGGAGGACTGACTGAAAGCACATCTTTATCCTCTCCCCTCTGATTATGCATTCATGGACTTGACCCCCAACATTGCACTTCACTCTCAATCCTAATGCATCATAGTCAAGACTGATTGAGCAACAAGGAGACAACAGTGCTTGGGAATCCACCAGATTCTGCTTGCTGGAAGAAGAAATTAAGATTAAGCAGTAGTGCAGAGGAGGGAGAGAAATGCTGTCAAATTGGAAACAGGGTCTCCTGAGATTTTGGAACATCTGCTGGGGTGTCAGGTTGCTTTAGCTCTCGTTAGGCCTGCAGCTCACCTCGTAAGGCGCTTGCCAAATGCCCCTCCGCTCCCTCCAGGCACTGTCCACTGTTGTACAAACAACCTCAGAGCTGAGGCCAAGACTTAATGTGCTCACGCTCACCTTAAACTCAACCTTCGCTGTCCCCAAATGCACTTTTCATTTCCCGCAGAACTGGTCTCAGTTCAGGGACTGGTGGCCAGGGGACTCCTGCGTCGTTGCAATTTGTGCATTCAATTTGGTTAGATTGAGAAGGCAGATAATCTCGACTGCGTTCCCACAGGAAAGCTGCTGCTCTGTGGTTCATGCAGTGGTAACCTCTTTGTATTTCTCCCATGAAATATGGACAATGAAAGCTACATCATGCTGGAAGATATTAAAGAAGATAGATCATGTCAAACGTCAAAACGGCGTCCAAGTATCAGCCGGGTCAACCTGTTTGCAGTGAAGATCTCATTGACAAAACACACTTCCTAACATATCATGTGATGTGTTTGTGATGTTTCTTTGCTCCTCTTTTTTCACACCGGAGGAGGAAAGGTAAAAGCATCCAAGTTCGGGTTGTCACATTAATGACACGATCGCCTCTGACGTTCAAATTGCATTTGACAGTGAACTTCCGAGGCACAGATGTATCGGCCCGGGCCCAAGCAGACTCCGGCTTCAGTGCCAGACGACTGAGCAATCATTTGGAAAACACTGGCAACACCCGGTGTTTTCATTTTCAGCTCACTTTTTAACCTCTTCGCAAATTTCCAGCGAAGCTTTCAGCTTTTCGCCATGGGTCCCAGATGACCGTGTGCACATTTGGAGCCCCCCAACAACACAATCTGCCTGCGTGAGCACCGTCGACGTGTTTAGACTCCATTTAAATGCTACTGTCCGCGGGATTTGGAAATTACAGTAAGAGCTGAATGAGAACAGCCAGCGTGGGGGTTAAGGCGAGGTCATCCCTCGCTGCCTTCCAGAACGGCTCCCTGGAGAGCCGACCTCTCCGTGTCCTGACCTTACGGCGCTAAAGCCATAACCTCTGTTTGCTCGTCAAGTTTTCTTTCTAACTCCTACTGTCTCCATATTTCTTCCCTCCTGTCTCTCCTCTCTCCCTGTCCCCTCGACTGTTTACTCTTTACATCACTTTTTTCTCCCCCTCTTTTTCTCACTCCTCCTCCACGTTTTCTCCCCTCTCCTTCTTCTCGGCTTGTACTTTTTCTCTCTGTGTCTCCCTCAGCTATGCGGCCGTGCTGCCAGGGCTGACTCTTTTGATTTGAGTGCAGTACATGTGGTTGAAATCTGAGGCCTGCTGCACTGCCAAGCCACAGGCCCCGTAATGGAGCACTGGCGCAGGAGAATAAGCCATTGTTCTTGGAGCAGTCAGTGGATGGATAGATGGAGGGAGAGAGGGAGGGAGCTCGAACTGAGAGGAAAAAAAAAAAAAAGCTAAAAGTTGACTCTTGCTGAACACGGCCCCTGGGGTCAAAGGGGAGCCCCATAATCTCGTTGTAAATCCTACTCTGGGTAGCAGGGGAGGAAAAACCGCCTGGGAGTCATTTACAGACACGGGATGCAGAGAAAACTGTCCAGCCTCGGTTTCCTGGCCTGTCTGACTGCATACTGGAGTAACATAAACACGAAAGTGACAGTCTTTCACCTGACGTTTGAGTATCACGAGGGTTCGTTTAATGCTCACACCAGCTCAAGTGTTGATGATGAACGTATTTCAGTTCAGACATTCTGACATAATATGAACAAGAAGGTCTGACCCTTTATTTCAGTTCTGCGAAAGCAGCAATACAACAAGTCCAAATATGTGATTACAAGTGAGTCCTGAATTCAAATTTTGCCCATGAAAAAGTAAATGAGTATTGACACTAAAATGTACCTCAATAGTAAAGTACTCATTGGACAGAATGAGCTCTTTTACTGCATGCTGTATTATTGCATTATATCATCACTATTACTGATGTATTCATGTGTAAGTCGCATACTTTATATATTTAAAGCTGCACTTAACAGCTTTTTAAACAGAGCATGTAGCTTTCGTACTGTGACATGTTTCCAAGTGAAACAGGATCAGCAGGCGGGACGAAACATTGGGGGGAATTTTAATTGAATGATGAAAAGTGGGTCTTTCATAACAGACCTGGAGAATTACAGTGTTTCAGAGTTGGATGCAAGCCTCCATTCAATCATAGAGGACTACTCTTCTCCCTCCTGACCATGTAAACTGATGGGAGTATTCATCAGGGAGAGAAAGACGAAGGCCACCGCAGACCAGACACGTCGACGTACTATGCTGCTGCTAGCTAGCTGACCAATGATTCTTGATCTTGAATCTTGATTGATGGTTGGATGTCATGATATTATTGGTTGAAATTGGTTGGTTGGCTGTTTTGACGTTTGGCTTTATGGAAGCATATTTTGTTTTACAAGAAGGCAACATGATTGGATTTTGATAAAAGAAATTAATTTTTCTTTTGTATACTATTGTTAAATATGTGCACAATGCAATTTGCTTACATTCATTGTTACAACCTTTTAAATGGTTTAACTTGAATGAATATTGATGAAACGCATATGTAACAGGAGGACAATCCACTGAGCCTGGTGATGGGCTGCTATAAAACAGTCATTTCACGTACATGTGGACTCAATTTATCCTCCTCTACTGTACAAACCACAGTCAGGATGCAGGAGTCTATAGACGATTTTCAACTTAATTAAAGTGTGTTTATGACCAAGGGGAATAGTGAGTGTGCAGATTCCTGTTGATTAGTCGCACCAGCTGCAGTCCCCATAACGCCCCCCTCCAATAAACCTTACCTCCCCTAAAGATTTGAATACTTTAAGGGTTAAATTTGTCTGGCAAAATCTTGTGTTTACCTCACTGGATGCAGCCAAATCATTAAAATAACTACAATGGATCAAATGACCCCTGCTCATTAAAATTTATTGTGAAATGAGATGGGAGTGCTGGAAAGTTGAAGCGGTGTCATCTTGAATCATGCTAGCTGCCAGCTTGCTGGGACTCTTGGTGCCATAAGGTCCTGAGGTTTCCTCCTTCAGTTTTCCCATCAAATCATTTCACAACGGGGCCTGCACATCAAGTCAGCACGCACTCCATCAAATACCACCATTGTTTTTACTCAGAGGGCTGTAAAGCAAGGACAGTCTAATAGCTGATGTCAGGGCAAAACCTAATGGAGAGATGCCCTCTCGATGCGATCTGACTTTTACGACGTGGTGTGAAGCTGTAACTTCTTTCTCACGGACGGGATGTTGGGAGGCGTCGCACATAGGTGACGACAAACCACCGTGAAGCTGGGTCTCGGTGCCCAATCAAATTGCCACAGAGCTGCGTTTAATGTTCTCTCATTGAGTGTAAATGTTCGTGAGAAGTCACCCTGTCTAACAGCAGTGCCACAGAATGCTCTATGTATTTGTTTAGCAGGATTTCTCCTTGGAAACTCACGTCAGAGTGCTGCTTGAGAAGTAGGAATATAAAATTGAATGCAGAGCTGAATACCTTCAGAACAGGTTTCTGTTATCAGCCTGTGCTGCTAATCACGTTCCCATGCAGAGAGCACAAAGTTTCAGAAAAGTATTTTAAAGCGAAGGTGATCACAAAATCCGTATATGAACATGTTTCGCACAAGCTCTTTGAAATCATTGCAGGTTAAAACGTGCATCATAGAAAGGCTGAATGTGATGAAAAGCATGAAATCTGTTTAGTGATGTTTGATTTTACCGTAAATGAGTAGTAATGTTTTAAATTCTAAAATAAGAAAATAAAACTTACATACAAACACACAAAAACAAACAAAAAAAAACACATTTATGGAACAATTTTTGATTTGCGCCAAGCGGCCATGTGTTGCATATCCGCTGTCTGGTGCATCTGCCAACCTTCTCCTCTCTCGAATGGCTGCCATCGTCCAGACAGAAATAATTACAGTAATTACTGAAGCATTTTGATGGAGACAGGAGTAAGCTACTGGATTTCTTACTTTTATTTATTTATTGTCAGTGTCACTGTAAATTGTCTTTGCAGACAGCAAAGTCTTCCGGCTGAAATGCCACTTTCCTCCACTTTCTCTTCCTTTTAAGGTGCATAGACTGTTCCATCTGCAATATATGGGACTGAAATGGCACAGAAATTACTATGTGACACAATGACACAATTGATGATGTCTGGCGCTCATAACAACCGTTGTTCAGGTTTAATTTGTACATTAAAGGTCAGCCTCCAGCAGACACGCAAGCTGCTAAAAGTCTGAAGTTTATTTCCACCAGTTGAAAGCCGCTGACTGTACATTAAGTTTCCTTTTCGTATCAAATGATTCCAAGTCTAAAACATTTAACTTTGTGATTTATGTGTTTTCATCCATGCTGGTAGCATGGCTCTGTGGAGCCGCCGCTTCGGTCCAAACTGAATTGTTTATATGATAGATTGCGAGAGTATATTTGCTTCAGACATTCACATCCCCCTCAGGATCAATTGTAATCAGTTTGATGATTCTCTGACTTTCCACCATCATAAGGTCAAAATTTTACTTTGCTTTATGACCAAAGACCTGCAAAACTGATGACTTTCCCATCAGCTGCAGCTGTACCCTGTGTTTAGCGAATGTTAGCACTGTTAGCAGTGAGTTTTGCTTCAGCTTAACTTAACATCTTCTGAACTACAGACAATCCTCACTGGCATTGGGAACTCTATAGCTCCCGTGTGTTTAAGGACTCTTGATTATGACCCTGTGGCTACGTCGTAACCCCTTAACACGCAACCACAAATAAAACTTAAACAGCAGCATGCTAGCATTGTCATTGTGAGCATGTTAGCACGCTGTCATTGACGTTTAGCTCAAAGTAGAGCCACACAGAGCTGCTAGCATGGCTGTGGACTCTTGGTCTTGTCTTCGTTGTCATCAGCTTTGGCTGCTATAAGCCTTTCCTGTGAATTGATTGCTTGGTCTTGGCTCATATGCTTGCGTCTGACCTTTTGCTAGGCTGAGACATTCTGCTGTGTCTAAGCGCTGTGGCTCAAGACTAGAGTAGCAAACACTCAGACGCTCAATATGCATGTTGTCATATTGAATAGAAGATAAACGGCCTGTTATGGCGAACCACTGAGCTTTCACCAGCTCCTCTTTACTGAGTTTGAACGTCAGAGGATAAAGCAGCCACTGTCTGAAAGGGCAGCTGTTTCCTACCTCTCTGCATTTCTTTGGAAGGTGATGTATGAGCTGGCCAGGCGAAGAATTGGAGAGGTCCTCCAAGAGTTAAAGGCATTAGGTCACAGTAGCTGCTACCCCTGGTGTTCCTGGCCTGGGTCCTTTCTGTTATCCTTTGCCACTGTACAACAAGCCCAACATGTGTGAAGGATTATAGCAACAGCAGATAATCAATAAAATTAATGACACATTTGATGTGATGGATGCCTCCTCTCTGCCCTCTGTGCTCACGTCATCATTAGTAGTCGCGTTGACCGCGGTGATCCATCCTGATCAGCAGTGAAGGTGTCAGACGCGGCCATAAAAGTCGTTGTAGCCGAAGTGCTGCAGCTGAGTTTGCCCCTTCACACCATTTCCCTTCTCTCTGAACCATAGCTTAACTCCCTCGGCGAAAGAATAGGATGTCTAGGTCACAACAAGACACTTGACGGATGAGGACAAGAGGAATGGTTTCGGTTTACCGCCGGCCAGAGGGAATCCCAGTTGATTTGAAAAACACCACATGGCCACAGTAGGACGCTAAGTGTCTTGTCTTTGAGGCACCAACAGTTGAGATTCTTGACTGGCAGTGTGGTTATTCACAAACATCAGGGGAGCAGGAGGATCAATCCTGCTTTAAAGTCTCCAAAAGCTCTTAATGGGTGTTGGTGTTTATTGTGATATATGCAGGTAGTGAGTTATTTGCTGGTTTGATTACCACCCGGCTTCCCAAACATCTGACTGTTTCTGTTTAGCAGAGCCAGTTTTGTTCCACAAGAAAGTCCTGATTTTTCCATTCACATCAGCATTATGATATTATTTGGAAAGTACACTGTCTCGTGTATATATATCACATTCTGTCATTCCAAGCAGAAAAATCATGGATTATTTGCCATCGACTGAGGAACATAACACAAGATCAGCCAATCAGCATTTGATATAGTGCATGATACTCAAAGTTTGTATTAAAAACAGCCAGCATGTGATATCATCTATAATAATGTATCTAACAGATTGTTTCCATGGATGCGTTGGCTTAACTGGCCTGTCCTTTGTAAATGAATCCTAGTTTTCATACAAATATGTGTGTTCTTGACTTTTGTACTTATGCACATGTAATATATTTCAGTGGAAGCACATTTTCTGATTTTGGTCCTTGGTTATGACTTATGATCAGTGGCTGCCAATAGAGTACTTTGCCATCGGAGGAAACGCGCTTGTTCACTTTCTGATAGTTAGTTAAGAGGATTGATAGTACTGCTACTCACAACTGTCATGTCTGTAGGTTAAGTCTGTAACTGAAGCCAGGAGGCGATTAGCCTAGCGTAGCATAAAGACTGGAATCAGGGGAAACAGATAGCCTGTCTCAAAGTGAGTCTCCAACCACCAGTTTAATCCGCACATTAAAAAATAAATAAGAAGAAAACGCCAGAAACTGAGCCAAAAAAAACCCTGAAATACTACAATTTACATGTGTGAGGAGGCTTTAAACTTCTTCATATTAATATATGAAACAAACATAAACCTCACTTCTAAAGCTCACTGAATAACACTTGTTTAGCACGAACAGAGATGTAAAAACAGTTTTTGACTAATTTCAAAACTTGCATCAGTTGTCTCAGTCCAGTTTCTCGGTTATGAGGTTTTGTTGCTCTCCTCTGTTCAATATCACCGTAAATGAATATATTTAAGGTTTAGGACTGCTGACCAGACAGAAAAAAGCAATCTGAAGATGAACTCTGGGATTTGGTGTTCAATGCCTTTAAAAAAATATATTTTCTGACTTTTTATTGGCTAAACAATGACTCAGCTGATCAAAAAAAATCGACAGATGAATCATTAATTAAAATCGCTGTTTGCAGCTAAACTCCATCACAACAGACCTGTTTTACACATTAATTAGCTGATTATAAATTTTGACAGCTGGTTCAACCCTGATATAAGCTGTATCCCTCAGTCCAGCTTTGGTCCTGGTGTGGTTTTCACTTCTCTTCCTGCAGCTCAGTTTAGTAAATCCTCACTTAATCAGGGATGAAGATGTCGTCCTAAAGAAGACCTTTACAGGAGTTAACTCAGCAGAGTTATCTTGAGAGAGCTGGCAAGAAATCTCACGTTTGGCAGCACGTGTGTCATTTAGTTTAGTGTTTCTGCTGTGAGGAAAATAAATTATTATGGGATGTCGTCAGGAAGAAACAGCATCTCCCCTCAGGGCTCCACAGTGCCTCAGCGTGGGCTCAGACCCTATTATCTCCCATAATACTTCACTGGCATCAGCTCTGCAGACGAGGAGGCCTCTTTCACGACGGGACACCCCATTGGCTTGATTTACGGGGACGCTAATAAGGGGAGGAAACCACTTTGCTTCCCATGTATCCGAGGATTACTGCTCACAGTGAATGGGAACATTCAGGTGGTCGGTTCCTGAGTGCAAGCTGACGCTGATGACGAGGATCCTGAGGGACAAACTGCGCGAGGCTCGCCTGGCAGCGACGGATTATTATGTGTCAGCTGCTTGAAAAACAACTATTTTCAGGATGTTGGACTTGATCCAATCATGCTCGGTATTTTAAGTCAGTTTTTATTTGAAATTGAAGGTTCCTGTACGTTTCAGAGCGGTAATTTGAGTTTAAATGCTCGATGTCGTATAATTACTTGTGATTTTCGCCCGGAGCGATTCAAGAACTCTTACTGTACATGTACATCTACACACTGTCAGTGCTGATATCAAAAAATGCCATCATTACCATTAGTACTCATTATAAATTATTCTAATCATTGCTACATGTTTATTAGTGATTTTTAGCCATTACATTCAAAAGCACCACTATTATTTTTAAGGATACTTCAGGATCCCTGATATCACTGATACACAGCAGTCCAAATGTGAGCAAGAACAATTTAAAACAAAGCTGAATTTCAGCGTTTACGTTCTCACGTGAAAATTACGACGCCGTCTCCCTCCAGCAGCCCTGAAACTGCTCACCTCATTTATCTTGAATTAATCCAGTTTACAGACACGTTAATGTCAGCAGTGAGGCAAGAATCCAACCAGACAAAGTAAATCAGAGGGTCTGGATTAATGCATGGCCGTTCACGGCGAAAGTGCCGGGGTGTTTGGGAAGAGCCACTGTTCAAACAGAGAGGGGCACCACAACTCAGCACCTCATTTATTTGGACGTGTCAGCAGGAAATACCATCCAGAAAACTCGACTCTAAACATTATGGCTCCGTCTCACAATTTACAGCCCACACCTCCCACACCCAATCTGGAAAAACATACTTTTAATAAAAGCAGGAGTGATTTCTGTGTTTCTGTGCCGCACTTTAAAGAGATCTGTCAGTGAGGAGGCCGGGCTGTAATGTGGCAGTTCTGTCCTTCAACTTTGTGTCGATAAAGTTTATGAAGGTCTTTGTTATGTTTCTGCTCAGCCATGATGGCTCTCACTTTTCAAGACTAATACCAAGTATTTTGTCTGTTAATTCCAAACAATGAATGGAGAAACAGTGAACATGCATCACCTCTATAAAGACGTCATGCACTGCTTGTACTGTAGCTTGAACTATGGTATACTATAGTTAAAATGGTTAAAAACATACATTTAGGTGTTGCTAATGTAAGCTGCAGGAGTTGCATGGCTTGCAGGCTAGCAACGGCACTGAACAGGCTGTACAGCGTCTAATCAAACACTTGACTGTCATTGACCTCAGGCATTGTTCTGTCAGTCACTTCGGCCATTCACTGACTTGCTTTCAGAGGCGGCCTCAAGTGGCCATTCAAGGAACTGCAGTTTTTGGCACGTCTTTGTTGGCTTAATTTTTCAGCCTCGATAGGCTCGATATAGTCAATAATACAAAGTGAAATCTGAGACACCCCAAGGTCTTCTAATCTTCACAACCAAACAGTCCGCAGCTTCCTCACATGTCAAAGAGGGTACAGAGGTTGTAGTGATCCCTTTGGGTTGTGCAGCAGAGGCCTTACCATGATTCAGCAGCACATTTCAGACATTTTCTACCACAACATTGAAGTGAATGTGGAGTATATTCCAGTCTGAAGGCACCTTAAAGTGCGCCAACCACTGCATCCACCTGCTTGACAAAGTGGTGCAGAGGACTGAGAGGGAGAGCAGTGTGTTTAGTCTTATTTTCAGGAAAACACGAGTGTTTGGAGCAAGCTGAGGACACAAACGGACAGCAGAGAAGATGATTATGATGCATGAATTTTCAAGGAGTTTCTGTGGATGTTTGAGCACTTTTCCTCAAGGATTTTGTGTGGAGTGCCCCTTAAAACACTTTCCTGTGGTTGTCTAAGCTTTCCAGGACTCATTACATTGCCCTCTGTGGTGAACCCTCATCCACCAGACACACAAGCAGACCAGAACAAGCTCATAGGAAGGGTTTGCCATCAAAGTCTGACTCCGATGAACACATGAAGTCCATTATTGACATTATATTTATTATCCCTCCACCACAATGGCAATTTAAAATTACTTATCTTTCCAAACATCACTTCTAGGTGTTATTAAAGTCATCTGCCTCATGACATGACATGCAGTGAAAAGCAATTTTTGGTTATGCAACGTGGTTAGAAAGGCCAGTTTTCAGCAGAGCCTCGGTTCAGCCGGTTCACTCAGGTCTGTTCCTTCCAACCAACAATGCTCAGCTGTGTCATCACAAGAGCGGCAGTCAAAACTCATCCAAGAGTCTGAAGCCACTGTCACGGGACCATTATTGTTTTTCTGTTATGCAACCAAGAGCATCATTTGTCATTTAAGGTTTATTGAGGCCGATCACGCACATTGCTTTTCAAGATTACTCACACTGACACTTAACTCACATTGACACCAAACGCTGACTGGGACACGTCATGCAAACAACCAGGCAGTTCACAGGCCAGTAACAAGCGCCCGTCAGCACTCTGCATGATACCTACAGGCCAGTAGGTAAAGGCAGACCCATCGCACCGGCTCGCTGCCTCTTCAGAGAGCTTCCATCCAGCTGCAGGTTCGGCTCCAGCAGCACCAGACGGTTGTTACCCCAAAGCCACCACTGTCCCTGCTCACCCTCCGACTAACCACCATGCATCCTATCCAGTGATTATTCCTAACTTATATGTAGCATCATGCAGCATGTTTTGTTATTCTCAACTTTATTTAATTCTTGATTTGTTTCAAGTCAAATTCCTGTTTGCGTTGTACATTCGGCGAATGAAGCGATGCTGATTCTCATTCTGACTTTCACATAACTCGAACAAGAAGCATCTTCTTACCACCTGTTACTCTTTTACCACAAGTATTGATAGTTATTTTCCTTCACTTGACATTCACTTGGACTGTCATGGTGAGATAATCTAATACGCCAAACAGAGGCATAAATCAAAAGTGGTGTTTATTTACTTATTGACAACAGCGTTTGAGGTTTTTTGGGTGTTTGACAAGATTTCTGGGCCCTTCCAGTGATGTCAGTTTACAACTCAAACTATAAAAAAATGCCCAAACTGCTGTTACTGTGGAAAAAGTTTGGAAAGAGAGCACAGCATGAAATTTCTTTGTAAGTCCAATACATCATCTTGTCGGCACTCAGTGTGCGGTCCAGTTACCTTTTGTCCTGTACCTGCAGCGCCCACTCAGTCCTGCACTGTGTAACTGTCTCGTCACGTGTCAGCACTTACCAACAAAGTCAAATTCCTCACGCTCCAGGTTGCACTTCGCCAATTAAGAGCGATTATGATTCTGAAATTACAGCCAAAACTCTGCTTGGAAGCTGTAGCCTCTGGAATTGGTATCTAAAAAAGTGGAAAACATAGAGACGGGCCATGGTCGGTCTCAGAGCACGCCGCTGTCAGCAAGCAGACGAAGCATCTCAACTTTTCACTGCAAGTCGCATATTTAGGACATAATGTTTCCCAGACTGTGAGTCTGCAAATGAGTTTCTCTCTTTTCTGAAATCCAGATAACTGTGTTTGATCACTGGGGCAATTTTAAATCTTCAGACTGATGTAATGGCAAAAACTCTGAGACGGTCAGCACATATGCATACACACTGGGATATGACAGCGTAATATATGAGATAATAGAGGTAGCTATTCATCATCTCTGTGGCCATTTTTAGCAATGTTGTGGATCTGCAAAGATGAATCTGCAACTGTTTTGATAATTGGTTAAATATTCAGCTCGTTTTTTGTGGAAAAATGGCAAATAGTCTTCAGTCTCTTTCAAATGTGTGGATGTGAGGACAACATGTCCTAAGAGAGAATCACTGACAAGTGGATATATTCATAGAAGTGGAGTTACAGCTAATAACCACTATTTAATGTTGCGAAACGAGCGCTGATTGGTCAGGTTTAGGCACCAAAACTACTTGGTTAGGTTCAGGAGAAGATCATGGTTTGGGTTAAAATAGGTGTGTCTGTTATGTAAGTTAAGCTAACTTATCTCACACGACATAACTTAAGTTATGTCACGTTATGGATGTTAAAATAAGCCAAATTTGACTAATGGGCAGTTTACTATATGATCAATATGTTGCTCAAAAGATTTATTTAAATTTATCTGCAATTACTTTGATAATCAAATAATTGTTTAAATAATTTTAAACATCATCTAACATTAACATCTGATGGTTCCAGGTTCTCAGATGTGAACATTTGCTGCTTTTCTTGATCTCACATGATAGTAAATTTTATATTTTTTGGTTTTGGACAGCTGCTCAGACAAAACAAGATATTTAATGATGTCACTTTATGCTTGTAATTGGCAGTTTTTACTGTTTTCCAATGTTTTATAGATCAAAGACAATTAGTTCATCAAGTAAGTAATCCATCTATGAAAATAATTAATTGCAACCCTAGTTTCCATTGGATCTGCAACATGCTAATGGAACGTAAAGTTATGCATATTATATTATGCACCCCTAATCTAGACACGTATTTAATGAAACACATCTACAAACAAAACACCAGTACAATGTTTTCTGAGAAATCTTTGTTTTTTTCCTCATATAGTAACTTTATTATTGGTACTATCCTTCCTGTGAACTTACCACAGTGCATATAATGATGGTAGGTGACAGCTGTGTCGGACCAAGAGACACAAACTGGTCCACCGCTGAGTTCAGCCTGTTTTTCTTCAGTCAGCACAATGATGAACACTCAAATGAGGGACATTGTTGTTTTCATTGTTTTATATGGAAGCATGAAGCCAAAAATCAAGCTTTCGATTGTCACATGGGGTTCAGGAAACATTTGGAGTGAACTCTACTTTGATATTTTGGCTCTGTGGTTTTATTACTTTGGATGTGAACTGGCAGTTTGATTAATTACAGAAATTCTCTGCTGTATTCGATGAAAGTTTAAGAAAATTAAACTCGCTGGATGCCATCCCTGAACTTTCTGAGAGTCCTGCTGTAACCCCTCACCTAAAATATCGCTGCGGAAATTGTAAAGCAGACCCTGGATCAGCATACGAAGGCAATTTGACCCTATTAGTTTGAAGGAGATGCAATGGCTTTGTCAGGGAGGGCCAAGTGGTTTGAGATGTCTTCTTTCAGAGGAATACCGAAGCCTAATTTTCAGTCCTAAAGCAGAACACATGGCTCAGTTTCCAAATTATACAACAGCTCCAAGCCTCGTATGTAATGAAGTCATCATTTCTCATAAAGTCTCTGAGCCTTTTGATTGTTTAAAGATTATTTACCGCACAAATTTAAATATTTATGCTTATCACTTTTGTTAAACTAAATTCAATAAAAGTTTATTGTTGAACAAAGTTCATCATTAAACTAAAAGTTGTTCCTGTAACTATTTTATCAGCAGTCTATAAACAGCTTTTTTCTGCTGATGGTAGATCACAGATCACCAATGAAGGTTTTATGGTGTGCTTTGTGGGCACTTTGACTGTGAGCCAAGAAAATCAAAATTAAAAGTGTCGCATTTCACATGGACGGAGTGTGAGACAATGGGTCCCCAGAAACAGCCAATGTGAGAGTCCCCCACCCCTCAAGAACCCAGGACACCCAGGCCGACCAGTGTTGTTATCCTCTGTGGTCATATTGTGCCTATTTGTTTTCTTTTTGCATCTCTTTGTGGTTGTTTTGCGTCTTGTGCCTTGAGCCGTCTCCATCATCACATGTAAAGCACATTTAGACATTAAATCTTTTTAAAAACATATTAATGGAGGATCAGAGACTGGAGGGAGTGAGATGAGACATATGTACACACTCTGAGCACAGCCAGTGCAAACAGATTTCATGCCCCTCTCTGTTGGCGAGCCATAAAGAAAAGACAGAGTTTGGAGGGGAAAACCAAACTCTCAGCATTCTGCTCAGTGTTGGACGTATGGAATTTGGACCCACAGCTACGCCCATCGCCCCGAGAGGAAAATGGCTTTGGACTGTGAAGGATTATGGGATGCATATGGATTCCATCTCGCTGTTTTTTGGTGAGACTTGGTCACAGGTCACGCCACTTTCGCAGCTCTCCACTTCCTCAGACGCAGACTGTGATGACCCCCCATGACTCCAACCACCAAAGTGCATCAACAGCTCAGAGAAGACGGTCTAATGGTTGAACCCAGTCTGCAGCTTTTTAGGTCATCTTCGCAAACAGCGCTCAGGAGAAGCCTCCTGTTGAAAAGCCGTGCAGCTTGTTAGTGGCAGAGACATTTTCACCGCAGATAAAACTGATCAATTCACTCCAGCAGTGTTTAAAGGTCAGCAGTGGCTGCAGAAGGCACAAGCACAGTTCAACTTATCTGTCTTCTTATCTGGCAGAACTCTCCAAGATGGAAAAATCCAAACCTCTGCCAATAAAACCAAAACTATGCATGACTCAACACCACCTGACATTTAAACAGGTTTGTCTACAGTTTGAAAGTAATTTCATTCATTTAAATCCACTTTGAAACAGTATTTCAAAAACTGAAACACCTTTTAGCCAACAAGAAGTCTGCCAGCAATCTGCCAAAGAGGACTTTGAGTCTGTTTGTAAATGGCTGTTTCCAGGGTGACGACTAATTCACATTTAAAGACTCCCATCATGGGCTCGACTTTCTAAAGCCTGAAAGCGGAGCCAAGACGAGGTGCAGGAGTCCAGTGTTCTCTCATTCCACTTGAATTACAAGATGCTGAAAGGTTATTAGGGATTTTTTGCCCAATGACACCTAAAATAAACTGCCTCACCACATCTTTAAGCCTGTTTTTTAATCCAAAACATATTAAAAGCAGTTTGTTTCTGGTTTAAAACCATCAAGCCACCAATTAAAACCGATTAAAACAGTTGCTAAGTTGTTTCAAAGCCTGTTAAAGCCACTATCCCCAATTTAAAGAGGTTTAAACTTAAAATAAGTCTAAAACCATCTTAAAACATCTGCATTTTGATGGATTACAGTGTTTGTGTTTTTGTAGGATGACAAACTGGCCAATTTCAGCCAAGTTTTTGAAAATGTGATTTAAAGACTTCAGTACTGCCACAAACAGTCGGTTGTGTCACTGAATCGTAGAAACAGACTAGATATTTTCATCTCTTTAAGGCTGTGATGATCCTAAATCTGTCAGTGAGCAAACTGATGTCCAGATATTTGTTTTAAACCTGCAGGGCAGGTCGCCTGAGCACAGCTCAGCCTCCCTCACGCTCACACAGTAACACACATTCACATCCAGTCTCCTGACCCAGATTTTAGCAGCTCGTCTGGGAACTCAAACCCACATCTTTTGGCCGCAAACCTGCCCGTTCCTGAAACTGACCATATCCTTGGAGCGCTGTTTTCCTGTGGTTCACTTTATATTCTGGGTTTGGGTTGTGCTGTTAAAAATCAGGTGCAGTGCTTTCATTGTTTCTGTTACTCAGTCCAGCTGTATGCTTCTAACGTGTCATTTAAGTTTTTTTTTTCTTAAATAACCAATTAATATGCTTAAATGGTGCTTGAGTTTTATGCTAACTCGGGAATCCTACAAAATGTCACTCAGTATTTCCCGTCCATGCATAATTTCCAGTTTTAAAGTTGAGGTGGTGTTTGGTTAAGCTCAAGTATCGGCGTTTAGTTAATGCTGAAGCCCAAAGCATGGCCACACTGTAGTGATATTCATAGTGCGAGCCCTCGTTCTGTACAGTCCTGCTTCTAAATGCTAATAAACTGCAGACCATCTGTAACATGGAGCTGAATAAGCTCCCACCTACAGAGCATCCATCAACACATGTAAACCTCCTCATCATACAAGAAACAGTATCTGTCACTTTAGGAAATGCAAACAAAAACTGGATAAATTCATCCCAGCTGGAGAAATCCTAACGTTCTATTAGCAGTCATGTAACCATCACTTATTGAAAAATGATCAGTTTGGTTAGCTCTCAATGTGATCACAACAGAAATGATGTTTTCTCTTCCCCTAACATGGAAATGTGGGATTACTGCAGCCCTATAGGGTGCACCACAGAGGAAGAAGGCTGGCTTGGCCTCATCGAGGAAAGAGGAAACCTGAGAAAGCTCTTAAGTATCTGTTTTGTTTGCAGCAAAATATATTTTCCTCAAGACTCTGACATGTCATATTTTATTTTTCTTTATTGCTTAGCTTTTCAAATCCCTGAAACCTCACTGATCAGCCTGTGGGTCAGTGATTACAAACCCGTGCCGTGCAGCCGAACTTGGTTCAAACCCACAAAACTTTGTTTTAAATTCTAGTGGACATCCCAAGCTTTGCAAAGATACCAGATATGTCAGGCTATATTTTGAGGAAATGTGTTCAGAATGATGGACAGGACTTCTGCAGTATTTCCATTTCAGCTCAGATTGTAGAGGTCATTAAGTACTTACCAAACTTTATTATTGTATTTGTCCACTGTTGAATCTTACCACGCATCCAATGTTGGCATCCATTTATTTTTTTTGCTCTTTTTTTATCACCACCAGAAGTCATTGTGGAGTAAAATCGTTACTATTGTTTTTGTATTTATGCGCATAATTTGCAAGATTTTAATAGAATGGTTCCAGATTGAGCCAAAAGCCTTGTTTTCATCAGTGGTGGAAAGTATTGAGGTCTTTTACTCGAATAAATGGAGCAAACGTCAGTGTAAACACACACTGCTGCAAGTAAAAGTCCTGTGTTCATAGAAAAAATAGTTCACATTCATTGGTATTTTTTATATTTTCTTATTGAAATGTTTTCATCCACCACATGATTAGAGACTCTTTCTGATCAGAAAACATGCTTCAGTCATAAAACGTGCTTCTCAAATTAGATTCTTTCTACATGAAACAATGGGCAGGACTGTGGGTCTTATCACTGCATATACGATAACAAACAAAACAGGAACGCACTCATATAAAACTCACTCCGCAGTGCTGCTAGTGGACAAAAACTCCACAGCATACCTTTGAATGAAAAACCTACAAGTATATAATCTAATGGTGTCAAACTATGGCTGCCACATAATGTGTTAGACAGTATATTTGCTCTTAAATGTTGAGTAAAGGTACTTCAGAATTGTACTTTCTAGCACTTACTGTCACCTGCAATCCCAAAGGTTGATGCTTAAACTTTAAGCTTTTAAGCTTTAAGCCTGCAGAGTTCAGAGTTAAAGCAGAAATGCGCATTCGAGGAGTCCTCTACAAGCTCCCAGCAAACCACACGGCGGGGGAACGAAGAAAAGGCTTCTGGGTAACGTAACAGAGCAGGCAGTCGATGGTTTGTTGCAGGAGATGCGTGCTGACAGTTACGCTGTCAAGACCGATGCCCCTGATTGTCACCAGATGTTCTTGTCCACATCCTACGTATCGCGTGATGGCGCGCACATGCACCAGAAACGCAGCGATTATAGCCAAATACAGGTTTCGGTAATGGAGGCGGAAATTAGGACACTTCCTGTCTGTGTACAAGTGCCTGAGATACCTTCTGTTCAGGGTGCTGAAAGAACAGAACGGCTGGGAAATGCGTAAAGGAAGTGAACGGAGTGTGATTTCACAAAAGTGACGTGTAGTCTTCGTGGGCTCTCTGGACCTGATGTATGACGGGGAAATGGGTTACAAGCCTCAGCGAGCTCTCCTGACCCCCCTCCATCGCTGCAGATGTGCACCTGTGGACACTCGGGTAGTTCTCATAGCTTAACAAAGTGCACCAACAGGTTTACTGTCCACTGTTTATGACTTTATGAATGATTTAACTTTTGGTTTGCTGTGCTTTATCTGCTGCTTTAGCTCTGATGTGTTCGTCCTTATGCTCATAACTCACTGATTTGCGCAGCTGATGATTTAACTTCTCTGCTTATTGTTTCATTTAAAAAGTCGAATCTGTGAAATGTCAGACAAGAGTCAGGAGTTTCCTCGAGCCCAAGTTTCCATTTTCAGATGTCTTGATTTGTCCAACTGACAGTCCAAAATGCAAAGTTGCATTCATTTTACTTTGGCAGAAAAGCCGACAGATATTCACGTTTGAGACGCTGGAACCTGTAAATTTTGGGTGTTTTTGTTTATTGTTGGACCAACAGCTTCAGCTCTGGACTAGATTATATTCAGTGAGATTTATTTGAAATGTTTTGAGTCAGAATCAGACTTCAATTAATGCTTTATTTATTTACTTATTTATAACTTCAACTATAACTATCAATGTCGAGAGTGAGCCTTCAAGCTCAGTCGCTCTGTTCTTATTGGTTTCTTTTTATCCAATCAGCAGTCCAAAACCCAAAGAACTGACTTAACGGCGCCGCCTACAGGACATTTGGCATCTTTTTTTGCTTGATGAATGACTTCACATAATTATTGTTCATCATTTCAACACGTGCTCCAGTAAACTTCTGATCTTCTCTCCTAAATCTAAGCTTCTTTAATTGAGCACAGGGTTGTGTAAAGTGCAGCGAGTCTAATTTATTGCATTAATTAACTGTTAGAGTTTTATTTTTCAATGTTTGGACAGCTCACCATTGCTAGAATGAAATGGTGAAATTCATTGGAGTCTCAAGGTGGGGACAATTATCTTTCACCTCTGGAATGAGGCCTCGCTAATCAACTGTAAGGCTATTACCAAAGTGACTCGGGTTTAAAAAATATTCCCTAAGAGTCCCAAAGAGACAGCTGGAAGCTATTGTAAGTGCTTGGGAGGTCACGAGGGGACGGCAACCTGTGTGTGCGCTCTGTGTATAATTGTTTTATTCTGAAACAACCTTGGAGTGAGTGTGGGAGCACCTTTGAGATGGACGGGAGGGTCAGAGAAAGCATTTATAAAGCACTTGTTTTTACTGGCAAGTGCAGGAGACCTTGGAGGCAGCACATATGACACCATTGTAATGCCGCCCCGTGAAGCAAACCATGGACTTTACTGGCACCTCCGAGAAAAAACAGGGGTGACCTCGGGGAACGCCTGGTTTTCAGTCGAAACACCCCCTCAATTTCATTTCACACTACATTAGTAATCTAATTACGTGGTGAAATGTTACACCGGCCGGGGTCCTCGGGTGTTGAGACAGAGCGGAGGCCTGTGGAAAGACCTGGTGAGCTCACAGCACGGCCGCTCTCCGCCTCTGCTACCGTTGGAGGATTCGCTGAACCTCGGCGCTCCACCCCGGCCGCCCTGCCAGCCTCCGACGTAAGCCGAGACCTCCCTTCACGCACGCCAGCAGCTGAGCCGCAGCCATGAGCTGTCAGGCGGCATTAAGCCTGAGCGCTCTGCACTCGACGCACATGCAGGGCCCGGGGAGGCCGCCCGGGCCAATATCACATCCCCGAGTGGCCAAAAGATCAGGCCCACACACTCGCCCACACATCCACCTCAAAAACAGGCCCCTCCATTCACTCAGCCAGCCTGAGGGAGCGAAATTAGAAAGAGCCTTCCACCCTGATATGAACTATGGGAACGCTGTCTACCCTCAACCCCGACTGCCCTCCCCTTGAAATTAATTAAGTGTAATTTCACCTACATAATGGGACTATGCATTCAGCAGGACGACCGCAATAGTGAACCATTTTCGCCGCTGATGGCAAGTCATCAAATTGTGTTTTGCAAAGCAGAACTCTATTTAACCTCACAGTACAGGGTTGTAACCTCATGAAGCCAACCTCCAGCTCCCTTATAATGTTGTTTACTGCCACATTACTGCTGGTGTTTTCTCACATTCTTCATAAAATGATTACGTTCAGGGAGGAAAGCTGCCTTTGTGTTCGCAAACTGTGTGGAATTCAGAGAGCCAGGACATTACCTACCAAGGCGAGCTATTGTCTGGGGGCGAGGTTTGTGTTGGACTCCCTCCACATCACCTCATGTTTGAGATTACGGCACAAGCCACCCAGAAAGCAGTATCCAAAAGGAATTTTTTAATAAATTTGTGCGGCATTATACAAAAGAAACATTTTTTTTTAGGTCTTCCTTCTCTGTTTGCTGGATTTGAAGGGAAAACGTTGCCTTCCTATGTGGCCTGATCATTTTTTTTTGCTCAAATCTATTTTTTCTTAAGATGTCGGAGGTTTTGCATGTGTTAATGTCAAACAATGTTGTCTTCATGACTGGATTTGCAACATTTGTGCTTGGCTTTGAAAAGAACATGTGGTATGATCCAAAGCTCCAGAGCAAGCAGAACTGTATTTTTTATATGAAGGCTCTGAAAGTGTTGATGATCACCTTAAAATAAAGGTAAATTTTCAGTATTCGCTGCATTTGAGTGCCACTTCAACATGTTTGGAGCCGCCGTTTTGTCCAGCTGCAGCTTTTGAGTGAGACCACACCACTGCTGCTACATTTCAAGGCATCTACAAATTGTTCTTGCATGTTCTTATCCGGGATTCAATCAGGGTTGACCTTAAACGTGAGCTGCAGGCCTGCTAATCTGCCTCTGCTGAATGCATCACTCTGTGTCAGCCCTGGAAAACAGAGTGGGACTGCTGTTTACACTGAGCTCACTGCTGGATCACTTCTTTCTGTTTCTCTTACATTTACATTCGGCTACTTTTTTGGACATCTTCTGTGCAGCAGGAATAACCACAGTGAGGTAAAAGGGCCTCAGTTTATCAGGTTGGTTTAACAGACTGACACTTGCTGAAAAAGGCTCTAAATAGAGCAGAGTCGGTCATACTACATTATCTGGATTAGCTAGTTGGCCTGCTTGACCTTCCAAGATCAAGACAAATGTTGCGCTGTGAGATGATTTTGGCGAAGAGGCCAAAGTTGGAACTTCAGAGAGATGTTTTACCATTTGTATGGTTTGACGGGTGGAGGACGGAGCAAATACGCAACGTCACAGCTCGGTGGACCCTTCGGATAACTCTGTGAATTAAGGGTTTATTTTGCTGAAAAATGGAAGGCAATTCAGCTCGTCTTCAACGAAAAAGAGAAACTTAATCTCAGAAGACGTATGGCTCTAATAGTTGCACCTGCTGCAAACACACCTGCACAAGTATAGCAACAGTCGCAGGCTGCTGCGTTGAGAGTGGCCCTGATTGGAGCATCGTTTCCATAATCGTATCAGGAGCAACAAACCACCTGGAGCTGTTATTGTTAAGAAAAACACCGGCCTTTCCATTTCAGCCTCTCTCTCTTTCTCTCAGAGTGGATGAAAAATGTGATCGTGGTTTTTGGTGTATGTGTGTGGCCCGCAGAGCTCAGCTGCTACATACCTGCAGGCTTCACGCAGGTACTCTTAAATCTTCCCTCTAACATCGACCTTCTGTCAAAACAACTCTGAATATGTGCAGCACGTGAATCACGCTGATTCGGTTGAGGGGTGTGAGTGAGTCAGATGGGTTTACATGTCTTTAGTTAGCAGATCATTCAAATTCTTATTTTTAAGCTATTTTCTTCATGAGTAGGAGAGGAAAAATTCAAAAAGCTTTATTGTCGCTTTACGGCTCACCGCAGAATGCTCTTCTTAAGGATTCACATACACAGCAGAGACAGTCAGCAGCCGGAAATCAACACTGTCACACCACAGAAAGCATTCCAGGCCCGTTTATCCCTCCGTCGCACCCGCAAATGCCGGCGATTCGCTTCCCATAATTCTGCCAGTGTGTCACTGCGGAGGGTTGAGGACGAGGAGGTAAATCAGAAGAAGTCCCACAGACGTACAGGGAATCAAATGGCTCACATGGTAATACTCCCCGTGAGCTGTCAACAAGATATGAAACTCTACGCCTCGTGAACTCCCTGTTCCTCCAAAGAGGTCCATTTGGTGCCCCTGCTACCGTATCCCGTTGCCACCGTCGGGAATTCACCCCGACATAATTCAGCGGGCCCTTACCTTGACGCTGGAGGTGGAGAGTCGTGTTCGAGCAGACAGGGAGAATAAGGTTTCCATCAGCTGCAAGCCACCTGTCTGAACTGTGAGATCACAAAGGCAGGCTGTGCACTGACGCTGGAAAATACCTGTTTGAAAAAACAGTTTGTCAGGATTTATGGGCTTAGTGACTGACAGATTGCTGTTGTCGAGAGGAAATAGAAAACTTGCAACCCCAAATAGTGGTACTTTTCATGTTTATTTGGGCTGAAAATGGGTCCTTTACACTTCAATTTCACCAGTTTTCTGATTCTGAATGACCTGTGGAAACCGTTTAATAGTTTTAAAACTGTAAACTAAGACAGCCTGGAGAGTAAAACTGCTTCCATATTTAATGTGCCAATAATCAATATTTTTAAATTAATGGTGGATCAAATGACTGTAAGGTACAAGGTGTCACTCCCTGCAGCTCTGTGGGGCTTTATAGCATCTTTTTAGCATTTTAATTCTTTCATAAATGCAGCAGAGTTCAGCTTCAGCGCTCTCATCAGCCCTGTTTCCAGCAGCAGAAAGCAGCTGTTTTTAATGTTGCAAACAGGCTCTGATAAATCCACGTTACGGTACAAAGTTAGCCACTAGCTGCTAAACAGCCAGAGATTTGTCTCAGGGGACGGTGGAGCCCAGACTACATTACTCACATTACTCAGGTGGTCAGAAACAGACGCCAAATAAATGCTAATTCTGCTCCAAGTCTGCAGGATGTGTAAACAGGCAGTGAACACACTAGTTTTTCAGTTTTCAGTGCGCTTTCTTTTCTAGGATAGTGAAGGCGTGACAATCGTCGCTTTTGTTGGTGGGGTTGTTTAGGTTCAGGTGTGAGGAGTGATGATTGATCAGAGGCAGAGCATGCCTTCGCCATCCTAAGAAAAAAATATTGTGTGCAGCCTATCAAAGAACAACGTAACAAAATGAGGCCTTTGGAATATTAAACTAATGAAAGATGAATGTAGATTTTAGAGGTTTTTACGTCCTTTTTATAAAGTTTTAAGACTAGGTAAAACTTGTTGATCCCATACAGAAAAAACAGCAGCACAAGGAAGTGCAGAAACAGGTGCATTGTAAATGAATAGATAAAATACAGGTGCTGTTATACCATACATCAATATTAACTCATAAACAAAATGAGGTGATAATAAATAAATAAACGTGAGTATGGGATCAGTTTTTGTTTGCCTCTGCAGACAGCAGCATCACCAGCATGAAATATGGTTATTGCACAAACAGCAGCAAAACTAAAGTGTGTGAACTCTCTTTGTGTAAAATCCAGTAAGTCATAAACCCATAAAGCCACAATGATGTTTTATAAACACCGTACATTGCTGCTCATTCAGCGAGGCGTCTTATCTAAATTCCTCAAAAGCCAACTCTCTGAGGAAACGTCCAAAATCAACAATAAACTCCACATACCAGGGAGTCTGCAGCTGCTGTTGTTTCATCATTTACGGCTATTTGAACGGTATTTTAACACAACAAATGTAACACTTGGAGCCGTCTTGGCACCTCCAGGCTTTTAGAGTGAATAACAAGCATTTGAGGTAAAAATGACTTCATGTGTTGAGGTGTCTGTCAGTGCAATCAGTTACATGGACGGGCAAAGGAAGTGAGAGCTCTGCTTTCATGACAGATGTGGAGAACTGCAAGTTAAAACTCTGAGTCATATTATTCATCCAGTCAGAGGCCACGGGACTAAAAAGCAAAATGGGAAAGGCTTTGTTTTTATTTTTGCTGCTAATCAGTGCAGGGGGATAAAGCCCTATCTTTGAATTCCAAGTGCAACAGGAAGACCTGATTAGGTTTCAAAGGAAGTCACTGGAAATTTGTGGTCACCAAAGCCAATGTGGAGCGGCCAGCTCTGACCATGAAGTGAACCTATTGAGAGCGACTCAATAAACCACAATCATGCATTAAAATAGTGACGTGCATTTTATATCTCTAGCTGTGGTTGGCTGACATTTAAAAAGTCGTAAAAGTCTCCTCTTGCTCTTGTCAGATGAAGATCTCCTTCCATATAATAAAGGCAGAAATGGATCATGGTTATTCTACAGAACTGCATTATGAACCAGTTTCAGATGTACATGAAGGTACAAACACTGTCACACCGACAGCCTGCTTAGAAAGCCACAGGAAATATGTTTGAGTGCATATAAAACGAAGCTTCTTTATGCTAACTGATCATCAAACACTAAGAGAATTAATCGCACTGCATCAGATGAAGACACAAATATAGAAAACGTCTTCTTTCTTGCATTTCTTCTCAGTTTTGTCAGAAGGGAAACAGAGTTTTCTGTATTTATGTTCCACGTTTGTCGATAAAATGGTGATTTTCACAACTGAGTGTTGTGAGTGTGTCGATGTTATTTCTTGGTGCTGGTGCAGTGAACTGTATTTTACCCGAGTCTCTGTTCAAATCACTGCTGGAGAAGCCTGGAAGCTGCTGGCCTGACCATCAGGAGCAGTAGGAGTTCAGGGTCTTGCTCAATAACACGAGAGGAGGCGCCAGGGGTCAAACCACCAACCTCTGGATTAATGAATGTAATGCTTTGACACAGTCAGCCAGTTTGCCTGGTGATCCAGTACAGACTGTTAACTGGTGAGCGTGCTCTGGTCTGTGGCTGCAAGTGGGCGTCTGTCGTCAGACTCAGAGATGTCTTCATGATGATGCGTTTAGCAGCTAAAGAGTCAGAAAACAGAGCTGAAAGAGAGAGAATTGATGCTAATGTTGTTCCGTAACTTTGTAAATAAGCAGCTGTTTGCTAACAATTTCACCACAACAACTTAAAAGGTGACGATATATCAGCGTTGTGTTAACAGCTTGTTTCTGCTGCCCCCAAGTGGCCAAAAACATCAGTTGTTGCAGTTTGAAGTGAACCTCAAAACACTAATCCATGTTTTTTTATATCAAATGTTGTCCATGTCAGTACATGATATGAAAAAGACAGATATTTCTGTGTGACATTAAGAGTCCTCTTTAGATAACTTCAGTGCCATGTTGTGTTGGTATTGTAGCGTTAAACTGAAATAATGCTGAGAATAGCGTTAGCATGCTAACATGACTTTGACTCACTAGCTCCCTCTGTGCTGTTAAAGGTGCTCGTCTGACATGTTGTTGATTAACGCTGAGTTAATGTCACAGCTGGAGTTGGATATTTCATTCTTTCTGTTACTGGGAATAAAATATGCTTCGTAGGACTCCGGCGTCTGCTGTTATGACATTATTATAAATGTGATGAGCAGCATCACCTAAACCAGCACCAATATATCCTGGCATTAATTCTCTAAATCCTGTTTCATTGTGTTGGCATAGTTCGACTGCTGCTGTGACTGAAGTTTAATGTGTGTCGTAATGCTACAGTAAGTACAGGCCTCACTTTGGTATCTGCCATGTCAATCAAAAGCATACGTGCAGAAGTAATAATTACATATAACTAAAAACCCACCTTATCTGATGGGCAGATGTTAAAATTTGAAGTCAAACTTGATCCGTAATGACACACACATTACGGGAAAAAGGATTTACCTGCGCTGAGAGGAAATTAAACCGTAGGGTTCAGAGCTGGTGGCGGTTAAAGGAAATGAACAAGCAGACGAGCTGCTGACAGCTCTGACAACGAGACACATTCAAGCACAAACACTCTGATTTCAGTCCATCTGTCACGGCGTCTTTAATGAAGCTAAATTACAGAGTCCAGAGCTGAGGCTGCAGACAGCAGCGTGGACGACATCCCAACTCCGGGAGGCCACACTTATCTGCTTTACGGGCCAAGTGTGTGCGTTTGTGTACCTGTGTGCGCGGTTTCCAGGCAGCTGACATGACAGGAAATGTGTCTCGTGTGTGTGACCTTCTCTTTCTCTCGTTTTTCCCTGCGAGGACGTGACTCCCGAGCGGGTTTCAGCTTTGTCGGCGGGGATAAAATGCTGATTCACAAAACGTCTTTCAAAGTCTCCATTGTCGGAGCGGAGGAGAGGGACTGGTTTTCCAGCCAGTGCGGGTTGTGTGTAACCCGACATGTCTAATTGCTGAGATGGAAGTACAGTAGATCTTTTGATTCTCTCCATGTGAAAGTGCTGTTTCCATGCCTGCATCCACACCCATGACATGAGCGCTCGGCACAAACATTTATTTCAGATCTGAGCGTTGTTTACAAACTACCAGTGACTGATGGGAAGCGAGGAACCATCGGATCCTGCGCCCCTCTCATTACGCCGCTTTCTGGGGACCTTTTCACATGCAGAGCATTTTTGGACTTGCCAAAACGATTTCATAATTGTCATCATGTCACATCGGAGCCTCTCGGCGTCCCACCAGGACCAATAACTGACGTCAGCCGCTGACCAAAGTCAATGCAATCCAAGTTATGTAATAAGGCAGACAAAAACAAATTATCCTTGGACTTAAGTTTGGAACAATCTGCATTTATTGTGGAGTTAAGACATCAAGGCAACATGTGTTTATTTACAGCGAGAGATGACGAGCGGCCAAAAGATCTGATGGGACAGTTATATTTACAATGTCAGTCCATGTCAAAAACAGATACTGCCATTAATCAATTCAGGGTTTTTACAGACATGATGCATTAAATAAAGATCCACACTGAGCAGACATCAGGTAATCTGGTCTTTATTCTTTTATAGTTTACAAATGTCACTCACTGACATTCACACTGAGCAAAGAGCAGATTTATCTTCAGCGCCCACACAGACGAACATCACATTTCCAGGTGTCCGCGCTGCTGTGCGCTGTTCCTGGATTATTTTACGACAGCCTGATCCTTCAGCACATACAGCACATGCTGATATGCAAACTTCAAGTTGTTCAAGGTTAAAACAACCTGATAATGTCTAGAAATGCACAGATATAACATTTTCAGATCCAGTCCAAATTTAGATATCTGCTGATAGCGATGCTGATACCAATACCAGAGCTCCTGTTTCTTGAATACTGTTGTTGTTGGTGGTGGTGGTATTATGTGTAAGGTTACATGAGGTTTTCAGTAAACTACACAGGGCTTCTTATTAAAAGATCATTTACATAAATGCATAAATTTAAATGACTGCAAAGCAGTTTATCTGACCTGTAGGTGACGTAGGCTTCACATACGAACAGGTGTAGGACTGCAATGACAAATCCTTCATTAATGTGAATATTTGAAATAAAAGTGCAAGAGCTGTGTAGAGAAATGAATATCGACACAAATAAGTATAACTATATTCTGACCGTGCTATAAGTAAACTATGGAATCTGGATCAGGTCGTGGATCGGTGACTTCAGTCGCTGAGAGATCCGATAAGGGAATTAAGTCGGTGGCAGCACTTGAAACCAATGCTTGATTAGATTGATAGATTAGATTAGATCGTTAATCAATAGATTAACATGCTTGAGTAGGGAGCACTGTTGATCTTTGTTTGCAGAGGAGCAAACAGTAATGACTGTATTCACTGAGGGACTGGTGACCTGCTGCAGAACTGCACGTCAGGTTAAGTTGGGACGTAAAATCACTCGACTCTCCTCACATGGTTTAGTGAATTCAGTACTTCACAGAGTTTAATAAATAATAAGATAAAGAGCCTTAACAGAACATGACATTCAGCCACTTCGTAGATGGTTCATGAAGCATTTCTGTGAATCTATCTCATAGTTCAGCAGAAATTCATTGTTGACCTGATATTTCTCATTATCAAAGTATTTACATCAAGTTTCTATTTTCATAGTTTCATTTTTGTGATTAAACAAAAACCCTTTTACAAGAACACATTTGCAATCATTGCTTGGGCAGTTTTCTGGATGAATTTGCTGAATAAAACCTGAAAAAAAACGTCAAATATGGAACAGAGACCACTGAAAAAAACAACCACTTCTGGGTTTTTCTCAGCGAAGTTATCCAGATCTGACTCACTACACCGGCCTCCTGAAACAGACCCCTGATCTGCTTACATAACTGTCAGTTGCAGTGCGTACTGCTTGTTGTGTTTTTAAAGTAATCAGGTTAAAAAAAATGCAGTTTTCCAGCCAAGACTGAAAAATGACCCTCGCCATCCACCGCCCCCTGGACTCTCGTGTTACCTTGATCTGACGTGTGTCATCTCGTGATGGGAAAAGCAAATATTTCAAAGTGAGTTTCAGGAGTTTACTGCCCTGATGCCATTGTTAGTTTCTTCGGAGCAGAGTTGTTCTCTTTGGCTTGTTCAGTGTAAATATTTCTATTCCTCTGTTGTGTTAGAAAATGATGTGTATTCAAGCCCTGGAGATGGATCTCAACCCAGACTAAATACAGTCGTCTTGGTTGTTTTTTTTTTTCTTTACAATGAGTCGTTTGTGTGGCTTTCGCTCTTTCGGTCTAAGTGCGGGTGAAACGCAACGCTTACATCACGTTTCTGTTGTTTTTTGGCTCCCATCGCTGATTTGCCGCCACCGTGAAATTGCTTGGCTATAATCAGCATCCGTCTGAATCTCTGGTACATATGTGCAGAGGCTCGTGGCAGCTCAGGGCGAGGCGCCGCGTCACGACCAAACTCCGAACCTGCGATCAAACACGAGTGCAACGGTTTGATCCTTCTGAGCTGCGTTTCTTAACCATTTATCTGCTCGGCACAGGCTTTCTTCTTCAGTCATGTTCGAGGCTTTACAGTTGAGTTCAAGACATTAGAACAAGCGTTTTCTTCACATCATTAGCAGCTGATTTGGACTGAAGCTTTATCTATTGGGAGTCAGTGGTGCACATCTGATAAAGTGTGCTTCCTTTTAAGTGTGCAGAAAACGGGTGGCCCGCAGTGGCAGCAAGGCCGAGTGATTTGCAGCCAGAGCGGAGACACAGAAATCAGAGGGGATTAGAAAGCGTTTTGTAATTCTAGTCTGTTTTTCTCCTTCACAAACTACTCGTCACACAGCGGGAAAGTGTGCAAGTCGACCGAAAAATGACTCAGGAGTCCTTGCACAAGCCAAGGGGGTCTGGTCGCCGCAAAAACGCTAACATGACAATTGTTGGATAACTTAATTAGCCATAAAGACAATTAGGGTGAAGTTGGTTGAAGATAATAGCAGAGCAGCAGTGGATGTATCAATACATCCATGCAAGGCTCATTAAACAGTCTCGGGGTCAGTGTAATATAATCCGAGTGTATACGAGTCCTCTTGATCTGTTTTCCATCAGTTTCAGAGGGATTGTTTGTTCAACACAAAGCCTCAACAACACGCAGAATCAGAGCGAGGATGTCATCTCAAACGACAGCATCTGGCCAGCGAGGAGCCCGTAACGCTGCCGTGAGGAGACGTCCTCACTCGGGTCTTTACAGTGGACTTCCAGGACATGTGATGCACTGGAATCGTAAACACTTATATAGACCGTCAGGAACTGAAATCTGCAGTCAATCAGACTCCAGCTGCCAAAGACGGAGTCAGATCCTCGACTTCTTCCAGAAAATACAGACTTTAAGAGCTTTTCACTTCCTTTCAGACTCTTTTTTCCTTGGTTTTCTGCCCCGGCCAGGCGAGACGGTGTCAGATCCTGTCCGCAGCTGTGCGTCCTCAGCCTCTGGTTTAGCTCGTACCTCATATAATTTAGTAACCACTGAAGCTGCCTCTGGCTTTTGACATTTGAGGCTTGCGGGGCCACGACCACCAGAATAATCACTTACTCTGCTCTAAAGACTGCAGTCATTGTCTGGAAGAGCGATTGCAATACAAGTCTTTGAGTAATAATGGCAAACATATCTGAAGTTTTATGAATCTATGGCGCCACGGTGTTTTGACATCATCTTTACCGAATTCTGTCTTTAAAGCAGTCCAATGCCAAACGCAAACAAAAAATCTTTTGTAGCAAGACCCAAACTTAAGCATCCATAATTCATATTTTATGCAATGTTTTAAACAAAAGGGGATTATTTAAGGTGAAATGAGGAGTTGTTTTCAAACACTCGAGGGGTCTCAGCCCCTCATCATTCACTGGCTCCAGATCAGCCGTCTGTTTCTGCAAAGACTCGGCAAAAGGCATCGCAGCCCAAACTCCAAATGTGCTCCGGAGGTTGTGGCCTCGTTGGAATGCGTCCACAATCACACAGCCTCCACCGCGCTCTCTCACTCTCGCTGTCATCCGCAGTCACCGTTCTTATCTGTCTTAAACTCCCTCGCTCGATGTCTCGGACTTGAACGCTCCCTCCCTGCTTGGCTTCGCCTTTGCCAGAAGATGAGAACTCACTCACTGTTGGCTGCATTCACACCGCAGCTGCAAAGTGAAAAATATTTCCTCCAATTTTCCAGTTTGAACAACACTAAGATTGTTGTCTTTAAGTGCAGTTAACAGTTGAAATAATTCATTCTATAAAAGAAGAAAGTGCTTTCAGTTATAGGGAGGAAAAAGGTGGTGAAAACACAAACGAACTGCTGATTATGATACATATGTATGATTAGGATCCCTTCACACCTGTGCGTTAATTATGGACCAAGAGCTAAGAGGCAATTAGCTTAGCTTAGCATAATGACTGGAAACAGAGGGAAAGAGGTAGCCTGGCCCTCCAAAGTTTACCAATTTGCCTTCTAACACCTCTAAAACTCACTAATTAACATGTGTTTGTTGTTTGTTTCGCACAAAGACAAACAGAAATGTACAAAAACACTATTTGCGGTTTTAGGGGGAGTTTGATGCTGTAACTCTTGCGCTGCATCTCCGGCTAACGTAACATGTACGTGACTGCACAGTTTCATTGGCAAAGCTCCCTTTGACAACAAAACTCCATGAAGTCACTGCATGTGGTCGTTGTTTGCCAAGAGCTGAACTCCCTGCAAAACCATAAATTGAATGAACCCGTGTTACTGCGGACAACAATTCTCAACAATGGGGAGAAATATAAAGACCTCAAGTTACTCCGTTCAGTCAAAACCGAAAGATGACTTTAACCGCTTCATCTTTCTGGAAATGATTGGATCACCGTTGCTTTAAGGCCAAGTGTGAGTGCAACCAGGACACATTCATTAAGTGATTTAAATCTTATGCATGAAGCAGCCTCAGGGCAGAAGTCTAAGAGGCACTGGGGCAACAAATTGGTCGAAGTGTAAATGGATGCGTCTACATAAACCACATATGTCATCGCAAAACTCTGACCAAAACATTACGTCTCCAACCACAATGGCAGAAATCCCTGAACAACGTAACCACACATTCTTCAACCAAACTGCTCAAAACAAGCGAGCAAAACAAAAGTTTGAAAAGTTGACATCTTGTTACTCGTGTGTTTTGTTTTCAGCAACACTGTCGGTTCGTACCGGTGCACGATACGGGCAACATCCAAGACGAGGTTAGAATAATCACTCAGAAACAAAAATCTGATGGAGAATTGAGCATAATGTCCCAACTAAGCCTCAGTATTTAGCCCTGGGAGGTGCGGAACACCAACCAGGCGCCCTCACCTCCTCCTCCCAAAACCTCAACCTCACATCCCCACCTTTTGTCAGTCTAATTTATCTGCAGCTTAAATGGCTTTCAGTGCTGGTTTCTGGTGTTTGGCTGTCTGGAAGAGGTCTACGGTGAGAGGTCATTCGTGCACACGTTTATGTTTCAGCGTCCGGATGAGGTGAAAACAGATGGTTACCCCTTACAGTGAATCAAGGCAGCGTTGCATCATGACTCAGCAGCCCGGAGCCAAGAATTTGATGAAGGCACAGAGGCGTTGAGGGGGTTTAGCCCCCCGCAGCCGCTCTCCTAATTATGAAGTTAAATGTCAGACATTACCAAGGGAATTTTAATTAAAGAGTTCATTTCCAAAACATTGTCCATCTATTTTGGAAACACTTGGAGTCACTTGTAATTCATCGTCCAACATGTGAAAAGCAGTGTTCCTGTTTTGTCAAGCAAGGGCTTAAGTTGCTGATTATCCTTTCAGAAAGTACCAAAATGTTTTGATTTCGTGCTTTTAATCATTTTGTAAGGTGCCATTTTCAAGACGGGGGATTTAGGGCTGTTGGCATGAAAGTATTCAGATCCTTTCCAAAATAAAAGTACCAGTACAACTATGTAAAAACACTGTAATAGGAGGGAAAGTCCTGTACTTCAAGTACAGAAATATATCAGAAAAATGTACTTACAGTACTCATTCTGCAGAGCAATGGCCCCTGTGATTTGTATATTATGATATATGACATTTGACTGTTAATACAGGTGCATCAGAGTGCCAGCAGCATTTTGTAGCTAACCTGATAGAAACTAGACAGAAAATCTCAGTTTCCAGCCAGTGTAACCGACTCAAAGCTCTTAAATTGGTTAAAGACACTAATGATTCAGTACAATGAGTTCAGCTTGAAGGTTTGTTCATTCATCAACTGAACACCTATTAGCCAGTTCTTCTGTTTATTGCAAAAAAGCTGGAATCATAAAATTTACTTCCTGCGTGCCAGAAGATTTTTCTCACGAACAAACCAAAGCACTCAAAACACCAAGTTTAAAAGCTTTCATAAAGTGGCAGATGTGAGGGTTGAATCACTGTTGTGTTATATCAATCAGGACAAGAATCTGGCTAAATTAAAATTAATTTATATGAAAATGTCAAAAAGCTTTACTTTGAAATATTAAAGTTTAGTTTTAACTATCTGAACACTGGCAACGCCACATCAATCAACAGCAGGAGTGAGTGTGTGTTAGCGTGTGGCACCATCCCTGTTGAAGCGGCTCAGCGTGGTCAGGGAAATGTCAGAACTTTAAAACCCTCGCGGTGAAACCCTCGAGTCCAGCAGGTCTGCAGGCGAGGCAGCGGCGTCCAAGAGCAGCGATGCGCGACTCGGCGTGAGGATGATTAAACAAAGTGCAGCAGTGGAGGAGGAGTGGCAGAACGCTCAGTGATGAAAGCCAGACAGTGAAACGGTTCCTGAATGGTTTTGTGAGGTGAAACAGACCCGGTGACTAAAACATATTACATGATTACACTAAAGTGAAGAAAGAGAAAGGGGAAGTTTTACAGCTCAAACTGTACTGACTTCACTTTTCACATGCAGCGATGCCTGAAACCAAAATGTTACCGATGCAATCAGGAATTCAATCCACTTTCCAAGTTTGAATGAATCCTTTTATTTTTTTCTTGAATGGTGTTACTGACAGATGGAGAGTGAAATTTTTAGAGCTTTCTTTCTGTCAACAGAGATTGCTATAAATTTTAGTGCGCAAAGTTTCCTCCAGTAGATTGCTGTATAACAACGGCCACATGGGGTGACGGTGTTCGAGCAGAGGACACAGTGCAGCAATTATGGATTTAAGAAGGAGCACCACAGTGATCAGATCAGGCAGGAAAGAGCAGATTTAACCGGATTGATGCTGCAGTCCCAAATGCAGTGATGTAATTTCACTGAGGAGCATGTTGGACATGTCACATCTGTGTGATAAAGACTTAAGTTCCCCAGAAGAAGAAGTTAAAACCAATCGTTTTTTCCTCATACGACACAAAGCTGATGTTTTCAATTCAGCTTCAACAAAAAAAAAGTTTCACCCAAAACATTATGTTTAAAAAGCACATGAATTTACAGTCAGATGATTTCAGTTCAAACAGATGTGCTCAGTTTCTACTGATAAATGAAACTTATAGTGCAGAGATAGCTCCTGAAATAAATACTGGAGCACCGTATGGTTATAAAGCAGTCTATAATAACCATCATAAACTGTATGCTGGAATTGCAGCTCAAAGTGCTTTACAAGAAAGAAAGAAGTCACATGCAAAGGTCTGATCAAAGTTAATGGTTGGATTGGAGTCTTTGTTATGTGGTCAAGAAATGAAACAAACATATAGCATCTTAGATAATGACCAGATCTGTTCTGCATTTGTTATCATGTCTGCAGGTTCTTATTGATGCAGCAGTTGACTCACACACTATCTGCCTGCTGCTTCTGTGGTTGAAAGTTTCTGGGTTATTTCACACGCAACAATGACGTCACGGTGTCCTGGAGTACACCTGTGCATCACTGCTGCAAGGTGAGGCCAGCAAGAAACAGATTTGGAGTGAGGTGTTAAGTTATTCTTTAAAAATATGCAAACGAGCACAAAATTTACTACGCCTCACTTTAGGGATAGTTTGTAGAAAAATGGCTTCAATCAATATCAGTATTAATTAAGATGTTTTTGTCATATCTAGCAGATGATATGGCAAATGTATGCAAACACAATCAAATGGCATCTGTTGTGTGAGAAAATGATGCATATTCAAGGCCCAGAGATGGATGGATTGAATGCCAGCCCATCAAATGGTCAACTTAAAATCAATTAACATTGTAATATTAGATAAGGAAGAATTAAGTTTGGCATTGGATTTAAGTTAAATACACTTTCAGTCATTTGGATCTGACTTCACGATGTCTGTCTTTGCTGCAGTTTCTGTAGGTTTAAAATACAAGACCAAAGAGGGGTGAAAACCTTTTGCACTTGATGAACTCCAAGTATCCAGACTCAGACCAAATCAACTCAACTGATGGAAAGCAACAAATCACAGTGTCCAACATACCACTTCGCTGTCACGATAAAGTGCTTTCTGAGCCTTTGGCGTCATTAGATTAAAGCGGTGTTCTCAGCAAAGTGACACAGATTGTTGTGATCAATGCATCATCTCACAGTATGTTGCCTGCTGGAGAGAAATCAATGAAAGTAGAGGCCCAGAACTCAAACTGTTCGCAGTAAAGGTAAATCATAAGTAAAGTCATCCATGCGTGTGGTTCCATTTCAGATCTCCTAACAGCCGCATGACTGTATAGCAAAAAAATAAATGTCCTTGCTGAGATTGGAACCAGAGAGTCTCGTTTCCAAAAGTGCACGTTGATGTCATTCGGCATCAACGCCAACTCCATCCAACCCCGTCATTGGTGAGGATATAAGAGCAACAGTGGATTCAAAATTCAAATTTTGGAGCATTGAGACTCATTTCTTCAAACCTAAACACATCTCAACAACCCAACACTTGCTGATATTTTTGCTTTTAATCATCATATTTCCAGTTAGGCATCATGTCTATTTACAGAGGGGGAAATATAGTTATGGAGGGAATCATTGGATTTCCAGCACTTAAGCATCACCAATTAACCGTAAGTGGGCTAATTGTGATGCTAAAGGCTAACTCAAAGTTTTAACTCTCTAAAAATCATTAAACTAAAATCAATATGTTGCGCTCCACTGGAAATGGATCACTTGTGTTTTTCACAGATGCAAAAGCTTTTATAAATGTTTTATAGAAGTAAAGTCTGTCTCAAACAAAGTAAGAAATGTCTTAAACTGGAACTGATACATAGGTATGAACTACTCACAGTACTTGGTCAACTACTGTCGCTAGAATATCATTGAGCTGTTTATTTTACTTGTAGAAATGTCATTCATAAAGGAAAATAATTAATTGCAACCCATATTTATTTTCTAGAATGATTTTAAAGGTTACAGAACTACTTTTTGTAAAATTAATAGTACAAAAGCAATCAGAACTTAACATTTTGGTTCATTGTGATGTTGCTGGCAATGTGTTATGTGCTAAGTCGCTCTGTTGGCATAACTATTATCTTCTGTGTTCTTTTGACTTTGGACTTTTTGTCTGTACTTCATTATAAACTCTACATCCTGTTCTAGTTTATCAAACAACAGAAAAAGAAAAGAACGCTGGCAGGCTAACAGCTAACATGCTAGAAAGCTGGGAAAAGGCTAGCATTACAATAGCTCTGCTAGTTTATTTTCTCTGTACTGGGAGGCTCATTTCTGTCTTGCCTGTTGTTCTTGGGATTCTTTAATGTTGTTAGTGTATATTTGTGTTATCAAAGAAAGGAAAAAAGGCTCTCTGAGCTAGCGAGCTCGCTAACTGTCGGTCATCAAGCTTGTTAGCTCAGTTGGAAATGGGACAAGACGTTTTTTAAGAAGAGATACTTCTAACTTTGTATTACTGTCTCGTAACTGTCTGCAAACCATTTCTCTTCTGTGGAGCAGTTTGTGCTCCTGCAGAGAAGAATAATATAAGTGAATGATGCAACACAGCTAATAAGCTAGCCTCCTCCATGTTGGACTCAGCACTCTCAGCTGATGGTCAACGGTGCAAATCAGCAGAGTGTTTTTACACAAAGTTTTGCCACTTCAAACGCTGGCGTTATCTGACCTCCTCATGCTGGTCATGCACTCTGTAGATGAGGTTGAAGTGCACGTCTTGCCACGCTTCACTTCCATTCCCATTTCAAACAAATCTGTCCTCCACCTTTACGATTCTGGATGGCTGCTTCTTTTAAAGTCACATTTATCTCCACTTTGGCCGTTCCATGACAACACACAGTAGTGTTAGCGTTGAAATGGATTAAACTAAGTCCTGCTGCAGAGCGGTGGGGATTGACTGGAGAACCTGCAGAACAGAACATGTGTTTGGCTCTCTCAGATGAGGTCAACGTGCTGCAGACTCACTAGACCCCTCCGGCGTGGAGCTGAAACAGAGAGCTCTCTGGTCAGGAGCTAGCTGAGAGCAATAAATTGAACGAAAACGGAACCAACTCAAAGGGGAAACTATTCATCCTAGCCCTATAACTCTTCCTGCTCCTTTCCCCCCTATTATATTTTATGTCCGAGCTTTTTCGCACTGATTGCATTAGCAGGCCCCAAAGAGGCCTTGGAAGAACAAAGCCGTCATAGCTGGAAGCAGACCCAGCTCCGAGGAGGAGGAGCCCCGGGGTCTGGACGGCAAAACACAAAGCTCCATAATGAGAAAAGGCTCTAGTGTCATCTTGTAAATGACTTCTCAACACACATTTCAAGTGTTCAATGGACTCATGTAGTTTTTTTCATCTTTTCATTGCAGTTGTCTGTGCCTGTTTTGTTCCTGTTTGACCTCATTTTTAATTCATCTCATTTTTGTTTTATGTTCCCTCTGTTTTATTGTCTGTAAATCTCTGAGAAATGTTTTACAGTGTGATGCAGATTGTCTTTTTCTTATTATTCTGTTTTTCTATTTGTAGTTTAGTAGTAGATGTTGGTAGTGTTCTTGTTCTTGTAGTAGTAGCAGTAGTAAAGGCTGGAGGAATAGTAGAAGTACTATAGTAAAAACTGTAGTAGTATTATTAAAGGCAGAAGTAGTAAAAGTAGTAGTAGGGAGAGGAGAAGGAGGAGGAGTAAAGGCTGTAGTAGTATTATTAAAGGCACTAGTAGTAGTAGTAATAGTAGTAGGAGGAGGAGGAGGAGGAGGAGTAAAGGCTGTAGTAGTTTTATTAAAGGCACTAGTAGTAGTAGTAATAGTAGTAGTAGGAGGAGGAGGAGTAAAGGCTGCAGTAATAGTAGTAGTGCAGGTATGTTGTGGTAGTAGTAGTGGTAAGGGCTGTACTAACAGTAGTAAAGGCTGTAGTAGTGGTTGTTGTTCTTGTAGTAGTAGTAGCAGTAGAAAAGGCCCTAGTGGTAGTAGTAATAATGGTAGTATAGGCTGTAGTAGTGGTAATACTATTAGTAGTAAAGGCTTCAGCAGTAGTACTAGCAGTAAAGATGTAGTGAAAGTAGTATTATGCATCATCTGTCTGTGGCATGAAACTAGCAGATGATAGTAGTATCACTGGCAGCAGTAGCAGCTCGCTTGCTAGTCACAGTAATTGTATTTGTACTAGTAGTAGTAGCAGTAATGGTAGTAATACCACACAGGTCAGGGATGGGAGAGACCATATTAAACATGTACTAAAAACTGGATGTTTAAAGCTGCAGACTGAGCCCTGATCCTGGATCAGCCTGTGCTGAGACTCAGCTCCATTCGATGGTTTGTAGCTCAGAGCTCAGGCAGCATCACAGATCCGGTTTGTAGCCACACTGCAGCAGTAGCTGCTGACCAGGTGGGACTGTGGACACTAGAGCTTCAGAGACCTGTGGGGACGAACAGTGAGGTCTCGGCTTCTGGTGAAGGCAGCTTCGGGGGGGCAGAGGTCCCTTTATTCAGGGTTCAGTCTTATTTACTTCTCACTGTGGTGACTGTGATTCATTAAAGCCTCAGCGTTCCTTTGCATCCCTCAGTGTCGTCATTATGTTGCAGAGTTCATGGACATTGTCGGCATGCCTCGCTATGAATGAATCATGGAAATTGCTGTAATTATCTCTCAACCAGATCCTCTTCATGTTTACAACCTTTAAGCCCATGTTTTTCCTCATTGCATTCATCCAGACGAGAGGGAGAGGAAATATCAGTATGGCTTGCATCAAGTCGGAGAATAAATTATTCTTAATTGCTTGCAGAGAGCAGCAACGCTTGGGGGGTATTGTGGGGAGTCAGCAGGGGCTGCAAAGCGATGGTGACTCTATCAGCGTACAGTAGATCGTGTATTATGTAAAGGTGGAGTAAAGTAAAAGTATGCAACATGCAAAGTATGAAACACGTTAAACATACTTTATCTGCTGCACAGGACATGTTTCTCAGTAGTATTTTTCAAAGTCTAACATGTATGTGTTCTAGTTCTTTGTGTCTGATAAACTGTGTGATGAATTACCAGGTCTGGACTTTCTGACCCTTCATTAAAGTAGCTTTGGTGTTGAGCCCAACTCTTCTCCTCAGCTCTATGGAGCGTTTTAGCATCTTTCAGCTCATTGTTTTGGTTTTCAAGCCTGCAGTTTAGCAGTTCAGGTTCATTCTCAGTGCTTTAGCTAATACCTGCAACATATAACTCAAATTTTGATGGTATATCAGTGCTGATTTTACAGCAACCGAGCAGTTTTAAGTGATTTAATTACTATGAGTGTCCAGTCTAATGCGATTAGAAGAAGGGTGCAGATGGAAAATACATAAATACAGCATAACATGAAGCTGCAGGGACTGACAGTCCTATCCTAAAATCATTTCATTTATCATCACTGAGGTCAATGTGACCAGTTGATCTTGATATGGATTTCATACAGAAAATATGCAAGTACTTTTGAGCAAGCTTCTTTTATTTTGTCTGTGAAATTCTCTCTGGTCCGATGCTGATTTCATAAAAACTGATTTCAAACAACTTAACTTGAGACAAAACACATTTCATTACTGTTTCCACTGCTGTGGCGCCGTGGCACAAATACTAAAGAAAACAAAAGCTTAAACACTGTATAAGTATAGATCTTAAAATACACTATAAATACCTGAATATAATGTGTACCATGCAACGAAAACACAGTGTGTCCCCTTCCCGGACAGCTCATACAGGAAATTTAAAGGTTCACTTAAATGAAACAATTGGATTGTAATTCTGCCAGAGGAGAGAATTTCTCTGTCTGCTTTAGTGACAGAAGTAGTGATTATTCAATACTGAGTGTCTGAAAGACTATACTATTACTCACAAAAAGGTATTATTCTTAAACCAAATGCTTCTTATTTGTCATATTTATAAAAAGACATCCTTCAACAATAGCTAATTTGTCAGCTTTGACAGGCCAACTAGCTCGACAGTGGTTTGTTTATTTATTATCATCTCTCAGGACCATACCATTAACATGACATATTTCATATGAGACCACATGGAACCACATTCTAGTCAACCACAGGCTGAAATCTATAATTTTCAGCTACGTGTTGATGTGTTCGGATAATTGGATATGGAATACTGTGCTTTCCGTCCAAACTGTAACTGGAGCCACGTTTCTGTAAAAGAAGGCCCTCCAATGGAGAGCTGGACTCCTTCACTGCACTGCTGTGTAGCACCATAGGTGTGGGACTCTAATTGAATTTTCATTGCCCACTTGCCTTGTAATGGCAAGGTTTCCTTTCTGGAACCAAAACTTGCCAATGCTGCAAAGCACAGAGCTCTGAGGCCATGAAGTTTGGTGCTGCTCCAGGCCTTATGTTTATGTACTTGGAGGCCTTCGGCCCCTGTAAGCTGAACCTATTCTACCTGCAACTGGGAAGCCATGTCGATGTGAATCTGTGAATTTGTTTTTCCACTTCTCTGAGCGTATACAGTTGCATTTCTATCCACTGTGACTTGCTTCACACCTGAGTCCAAGACATAAATGTGAATATACAGTTGTGGCCCAAGGAAGTCTGTATATATTTTAGCTCGTTTCGACGCTGTGGTCTGAACTGCATCTACGCTGAGCCAAACCAGGAATGTTCTCTACTGTTTGTACTGTTTTCTTTTCAGTCCTCTCACTTCCAAACTCCAATTAAATAAGCTTTTCTTTGATTGACATCTTGGCGCTGTCTGATTTGTCCTGATACAGTAATCTTCACACATCTGCTGCTTTAGAAAGGTTTAGGAAAAGGCTAAGAGCATTATTTTGAAATGCGTAATTTGATCCAGATCTGTTATGTACTGTAAATTGGCGATTGGGGATTTTCAGCTTTTCTCCACGCACACTGAGACCGACCTCTTTTATTAGCGAGAGTATCAAATTAAAAAGTTAAAATTGGTCATCTGGTGGATGAAATGGCAAATTCCCTGATGGGCCAGTAAAATTAGCGCCTGCATGTGACTTTTACAAGGTCATTTCAGAGTGGCACACCCAGGCAGTCCACACAATCACAAGATACTCTCGATTCACAGTGATGTCATGTTTTAGCTCCATCCAGCTAACAGGATCATTGTAGCAGTGAATGTGACAGTCGAGGGACTGAGCCTGTACCGGAGACCAGGCCCTTTGAATTACTGAATCATCCATGATACGTCCTGGCTGTGGACTCGGCTGTAAATAAATGCCAGAGCACACCCTGCTGAATCTGGCTGAAAGTGTGATTAGCTCTGGCGGCTACATAAAGGGCATATTGGCTCGCAGAAGTGCCGGAAAGCTGATTTTTCCAAGGACAGCATATCCCCATGCCTCACATGTGGATTCTAGATGTCTAATACTCATGAGCTGATTTGTACTACTGTTTCTTTTGCACACAGCGTTTTGGATGAGTGATGATCCGTCGCCTGTCTCTGAGTTTGCAGATGAAAACCAAGTGCTGCTGCGCTGGAGAAACGGAAAAACCCGGAGGGAGCGTCATGTGGTGAAAAGCGTACTGATGCGCAGCAGTATGAAAATGTTTGTGGACACTAACGACTTTGGTTAAAGTATTTATCTGCGTAGGTTTTTAAGACCCCTAAATTTCCTCATAATAATAATGAATATCTTAGAACGATTTATCTCCATGTTGACACGGTGGGACAGCCTTACACAAAAACTTAAATGTCCCATCACTGCGTCCAGCTGTCCCCATAAAATCAACATGTTAACATGTTAATACCCCCCCTTTTGCCATATTTTAAAACCATATCATTTGACTTTTTTTTTTTTTTTTTTTTGAATACTAGACATCATAACTAAAATTTCTCTATTTTAAATAAAAACTAAATTAGTTTGTTTCACTTGTGGCTGTTTATTGTCCCCCTTTGATGGAGCAGTGCCTTCCAGTCAATGGTTTAAACACCATCCCTCGATCTGTACTTTCAAACATTAATTGCAGGTCTTTGCACACAGCGAGTAGATAAATGAAGAAAGAAAAGTTACACTGACAACAACTAAAAGCCAATGCTGTTAAGTACTCTGGCAGGTAAACCACAATCATTTGGGCGCCCTATTTTATCCTAAAAACTGAAACAATACTGAATGCGACCTGTCAATCTTGTGATTTACTAGCATCTCTGGCCCGTTGACAGAAAATTTGTTTCCATTCCTGATCTGAAGAGTTTGTGTTTGATGGTTTGAGTTGTTGCTGTGGGGCTCCTCCTGACTGCAGCCACAAAGGACTTCAAGCTATCTGCCTCAGAGACACGTCTCGTCCCTCTTATTTATGCTAACAGAAGGCCCGCTCTCAATGCCGATACCATAAAACATCCTTTTCTTGGTGTATGTGCGTGTTGGCTGTAAACTAAGGTTCACTCGTGGGTAAAACAAAGCTGACTGAAAACAGGCAGTGCTCACTTGTGTCTTGTGATTTGTGGCGGCAGTGATTTTTACTCAAGCAAATTTACATTCTATCCAAAATCAATAGTGTATCAAACCATGATGGTTTCAGGTTGGACATTGTATCTTAACCACCGTTAAATTAAAGAAGTGACTCTAATAAGATTTAGTGAATTTTATCCATGAGTCCTTGCGTGTTGCCTCCCCATTTTTCAAAAGTAAAACTCTAAATCATAAAAATATCTTTCACTCCTTTCCTTCACTAACTTGATGATTAAACTCCTTCCAGCTCTATTTGTCAGGTTTTAGCACTTAAACCCCACATGGTTTTATTGTTCCAGCTAGGACTGTGACCGTGGATCAAAATATCAAAGGCGGAGAGAGAGAACGAGAGCTGAACTAACATACAAAGAGGGAAAATGAGCAGACGGGATGTAGTGAAAAACTAAACCTGGAGAGATGCTTAGAGCTGCTGTCCAAATTAAACAGACACTTTGCCAGTGCTCCAACCTCAGCGAGCCATCCATCATTGGACAGGGACATTATTATGAACATGTTTTCAGAGTTTTGTTCCATAGGTGCAAAGTAGAGGGTTTTTTTCAGAGTGTTATTGCAGAGTAACGTCTAGCACAGGCTGGGGGTTGCCTATAAAAGGGGAATCGGTGAATGCATAACTACAGGCTGAGGTGGACTGTGTTTGTCTGAAAGATTGGGAAAGGGGATTTCTGCCTCAAGCTAGTTATTGTAAACCATTAAACAAAATATCACAAAATGAATCTGAACCGTCCTCTTAAACTTGACATTTGAGATTCTGAGGGACTATGAAATATCTCACGATGGCCGTGAAGTCTTTCCTCTTTAATTCTGAATTTGATTTAGTGTATCACTTTACTCAAAGATTGTATTTTTTAATTAAAAGCAAATGGACATCGTTACCTTTTACAAAAAAAAACAAAAAAACGTTAACCTGTCATGTTTTTACTCACAGAGTAATCAATCACACTAATATTTATTACACCCAGAGGAATTGCTGATAACAACAACATAAAACAGTGCTGAAATTAAAGTTTAATTCACTTAAACTTTGGATCATTTTGACTCAGAAATGTACATCATCAATCAGCATATTGACCTCTGATAGTGAGGTCCATCTGTGGAAGTGGAAGTTGTGAAGTTGCACATTTAGAAATTAGCCACAGCTAGCGTGGCCGTCGGTTGACACAGTTAGCCCTCCGTTATTTTAAATGTCTATTACTGTACCACAACCCAAGTAGCTTCCCTTTGCAAGTCCGTTTCCACCATGCAGACAAGCAATAACATTCAAATGTGTCTCCAAATGTGTCTCCACAGCATTATCAGAGTCCAGAAAGTGAACTTTGACCCGGTGGATGATCATGATAGGCATAGATTGATTCTCCATCGTCTGTGTGATCTCAGACCAACTTGACTCGATGGAGTGCCAGATTTCTTTTTTAAATATCTGGAGTGCTTTAAACACAGCTGCAAACACAGGAACAGATACAGACGCAGACACACACATGCATACGGTGTGTATTATTGAGTATTAATTAGTGAGTGTTTGGGTTCAGAGGCAGTGAGTCATATCTGCACTACATGCACATGCACGCAACCTCACACACCGACGCTGGTTTTTTTCAAAACGTTATGGTGTCCATGTGTGAATGAGGTAATTACACAGTGTCATTCACGATGATAATGCTATACGGCTCATTTGACTCTCATTACAAACTGTTTCCAGTTAACTGGATGCAGGGGTAGACCCCTCCCTCAGCCGTTCAAACACACAAACTTGAGCACCATCCCACCAAATGACAGAAATAGCTAGGCCTCCAGGCTGTGCAGTGATTGGTAAAATAAGAAAGGATCATCCCAGCTGCAACATATCAGCGCCCCCTCCCCTTATTCTTTTTATTGTCTCTCAGCAGTTAGATGATACAGATGTCTGCCGGGACTTGTAGCAGAGCCTCAATCACAGAGCAACGCAGGCACGACGACATCCTGTAGACTTCCTGTAATCTGTAAGGTCAGTGTCTTTCCAGGAGGAAACGTCATCCTCTGAAGTTAACTGTACACACATTTCTCAACCTTCTTAGTTTACATTTCATAAACACATTTTAGGCATTTGGCTTGTGTTGCTGTGTCGACGTCAGCAGGGAGGGCTTCATTGTCTCACTAAAAGCCTTGTACTTCAACATGTCAGCTGATGGATTGGCTGTTGTGAGGACTGGAACTACAGGCTACAGGCTAAGCCAACAGGACCATAACAGCATTTCCCATAAGAATTGATAACGTCCGCCGCCTGTCTTTCTATCTTAAGCTCATAATTGTTGGATACTGTGACAGATAATTACCTGATCATTAGCATTTTCCCATTTCTTTCGTCACTGACAGTGGAAGCTTCTCTCAAGCTGCCCTTGTTTACTGTAAGCTGTGCAGAACAATGTGCTCTGGCTGCAGTAACCAAAATAACATTTGGGTGCACGGGGAAAGAAAATCTGGTGAAAATCTGTTGAAACCCATCGATATAAAATCACCAGACAGCTCAAGCTAAACAAAGGCTGTTATGGTGCAACTCGGTTCATCACTTTTGTTGAAGACACTGCTAAACATACTGAGAAAAATGCTTATTCGCTTTGTTTCAGAGAGTTGGTCCATCAATATCACTTTCATGTCTGTGTGATAAATACAGCTGGAGCCAGAAGGCCATTAGCTTAGCTTAGCATAACTCACTGTAGATGTTGCACTTGAATCTCCAGACATTTGGACTCTACAGTAGAATTTGATGGTGCTAGCTTACTGTGCTAGACATTGTTTTTTGGAAAATAAGATGTGCTAACAAAATTATATTGTGCTACCATTTGCTGACCCAAATCTATCAGGTAAACAATGTTAGTGGTAACATGAGTTTTGAAGTTGAAAGCCTGTAAATCATGTCTATTTTTTGTGAGGGTAGTCAACATACACAGAAAACAATGAGCAGTTCTTAACCTTTGACAACCAACAGCTGAGGACCTTCAATGTAACACTCAGATTCTTGCACATCAGGGTTGTTGGACAATAAATCAAAAGCTGATAAACGGCAGAAAGTTTAATTAAGCCACCCTGAATCACAGCACAGTCCCCTCAGCTGTAGCATGACTGAGCAGCCACAGTCCCTGAATGGTGAGACGCGCCCACAGAAACATCTCCCCTCACTCTACTCGTCCCTCGAGCTTCATATCTTCCCCATATGGGACAGATTGAGTTGTGACCACAGCTCCTCTCTCTCATCCTGAATCAAGGCTGCAGAAATCAGCCTCCTTTCACGCTTTCCTGAGGCCACACAACAAGACGGGAAGGCACTGATTCAGCAGCAGATTCTCTCTCCGCACTGCTGAGGTCGGATGTAAACCCCCTGAGGTCGGAGGTCAAGCGTTTTCATCATCTGTGCGGCTATTATTTTACGTGTCATTATCAGCTGCGTAATATCCCCGCTCAGACAGGAAACGGGCGTAGATGCAAGCGAGGAAGTGAAGAGATGTGGGTCTTGTATGGCTTGTTGCCCTGCAGCTGTGGTTTGGGTCTCTTTCCCCCTCAGGACCTCACACAAGCCAGTTCATGTCCATCCAGTAAGTCTTCACCATCTCAGACTGTAAAGGAAGCAGCTGCGTTTCATCCTCATAACCACCGTTGGCAAGATAGAGTGACCATCAACAGGCCCAAAGCGTAACTTCCCTGTCCTCTAACCACAGCTGCTCTGATTTTTGATAAGCTTGGAAGTTCTGGGGCCATTTATAAAAATCCCAGCCTTTGCTTCCCACCAAAATCACTCCCATTCTTATATCACATCCTATGAGAAGAGCCAAAAGACATTCAATCCAAGTGTTGCGCGTTAGTTAGAGCAGTAAAGCAGTGACTCCACCAATCTCTAATCGTTTATATTTATTAGCTGACACTTAAGTATCACTGTGGTTTGGAAATGTTTATTATGCATTGAAGGCTCACACATTTCCATAAACGAGGCTACTGCTCTCCCACACATATCAAGGATGTTCCATGGAGGAGGTGAGCAGATAGCAGATAAAGGCCTGATTAACTTGATCTAGTGTGAGCGTTATCTTCCCTCCCTGAATATTAAGACACAAGAAACATTTCCACTGTTGCATAATGTTTTTACGATACCTGCCAGGGCTTTTAGTGCTGGTGACTTGGCAAAGCGCTCAGATTTCTACACTTGCAAACTTGTTTTACAAGCAAAAAATGAAAAGAAGAGCAGTATTTTACGGCGTTTTGCATCCACTGTTGTGACTTTATCTTTCAGGTCAAGCGCAAAATGTGCCAAAGATCTGCCGAAGTTTCAGTTTCTATTTCTGTTTGTTAGATTGTGTCCCTTCTACGTTTATGTATGTCTTCTGGGATGTTTTTCTTTTGTATTGGTTGCTTGCATCCTGTTTCCTACACTGCACGTCACTCTCTTTACTTTTTATCCTTTGTTTCGCTGCTTCATGTTCTTGCCTTTGCTTTCTATTCTTATGATTTTACATGTTTGTTTTATTCTTGTTTTAATGGCTAATTCAACTTACAGACACTGTGTTCATGTTAGCTGATGTCAGGAGTCATTTTCTGTTGATTATGGACACTGTGTTAGCAGTTGCTAGCAGCAGTTATCTATTATCTAAGAAATATTTTAGTTTCATTGTTGTTATTTCTGTAAGTCAGCTGAAGTGTTTATCTCATCCACACTGTTGTTTCTGAATTCAGCCATGTAGCCAGCTTGCTATGTCGGCCAGCCTACTAAGCTCTGCTCAAGTGAACAAAAATGACTGATGGTGTTTTGAGTCAAATTTACTGAATTTCTCAGGTTAGGGAACCTTTGTAGTTTTGGAGACTGTAACAATCCTGTGGTTAAGGTTAAGGAACGACTGTGGTCATAGTTAGAAGACGTTAACGATGTTGACTGTCAGTTGGAAACAGGAAGTGAACAAAGTCAGATGGTGTGTTTGTGGGTCTTTCACAGTGTTTCTCAAAGTGTGGCCCTCGGTCTGCATCCAGACTAAACAGCAAGTCAATCCAGCTGAGTTGTTGGAGAATCACTGAGTTTGGCTATTAGACGCTGTGTTTTTGATGGCCAACTGTTGTATTGAGTCTCTTTTTGTTAACATCGTTAACATCACTGTCATGGCGATACTGTACGTGTTATGTGTTGTTGCTCCTGAGTTCACACATTAACGTTACACTAGAGAATTTGGTATCCGCATTTAAATCGCAGACACAGAACATGTCTTTTTTTTTCTCTAGCACACAATAATGAGCGTAAACATAGTTGTAAAAATACGTCAGAAGTAAATGTGGATGAACTGTCTGACCCTCGTCTGCCTCACTTTCATGCTGGCTTAATCACAAGAGGTGTGACGTTAATTAATCGGTTAAATGTCATTTTGTTATCTGCAATCGTTCCGGACCACTAGCCTCGAATAAAAATCAGATGCAGACATTTCAGTAATAAGTTTGAGAACCTCTGCTCTATAATAACATTATAGACTATAATAACATTATAGAACCACAAAGTGTAATACAACCAGAGGAAAACAGCTGTCAGTGGGCATAACACCAGGCCATTTTGAATTGTTAAACAAATTTGAGCTGTGGGCAGCCATTCAGAGGTCTGAACCCAGGCTACAACTGTAAACAATGGCAAGTAAAGTTAGTACAAAAAAAAAAAAAAAAAAAAGACCAGTCTACTGTAAATCAGATCATCTGAAACGGTCGTGGAAAACACTGGAAGTCCTGCAAGAGCTGGAACTGGCAGGGCATAGGTATGAATGTGCTGACTGATCATTGGCTTGAAACACCTAAAAAGAGTGATAATATTTAGTTTTTAATACAACATCCATTGTTTCAAACACCTCTTCCAGTTGAGTCACTGTTGGCGCAAAATGAAAAGCAGTTAGGAGGATTGTGGCCTGTCAAAAGACAGCCTGTAACTCAAGTTCTTGGTTCAAAAATGTGAACTTTTCATTCACAAGATATTTAATAACACACTTTATTTTCCAAAGTGGATGAATTGTATTTTGGAAAGAAGCCTTTCATTTGTAAACCGAAGCATCGGAGAAGCCAATAAAAATTATAAATGACCTTGGGAAAGCGAGGCCGCAGAGCAGACTGTGCAGGTACGCTGTCTTCACAAGTCATCCACACTTTCATGGCTCTTGTGAGGATATTTCCTGCCAGAACTCAACAGACTCCAAATTACATTTCAGCATATGCAACATATGGAGGCTCTTTAGATTGGCAGCGCTGCCATTCCTTCAAAATCATCATCATTTACCATAAAACAAAGTCCCGCTGATTGATGTTGATTGACGGTGACGTTTCCAAGAGTTATGAAACAAATCACAGCTGCTCCTGTGACTCCCATTCATTTAACAGTTGTGATGGCTAAATTTCTGCAGATCGGTTTCAAGAAATCCAGACCGTGACCTCCGGTTTGACTTGATTCTTACAACAGGTCTAGTCTCTGGCCAAAGAGCTATTTGAGTATCCTTTTTATTAAGTGTGTGTAACCGTTTTCAGCGAGGGGAATGACACTGTTGTTACCACTGAAGGTTTCGTGTGGTGGACTGAAACGACCCCGTGTGACCGCGGGGGCAGAGGGCTCGATAAAAACGACAAAGCATGAAACTATAGATCACTCTCCAAAGCAGGAGTGGTGTTAACCTTGGAAACCTGGGGAGCTGCAAGGTTCAAAGAATACAGGCTTTGAGTTATTTGTTTAAGGTTGAACTGCTCTGAAATGGACCTACTAAGTTACTGGAGTCATAGCTCAACCGTGGCCCTCTTCCTGGAGGGGTCAAAGGTCACTGCTGTAGCGACCGCACAACAGTAGAGGAAACGCAGTGGCTGGAAAGTTGCAGAAGCTCAGGGGTTTCTTTTTTTAGCCATCAAGAGAGGAACAGAGGAACAGAAAGAGAAAATGAGATGAATAGTCTGTGGTACAAAACACCACAAATTTAATCGTGTTATGACCTCATTTTTTGGCTGGTTGTTGATAAATGTCATGGTAGCGCTCAAAGTAATGATCTGCTGCTGTACTGTGTCTTACAGAACCACAAAGTATGATTTCTTTACAACCTGGAGAAGCCCGTCCCTCACTCATGTTTGCTGTCTTTTACATAGGTTATCCAAGGTGGCCTGCTGTACCATAAAGATCCTGAAACCACACACACTATAAACTATTTAGAGAACCTGAAAGGCACATCCGAAAAGGCTTCCCGAGTCTAAATCCTCCAGCCATCTTTTTCTCTCTGAATGATATACAGTATCTTCAAAATTACACATTGGGGAAGGACACAGTGTGAGTGCCTCTGTTTTTAACCATTGACTCACAAGTGCCATTTAAAGCAAGATATTTAAAGTAGGCACTATTTAGTACTGTTTCAATGAACTGAATACAGAGGTGCTGTACGTTTACCATGTTCACCACCTTAGATTAGTGTGTTAGCATGCTAACATTTGCTAAATTAGCATTGACCAGAAACTGAATTCAAAGACGTTTGAATTTCTGACCAATTTTTATGGCAGCACAGTAGTTCCTTTCACTCAAAACTACAAATGTCAACCTGATGGTTCACCAAAGTCATTAAAGCACGTCATCTAAGAACCATGAATGGCTGTACCAAATTTTGATCCAATCCATGTAGTAGATAATTTGATATTTCAATGGATAAATGAAAACTTTGATCTGCTGGTGTTGCTAGAAGAAAAGCAAGGAGCTCACCAAAGTATTTCAGATTCATCCTCTCGGGGCCATAAATGTCTGCAGAAATGTTGAAGGCAAACCATTTAATGACTGCTGAGGTATTTCAGTCTGGACCCAGTGGTGACAGCATTGCATCCCAAGAATCAGGGTGCTAGCTTGGCTAAAAGCATTTCTGCTGCATGCTGAAGTATTTTGCTTCTTCGGGACTCTGAAAACCATTGAAATGCTGGTGTGAAGGGAACATATTTTTTTGATTGAAGCACTCACAGCTCACAGATATACATAAAGGCATTTTTCTGCTATAAAGGGACACAAGCCGAACAGACTGGGAACCAGCAATTTAGCATATTGACCCCTTTGTATGTCCTCTGTTAGAAAAAGACAGGCATCTGGTGTTGTTGTCACTTGCCCGTGGGGCCTTCACATGAGGGGTCTCATTTCATAGCAATAATCAAAAACATACTGATCTAATTATCATAATGTCAGCTTATAGCCGCTTCTTAGATAAACTATCACCCAAATGCTTCACCCGCTGCGGACCTGTTTTTCTTAGCCAATCAATTTCCGAGGCGGCAGCCCGGGATTACCTCCAAGGCTGATCCAGCCCTCCTGCAACAGGCCGCGAATGCCGTCCGTGTCGTGCTTATTTTGCCTTCCTTCTGCGTATTTAGGTCTGTTTGTTGATCTTGGTCGTGCTTCTCCTTAGGAGGCTGAACCGGTTTTGTCTGCTTTGTCTGGCCAAGCCTTGACACCGGCTGGACTCAGGACTGCGCCACAGCCCAGAATACACAAACGTCACTGGTCAGAGGGCCAGTGAGAGGCGCGAGGTAACACTCGGCTAGACCACACAGCCATCAAACCTGTCTCAATGTGCAATTTGAGAGAATTCTCTGAATGCATTCATGTCAACGCTGCGGTGACTCCGGCTTCTTTGTGTTTAACTTTTCCTCAGCAAAGTTAAGGGGAAATACAGGAAGACCCTCCGTGCTGTGTATTTTTGCAGGAAGTTCAGATAGAAATGAAGCGATCACAGGACCTTGATTCACAACCACAGGGGTCACTTTAGCTAAATAAATGCAAAAAAGAGGAAGAGAGAGAGAGGAAAGACTGCTGGTGAATAATTTCCTCAGCAGAAAAAATTGCTCAATTACGTTGGTCTGGAGGTCTCCACTCCCAGAGAGGAGAGTAAAAATAGTACACTAGATCTTGGACATTTCAGGATAAATTGGTATATATTGGCAAGCAATAATAAAACCTCAGAACATGCGAATTGTAGCATTTTTAAACTAATGGCCAGTATTACCGCTTTTATGAATGTTCTGCTTCATTTGAAGTGACTTTTTGGACACCGAAGTTGATTTCGGTGCTCAAAAGCCTCTGTATGAAACAAGAGTAACGGCTCATATTTTCCTTCATTAAGCCTTTCTTCCCCTTCCATGATGCATTCACTGTCTTGTTATGAACTATGGGCTGATGATGAATAGACAAAGGCTGTAAAAAGGAAAGTGAAGTGTGAAAATCGATGGAAATGTTATCAACAGCCTCTGTGGGATTTGCATCGAGAAGAAAAATAACCATGTTTAAAAGAAAATTTGTTTTCTACTAAAATATTACTTTAGCACTTATTTCTAACAAAAGCTTGACTGACTCTGGCTTCACGCACTTCAAGGACCAGACCTATTGTTTCCACACAATCAGAGGTTTCAACAGTAAAGCATTAAAAGACATGACATGTATTTAAGTATGTTTTATTTCATTAATTGCTTCCATACTATTGGCTGCCCTATCTAATATTAACCTGCAGAGTTTATTACATGCTTTATTTTCTGGTAAGGGAAAGAGCAGCTGCTGGTCTACATTCACAGTCTGATTTCCATCAGTGAACTGCAGTTTGGACAATATTTGCTCACCGTACCACACAATGTGTTGCTTTATTTTTTCATCACATTACTGCTGCATTAACCCCGGCCAATGACGGAGGTGAAATTCCCCTAAAAATACATTATACTGCATCCTGTAGACCTTTTCCCGGAAAGGCTGAGGCTGGTGATGTTCGTTATTTTTCATGCTGTCAATAAACCCCATTAACCCCTTGTAACAAGAGATGCCTGAGATGTGCCACAGAGCTCCACTGTTGTCCAGAACTATTAAAAGCACATCAATGAGCCACACTGGTGAAATGTTCTTTCATTAGCATGAACACAGGCACTGTTTGGAGTCAGTACCATATATCCTGTCATGGTGACATAATAAGCATCAAAATAGTGCACCAAATTTGTATAAATTCACAAATCAGAAAGTAGTCATAGAAGTGAAAATGCATGTGCAAGACGAAGAGTCTGCAGCCACAACGGCAGCTGTGCTTTGGAGCAGCAGTGCTAAGAGCTAAATTCTACGTTAAGCATGTTAAAAAGCTCACAATGTCACTGCTAACTGCATGGTCACCAAGTTAGCTTTCCTAGTTAGCACCAAACACCTTTGAACAAGTACAGCTGAGACTGATGGGAATGTTGTCTGACAGGTTTACTTTAACCATCAAACCGGTTTACTTACCTGATGTACTTTGGATTTCAGGATTTAACTCTTTAGTTGTATGTTTCTTGTTCTGTCTTTTTGGGACCAAGCTGGAAATAAATGTTTTCACTTTAACATATTATCCCTTGGATTTTTGGTCCGCAGTCCAAAAGTAAATCGTATCACATGAAAGAGGAACAAATCTGCTGCTGGTTTTTGTCTTTTCATGGGATTTGTTGACAATAAGAAAAATACAGAGTCACTATAGATAGAAGGTCAACCTTAATCCTAAACTGACCTCTTTGAGAAGGAGCCAAAGGGCATCAGTGGCTCATCAAATACCTGGTTAAACTGGCAAAAGACAAAGACAAAAAGTAAATGTTGATGTAACGGCTATAAAATAATGACTCCATCAGCGTTTAGATGGTTCCCCATAAGCCTCGCTTTCACGATACAGTTCTGTCTGATACCACCTACAATGGTGATCCAGTCCAGCGGGCACCGTTTCTATCTGGTTTCATGTCTCCATTATAGCCTAAATTGATGAATGAACTCTTTTTCTCCTAATGTTTTCTTCTGCTCCCGCCTCCACCGACGCCAACCTCTGCTGTAGAACAATTTCTCTTTACCTCTTCACTGAACGTGCCTCTCTCTTCTCTCTTATTTCCAAAGTGGTGTTGATTGTTTCTTCACAGTGTGTCCGGTGTTGTTGGTAGTTGAAAAGTTGTCTCCACTGTTTCCACTTTGGAAAGAGTTATACAATATCTACACAATATCTATACAAAGACACCACTGATTTCAGTGTGCCAGAAACCTCAAGATCCAAAATTTGATTTGCAACATCCATCAGGAGTCGTAGTCAAGTAAAGATATTAGAATTCAAAGGGGAGAAGAGATGGGAAATCCATAAGCTATCATCTGGTCCATCATCAAAAGTTTCTGCTTCTAGTTTTCATATCGAACCTGCTGAAAGATGGAGTATTGTTTGACTCTTTTCGTTACGTTTCGAGCGCCACATGAGATCTTTACGTTTGAAACCTTCCAGAGAGCAATTTATTCGATAATAACGGTGAAATTCATCTGTTCTCCAGCTCTGTTCCAAGAGTTATAAAAGGTTTGGAAAGTTTTCTACTGGTTTCACACATTGTCTCTGATGGAAAAAGTTTAAGAGCGAGAAACAGGCCACCCTGGGTGAATTCTCGCTCTCTCCTTTTTTCTCCCGTCCTCTCTCTCTTTTCCTTAAATGCACACCTCAGCTCGCTCGATCCGGCACGCGAGTCAACACCTTCTGCCCAGAAATCAGAGGAGGCATGTTCACCATCACAGCAATTATTCTTACCACCAGGTTTACAATGCAGCTGAATTAGTGTTTGGATTAGGTATAGCACTGCTTTTCTCATTACGGCCTGTTGGCTCTGCTCTTTTCATTGTTTCCGGACTCCTGCCTTTGTCCAGGGAGGCTTCTACAGAACTGTTTTTGCAATTACGTCACTTTAAGGAGGATTTTTTGAATTACACACTTAGTCAGAAATGTTCGGTACATGAAACGTGTGCGAGATGTCATGGAAGTCACCTTTCTTTTGGTGACTTCGAGGATTTATAGAGATGTTTTCAACTTATATTTTTCAGCCAGCCTTTGCAGCATTCATACAGCTGCTGGTTCCCTTTGTAAAGACGCATGAGATGGGTTAAATGTCTGGATTGTCACCCATATCAAGAGATTCAAAGGTCTGGTTCTGCTCTCTTTGGAGAAACAAAATAACTGGTAGCGAATAAGTTAGCTAATATATTAGCCACTAGCTAACTGCATCTCTGTGATTTCTGACTGATATCTCCTAGCTGATGACAAGAATTACAGAAACTTCCCAATCAGGGTAATGAAATGTTTACAGCCTTATCTTCCCATTTGCTCACATTCTGGCCTGAATGCAGCACTTTGCTAACTAGCGAGCACCACCTCCGTGTATCAGTTACGACAGTGATTGCAAATCAAATCCTCCAAGAACAATTATCCAAAAAGCAAAGGCAGACTGACTAGTGGAATGGGACCAATGTGGTCTCAATATTTAATATTAATCTCTCATCTGGGCAACAATGCGAACCATGTTGTGTTCGACACAGAAATACAAAATACTGTGCATGTCTGTAGTAACGATACAGCAGCAGATAAACATGTTTTTAATCTCAGCTTCACTGCTTTCACATTACTTCTCTTTGGCATTCGGGCTGGAAAAATCTCCCAGCTCTTGTCAGGGAGTCATGGAGTGTATTAAAAATCAATCTCACAATATTTACTCACATTTTGAGCCCACAACCTGCCTCAAATTATAATCTCCAAGCTCCCCTCTGCTGTTTTCAATCTTGCTCTGCGCTCGTTGCTGTGATATTCCTGCACTGCACTTCCCAGAGATCACCTGTCAATCAAACAGTAGGGGCCACTGCAAAGCCTTTGTATTAATTTTCTGATGACGAAGAGTTTCTGTAGATGGCGCTCTTTTCTTACATCCCAGCCTGGAGCAGTAATCACACCCCCGTCTGTCAGCCAGTTCATTTTCCCTGAGAGAGACCAATCAAACATCGTGTGTTTGGAGCAGCAACTATAACAGCTTCCATGAACTGGCTGTGTCTTGAATTGCAATCGTGTTATAGCAATCAGTGATAGAGAGTAGCAAAATGCAGATCTGTTTATTTGAAAATGTCACATTATATAATGTTCAGCTGCAATCATTCACTTATTCCTCCGGTAACCTGACCTGGTGTTGACCAGTGTGCTCATATTCTCTGGCTTTGTCTCTAAGGACTTTGTGTTGTAGTTCTTTTCTGTAAAAAATGACTGCTTGCAAAAAACTGAAGGGAAACTTTCTTTTTTTTTCATATGTTGTGGTTCTGCTATGCAACCATTTTGGAACAATAAGCAGTATATCTTTTGGTCTTACCCATATATTCCATTATCACCTAACCTGTGTCTCCTTGGCGTAAGCAACCCAGACTGTTGGACTTTGAGCTGTGTGAAAATATCTGACGATGAACTGGAAAGTGGAATCACTGCAGGCCTGCTTCCAGACCTCCGAGTCCCTGCCATGTCTTAGATCAGTTCAGCCGTTCCAGTTTGCTGGAATGGATGTCTGTTTCCACCAGTTGTCAAAACAGTCGACCAATCAGAGCTTTGAAGGCGGGCATGGGGATGTCTTCTTCCTGCATAGCAAGAAAGCTGCGTCCATAAATTCAGCAACAGAAAATGCCAGCGAGCTGTAGCAACCCTTAAATCGTCCATTTTTCCATTTTTTCATCAAATCTGCCTCTTTTTTTGCTAACGTTCTATTAAAATTTCACTTTTACTGCGAATTTAAATGATCTGGTCATTTTTTTCAGTGAATTTCAGGCGTGAAACTAAAATCTAACTTGTTAAACTGACAAATCGAATATGGTTTTCACCATTTACTCCAAATTTGTCTTTTCAAGAATCAGTATAGGATGCTGTCGCAGCTCATTTGGCTCAGCTTGGCTCACCACCCTTATCTCCTCGATGTAAACGCTGAGTGCTGCTGATTTTGAGGAAATATTAGGTTGTTCCCGAGTCTGAATCAATGCTGTCAACACAATAATTGTACTTTCATAATGAGATAACGTGCTTCAAAAAGTCCAAATTATGCATTAAGTGCCCCTGAATTTCCATTTTGAACGTATGAATGTTTTATTAAACTCGCTTCAATGTGACTGTGTAAACAGATATATGTCCCCACAACATGAGTAATACATGGCCACGCACACACACACTCACACCTTACTTACCTGTCTGACTTCACCTCCCTGTCTCCTTCCTTGTCTCTCCTTCTGTCTCCTTTTGCCTCTCCTTTGCTCTTCCCTCTCTCTGTTTTCCTTTCTCTTCTCTGTCTTTTCAGCCAGGAGCTGTAAACCACACCAGAGCACAAAGCTGAGAGCCAAAAACATTCAGCTTTGGTTAACCGTATATATAACCTGCCAACGTATTATATTAGAGGTTAATCTATGTAACCAGTATTTCCGATCATAAGAGCCACTACTGGCCTTCAGCACGTGTACAGACACACTCTCTTTCTGTCTCACACACCACAATTATTTTTGTCATTTATTAGATTGTTGCGCATGAATGTGTTTGATGCTTATTAACAACAGGAAAAAAATAATTGAAAACCTAACTTGAAAATGTTTTAGCTTAAAGTTTTTATGTGTATTGTTAAGTTTCAGAGATCAGGGGGAAAAAAACGGCTGTATTTGCTGCTTGGCGACAGATTATGTCACACATGATCCTACATTTTCACTGGCTAAACAAAGCAGCTTAAACTGCACAATGAAAATACAGGAGGTTAATCTATTTATTTTCACTATTTATTGATTGATTTTCTTATTTGTGCCTGTTTTCCTGTGGATGTTGCATCAGGATGTAGTCCACGGTCTTGTGTCAGATTCTGACATTCCAGCAGCAGCACCATGAGGTTGACTTTTGTGGTCTGGGGTGAAATGTCTCAACAGCTTTTGATGGATTGCTGTGAAATTTGGTACAGACATTCATGTCGCCTCATGCTGAATCTTTGGAGATCCCGTCTCCTTTCGTCTAGAGCTACCACAAGGTCACAATTTCAATTTGTCTACGAATGTTAGCATGCTAACACACTAAGCTCAGATGGATGATATGGTAGTCATTTAGTAAAATCAGCTTTATCATTGTTAGGAAGTTAGCATGCTGATATTAGCATTTAGCTCCAAGCACCGCTGTGCCTCAGCTCAGCCTCACGTTGCTGCTAATGATGCAGTTCACTCTCACTCTTCTCGTTTGTAAAATGTACTTTTTTCTCACTTCTTCTGTGCTTCCCTGCTCCTTGTGTCTGCACTGGAACATGATGTAAGTCCTACCTTTGTGGAGCTTAACTTTTCCTTGAACCTGATGTCGTCTGTGGTTCTGTGTTGCATCATTGCTTATTGCTGAGTCACTGTCATCTTTCCTACATTCGTCTCTGTCGACTGCTACCGAAGCCACAAACCCACCAAGCATCTCAGTTCAGTTCAGTTCAGTTTGTTAGACATTGGAACAATTATGTTTTTGCGTTTCTAGTGGAAAAAACTCTTCCAATCTGCCTTTTCATTACTCCTCTGTTGAGGTTTCGGGCGAGCTGAGCCGATGCTAAAAGGTGGAGTTAAAAAACTGCAGACCACCGATTGGTCAGAGAGCATCGGAGCAACCACGGTCGCCTCATCGTCTCCACTCTGATGTAGGATTTCTCAACTCTCCTGTTTTTTGCAGCAGTCTTTTGTCTTGCTTCATGCAGCATTTCTCAAACAAAGTTTGTCTCCTTGTTGGAATAAACAACCACACACCGAGACGAAAGAACACAAAGCATTCGATGTTTGTGCTCTTGTTGCCGTTGCGAGGGTGTGGTCAAGCAAGAAAAGTGGCGGTGAATGTGAGCGCAGACGAGGAAAAGGTCAGCAGCAAGCTGTCAGTCTGACAGTAAATGTACAGGTTACAGTGTTCTCAGGTTCTCAAGATCAGTTATACTGTATGAAACGGTAGTTTGTATGATAGAGAGAGTCCAGTTGGATTTTCAAAGGATTCTCATGCTCTGCCATGGCTGTCAGAGTCCTGGCATTGGCCTTTGAGGTACTGGAGACTCTGCGGCTCGTCATAGTTCCAGCTGGCCTTTAGATTTGACCCCGTGACCTTCCAGCTCCGTGCCTTCGTCTCTAAACTTTACGTCTACATATAGATCATGCTTCAGCTGACGTACAGCGACTTTGGAGCTGTAGAAGAAGAAAAAACCTGAGAAATCGTCATCTAAGATCATTTTTGGCGTCTTTAGCCACAATCAGCATGTTGTGTTCTTGTGACCCATGCACTGATCCCAGAGCAGATTGAAGACAGGTTGCGACCAGGCTCTTGATAGAGGTCACATCGTATTTTGGGAGCGCAGCCACCCTTCAGTCCTCTCCAATCCATGTTACATCAAAGCGGCGTGTCCTCTACCCCTCGCCAGTGTGCAATATGTACATTACGCACTGGCCTTTACTCAAACTCCCACTAATTACCTCCGAGGCTTAGTGGGGATGCTCTGTTGTTCGAAAACACTTGTTTCTTTGGTAACTGTGCAAACCATGTATGGTGTGCTAAAATAAACGACGCATAGCTCCCTGATAGTTTTACAACTGTAGATTACAGACTGTAGATGAGATTGTGGAAATTACCCTCATGGAACTGTAATCAGATTTGAGTTCAGTTTAGAGTTTTTGCAGCAAAAATGTTCCTTGGGGCATTTTGGGAAAAGGCCAAGTACAGTACAGTTGGAGTTCATTACTGATAGGAGAATATTAACAGTGTCAGTGAGTGTGTGCAGTTCTCTGAGGAATTCAGCTCATAAATGTTAAACGTCCTCATTGCGTACATCCAGAGAACGAGTGGAACCCATGATGACCACCCTGGGAAAGCAGGGTTTTCGTGGTTTACATGGTCATTTATGTTTTTTAGGACTCCAAAATACACAAGAACCAAAGCAAGCATTTTAGACTTTGCTTCTGAAAAACACTTTGCAGATGTGAAGACCAGCACTATGGATAGTACACAAAAACCCCCAGCCTCCAAAACCCACAACTCCCAGCTCCACTCCCAGACGCCTCTTCCTCTCTTTTACAGCCAGACATTCTCCAACCTGTCTGGGGTCCCGGAGTCAACCACCACCCCTTGACACCAATCCATACGGGTTAATTGACAATGAAAATACCTGGAGGGAAAACAGCCGTTTATAAAGTCAAGATTTAAACCTGGCCATATAGGATTATTAAAAAAAAGTCACAAGCACGCCGCAAAGAAAATACCTCGGCCTTCAGATGAATAGGTATCCTTTCTTCTTCTCATATGTGTTTTTCTTTGGGGAGCTTGCGGTCTCGAAGTGCTTTGGACCTCAGCTCCGAGCCAATTAAATGGATGTACAGAAGCCACACTGTGCAGAAAATAGCATTTAAATATGTTCCTTATGTTTTGATACCAAATTCAGGCTCCAGGCGAGCACAGTGTGCATCAGCGGCGTAAAACACGCCTGCTGCAGTGGCACGTGGGGCAGCTTTTCTGGCCACGCCGACGCGGAACGGCGTCCAAGCACTTGCCTCAGCAGCACTCTCACAATCACAGAGGAAGGTTTTGTAGCCAGGAAGGACCGGAGCTGATTCACGACCCTGCAGCTCAGTGTCTTGCCTGATGCTGAAAATGTTGCTCTTTTGCACTAAGGTCTTGTCTTGTGCATTACCGCCATTAAGATTCGGCTTATGGGTTGAATTAACTGAGTGCAAAATTGAGACACACACAGAGAGACATGACGTACATGGAGAGAGACACGCTCATCCGCTGGTTGCACATCCTCATCCAAACCACTTATTTTTGGATGGTGTGTAAACAAAATCTAAACATGTACTCCATGTTTCTTTGAGCCTTTGAGTGACTGTGCAGTGATAGCGTGTTCGCTGCAGGCTGCTGAGCTTCTGCACTCATGGCTTTTCTATTAAAGAACCCCGAACGGGTTAAACTCGTGTGGTTGTAACAGAAACCATCCAGCAGCATGCAGGTCTTTGTTTCCATAACAATGCTGCAGATACACATCTCTCTCTCTCTGTAATCAAGGGTTTACTCACAGCTGCTTGTTTTGACAGCGTTGCGTCAACTGTTTTGACAGCAGCTCAGCTGAACTAAACTTTTCAACCATTCAGCTCTTTTTCCATTTTCTAATGTCTGTGTGAAGATCATCATCAAATTGTGCTGGCACCAGCGTCTTTATTGTTTTTTTTTTTTTATTCTGCACACTGTATCGATCAACTTGGCAAAAGAGGTTCACGTGGGATGTTCACACTCCACGACTGGCTCTGTGAGGGCTCGTACCAAAGTCCAGGAAGGACTGAAAGACGGTTTGGTCTTTAAAGGTGCCCTGAGGCGTTTTCTTGGAAACAAACAAAAGTTGTGTTTACGTTCAGTGGTTTGTGTTGTGGGTATCTTTGAGGTCTTACAAACTTGATGAATGCGTCTTCTTCATTATAGAATAACTGCAAAGATGATTAGAAAAAAATGAAATCATTCATTGTTTACGTCCATGTTTGGTAGCTCGCAGCATTCTTCTTCTCCTCCATCGATGTCACGTTGCCTCCTCCTTTCAAACAAATTGGGGACCCACTCAGTTGATTATCAAACTGTACTTAAATGAATGGAAACCAATGGCTCCTCCTCTTATAGGAGTCTTTGGCCAATCACAGGTCACTTCAGAGAAAGGGCATTCCTATTGGTTGCTCTATAAATGCAGATGTTTAGTTTGACGTGGTAAGATCTACGTCCGTGCTTTGTTTTAGTGCTGTGGCAGCGCAGGAGAAAGTGAAAGTGAAAGTCAGGAGTGATAAATTTCCGCCGTTGCCTCGTTCTGTGGTCACGAAGGGCTGGAGGGTCGTCCTCGAGAAGATGAGTCGAGGCGTTGCAATGTGTGTACTGCAGCTTTAAGTATAGATGAGTTGTAAATGGGTTGAAGAACCAAAATCACTAATATGCTCCTTTAAAATCCAAATTTTCATGTCCTGTAGCTGGAAAAGTGTCTGTCGGCTCAGTCTGTGGGCTCTCAGTTATGATGCTCATTTCTATCACAGAAAATTAGGAGGATGAAACATCACGTTTATGCTCCTGTGATAATACTGAAGGTCACTTGCATTCAATGGCAGAGAAGAAGAAAGTTAATTGTCCAAACTGTTGCTATCGGCACAAAGCTCATGGTGGTAAGAAACACCACTGCTGTGACTGTGACATGTGTCTTCAATGTTCCAGCCTGAAACTCATCTCGCTCTCTGTGTTTCACAGCGATGGTGAGCCTGCTGTGCCTCTGACAGTCCTGACGTGGAGGCGTCACCAGAACACGAGTTCAACCTGCCGTCCTGTCTCGTCTGTGTTTTGAAGGGGAGTTAAAATAAAAAGTGAGGTTTTCTTTGGTCGGTGCCGCCGAGTCGGGCACTGAGAAGACGTTAAGACAAGTAGCCTGAAGAAAGTGCCATCTCACATCTGCCTCGTCTCACGTCGCTCTCATGTTTTCTCCATCCCTCATTCTTTAGCATCGCGGTTGCCGTTCGTTTGGAACGTCTCGGGGTCGTCTTTTCCATTCCCAGACAGCTGGAGCGAGTTACTGGCTGTTTGGCGATCGGGCCGGCGGGGGGAGACGCAGATGGTTCAATTCTCATGTCACCCTGTCTGCTTGGCAGAGATGTCGGGGAGCAAGTGGAGAAGGATTTACTCTCTCTCTCTCACACACACGCACACACACACACACACACACACACACACACACACACATATATATATATATATATACATACATACACATACAGATGCAGCCACAAATAGGATCCAGTGCATACACAGTCACGCATGTATGTGTGGAGAGCTTCCACACACATTTTTTCCATTTGCATTGGAGGCTTTTACTCGACACTCTCACCCAGAGACGCTTCAGCAGAGTGCAGCAGTAGAAGAAGCTTCAGTTCAAGTCACTCCACTTGCACTTTTTCTGACTCATATTGAGATAGTGATTTAAATTGTGTTGGTGGTGAGTGTTGAACATTATTAAACACATCTTGTACCATTAATGTCTTTGTGCATGACAGGAATCAGATGATTCTATGCAAGCTAGTTATTACGACCCATATTTATGTGTACTGTTAGGCAGTGACCTCTAGTGGCTGTACTAATTATGATGGAGCAAAGGAGGAAGTCATGTGATGTAGTATAAAGAGAAAGAAAGTCCACATATGGAGGAGGTGGATGAGTCAAACAAACACAGGACTTGAAACCGAAAATCAGCGCTGACCACCTTTAACTTTTATAATGTACTTCAGTTACGTAACATACGTATCCATAACGATCTTTTCCTAAACCTAACCAAGTAGTTTTAGTGCCTAAACTCAATCAAAATACGACTTTTTCACTTCGTTTTCTGCATAATGATGACGTCGTGCTGAATGTCTTTTTGGGGTTTAGTGTCAGTCAACCTGTTCAGTCATTCAGGCATGAGGACGTGTTGAAATAAACAGTTTGGCTCTTTCGTAGCTAAGATGTGACCATTAGTGGTACAACATTTCTCAATATTTTATATTAAAACTAATCAAAGGTTAGTTAGTTATCAGCAGGTTAGTGGATTTGTTGTCATTCAGTCTGTCACCTCAATCTGTTGGCGAGACATATAATGTCATTAAAATTATGGCTCATGTGATTTAAAACTGCTCTCAATCAATTTTAATTTTAAAAAATTTCAAAATCTAATCTTTCAGCTCTTATCGAAAAGGCAACGTAACAAAACAAGCAGGGCTCAATGAATCCATGGACATTTTTTTTCCTAGAGAATTCCCACAAATGTGAGAAGCTGGAACAAGCAAATGTTTTGAGAAACAAAATAAAAATTGCTACCAAATAAACAGTACAGCATACGAAGACATGCACCCATCTTACACCTCTGAATCTATTAATATTTACCAAATTAAAAGCATATTTTTTCACAGTGACCGTGCCTTATAACACTTCTACTCTTTATTGAAAACACACTTTTGGAAGTGATGTGACGGCATGGAGGGACGACTCTGGAAAAACCCCCAAATCGCTTTGGAGAGAAAAAGGTTGGAGTCCCCCGATGTTCTTCTTCTTCTCCTTTTTTTTTTAGTTTGTTCTCACAAAACGGGCCACGTCACAATTGGAGGGCAGCTCAGCTTCGCTGATTGTTTGCTGAATGTCTTTAAGGTTTGTTGTCATAGTTAATTTTTGCAGAGGGGCAGCTGCATTCCTGCGGCGGACGACTCGGCCATCAAGCTCAGAAGCTCCTCTCCTGCTGAGGAGGAGACTACTGTGTGTGTGTGTGTGTGTGTGTGTGTGTGTGTGTGTGTGTGTGTGTGTGTGTGTGTGTGTGTACAGACTCCGTAGGTGGGAGGTATCTGTATCAAAAGAGCCTGTTGACAGCTGCAGACAGGTGGGAAACCTTACAATAACAATACACAGGAGTTAAAGGAATGGGGTGTATGTGTGTGAGTGAGTGTGTACATGCTCTTTATGCATGTTCGCGTGTGTCAGACTGAATGCATGTATTCATATGTCAGCCGATGTGTAAAACGATTCCAGCTAACCGCCATACGTGGCCGATACCGCACAGTAATACCGTGACCACAGACACATTCTTTTCAATTGAGCGCCTCTCGTCGGTGTGTGATTTAAGTCGAGCTCTGACTCAAATTTGTGATTACTGAAAAGAAGATATTTAAGTTTTATTCATTTTTCTGCAGAGGCAGTAACTTTCAATACCACTGACAATTATGGTGCAACTGGGGCGCTAAAAATACTGTAATAACACTTAAAAGTCAACATCCATATGTGCAGATTCATTTCAATCCTGTTTTCTCTTTAAATTGAAACATATTTTTGATCATGTTCAACTCGGGGGCGTGAACATCAACGTATCCAATTAAACACGATTTGGGTGTGACGAGCTGACCCCGCCCATCGTATAAAGCGCTCTTGGCGGTTAGCTCGTGCTTTCGCTCAGACATGACTACCATTTCACTGTGATTTTAGCCAGCTTGGGGTCCAGCATCGTCAGCAGTTAATCTGTGCTGCATTCACACAGCAGAGTGGGAGAAACAGGAAAACGTCCCATTGTTCCAGTTGGAGAGTATTAACACAATTTTCCAGGATATTTGAACCCACTGAACGCCTTGTCCTCACAGCAGAAATATCCTAAATCAGTTTATTTTGCTCCGGTTCGAGAGGTTCAGGTCATCCTCTTATCTCCAGACCGGCAGTTCAGTCACTGGTTTCTCTGTGCCAGAGTGCTCTTTGGCAGAGCACTGAACCCTGCTTTGGCCTTTAAAGCAGGAAATCGCTGTAAAAGTACCGTCAATTTACCATATTTGCAGCAGGTTGTAACGGCTTTATTTTATCTGAATTGATTCTGTTAGTGCTAAAATTGTTCTGAGTAACTGAGACTGATTGTGTCTTGGAAGCGCGTTCTGTGGAGAATACGAGCAGAATCTATTTTTGATAGACGACAAATCAATCTGCACAGAGCCGACCGAGCCAGACAGGAAGTCAGACACAGGAACGGTGTAGTGAAGTCACAAAATTTTCAAAATAAAACATCTTGTGCAGACTTCCAGTCATACATCAAAAATAATCCAACTGAAATATAAAAAAATGAAACCGTTTAGCCACGAAGCCGACTGACCCACAGTAGAAGCACACATATCACGGAAAAATGACCAAATCAGCAACGAAATAAGGCAGACAAAACACTCTCCGTGCATACACAATCTCACAGAGGCAAATAAAACAGCAGATATCTGCAATAACATCTGAATGATGCATCATAATGTTAAAATAAACCCCCCAAAAACGTACATTTTAGCTCATTTTCCAGCCCCGCTGTTCACTGAAATGCTGGAAATCTCAGTAACTGCAATAAACATCCTTTTTTTTTTTTTTTTGCCTTGGCTGAACTATTATCACTGACCACAGCATTAAAACACAACATGTTGCCCAGTCTGTTACAATATTTTATATTTCCTGACACAAAGTTAAGGAGAATTTCAGTTCAACTTCAAATTAATTACCAGTTTCTCTGAATCAGTTGATCGATATAACAGTTATGAACCTCATGGCGGGTTTTCCTGCTCTAAAAAAGGTGCAGAAAGCTAAAATAATTTTGTTCTTCTGGAGTTTTAGTGTCTGGAGTTTTAGTGTCCCGTGACAGTCTTAAAGTTATGAGACTTTCCCACAGTAATGTGAATAAAATTCCAGGGGAAACTCTGAATTCTTCTAATTTTTTGTGCATTCAATTTGTCAAATGTGCAGATATTGAATATCAGGACATTATACCCGTAACAACTTTCAAAGTCAGACCGTAACGCCTGCATGTGTTTCATCCATGCACCCTGCTGCTGAAGAATCTTCACCTGTGCACCGAGCGAGTTCATCTTCTCATCTTTCCCCTTCATTAAAAGAGCTGCCAGCTGGGTCCTGCAGCCACCGACCATCCTGCAGCCACACACTGAAAACTCCACACGCAGGAGCAGCCCATAACTCAGTCGTGCCAACGCGACTCGGCATCGAAAGTGAAGTGAAAAGTCTCCCTCAGAAGTGGCTTTTTTGTTATCTGCAGCTCTGGATCTGCTTCATAAATGTGTTGCAGGACGCCCATAGCAGAGCTGTGCCTCACTGGGGTTTTTATGGTGAGATAAAAGAAAACCAAGAAGGTTATCTCCAGCTCAGCTGACATTCCAAGTCAGAGGATGGTGTTGACTGCAGCCCGCTAATTGAAGACACATTTGAGAGATGTCTCGCTGTGTGCCAAATGGGCTTTCACTGACCTGGCAATGCTGGTGCAAGAGGGACCTCCAGTGGCTGCATCTGTCATGAAGAGCGACACGGCCTGCTGTCTGCACGTCAAATATGATGAAGTGCATACACTCAGGACTGAGTGCAGTTCAAACACAGACACATGCCTACCTCAGCTGCCTTGACTTTCATTGCAGCAGTGTAAATTTAGAGTGTGTCAGGATGGTTAAAGTTATTGACAGTTTATGAGAATCTGACATCTGGACTATGAAGTGCAGCATGTGTGACTTCTTGTAGTCATTCAATGAACAGATGAATGGCTAAAGCGTTGCATAAATACTGGCTTCACCTTCTTACGCTGCGCAGACTCAATACACTGAACGGAGCTAACCATTAAAGTTGATAACATTTTTTTGCATTTGTACATATATACAACAGCAAATCAGCAGATTAAAGAAACAAACCATGTGACAGGAGAGGTGACGGATGAAGTGAACCAGAAAACGGCCGTGTAATATACTCGATTCCACAGTAATGACACAGATTACTGGACCGACCCCAATATTAGATGACCCTGATTTCAAGACATAACAGTGAAATATGACATAATACCAATACAGCTGAATGACCACATACTCACATGCTCCTGTCAGTGAGTGTAGGATGTGGTCAGAATCAGTCTTTTCTTTGCTAAATCTCACTTTGGACTCGTTTTCACTCATCAGGAATTTATTTCCTTTAAGCAGCAAAACATGTTCAACGAGCCTTCAGAAACCCCTGCAGGTTAAACCAGCTGACTTCACACAGACACACTGCAAACATTAAACATTAAGGCTACAAACAACCCATAATGCAACTCTCTGCAGCAGAACACCTGTATTAAAGTTTATTTAGAGAGCCATTTGGGCTGTGCAACACAGATATACGTGTCTGATTAGTGATCAGTTAATCCCATAACCATCCCTATAATCAACAGATAGCTATAAATAAATGAGAAAACCTGAATTAAATGGGATCATTTCTTTTTAAAAATGTCAAAATACAGAGAGTCTTTGATGAGTGTCCTTTGGGATTTTGTATTTGTGCCCCGCAGGTTAAAACCCATCTTACTGCTGATTCGTCTGTTGCTGCTCAAATTCTTTCCTCTGATTCATGGCGGGTTTAGAAATGTGAGGCCGGGAGTGAGCTGACTGAGCTTTTTAATGCCGGCCTTCACCAGAGCTTTCATCGTGGCTTTGCATGCTGAGGAAGAGCGTCCTGATTTAAAGAGCATTGACAAGACTGATATACACCCACCAGGAGCCAGACGGCAGCAGCTCAACTCACGTTTTAATGGCCAAACAGAGAAAAAGAAAGGAAAGACATCCCTCCTTCACTTCTCATATCTGAAGCAAAACCTCTGATTTTCTTCCCAGGATCCTTCACAGGCCTCTCCCTTCTTGTTTTTTAAGGTGCCAAAAGAATAGCTGGATGTCTGAAAAAAAGAGAAGAAACAGAGATGGAGCCCAGAAAAAAACCTCCAAAACAATCCTGCCCTGGCACACAAAAGGCATTTCAGGTCTGAGAGAAAATAGATCACAGATGTTGCTGCCAAAACCTGAGGAGGAAATGTTTACAACCTGGTGCACCTTGTACACCAAATTGGTGCCAGCAGCTCGGCCTCATATCTCGCTGGTGTTACATCGAAGGAGAAAATCAGCGTTTAAAAAGTGACACCAGTTGACAAGCTCTCCAAACAAAAGCATTGAGCAATCAGCATCTCTAAAACAAAGTGTGCAGGGAAAGTTTCACATCAGCATCCAGGCTGTTAAAGGGCTAGTTTGACGTTTTGGAAAGTACTCTTATTCACTTTCCTACCAAGTTAAATGAGAAGATCAATACCACTGTGGTGTCCACACGGTAAACATGGAGCTCTTGGTTAGCTTAGCTTAGCACAAAGACTGGAAGCAGCAAAACCGGCCATCCTGGCTCTGTCTAAAGGTAACCAAATCCACCTACCAGCTCCTCTAAAGCTCACTAATCAAGCCGTTATGTCTCGTTCATTTAATCAGTACAAGACACGAAATGTAAGACAACAACTTGTGGTTTTGTGAAGGAGATAAAACCTGTTAATTATTAAGATTTAAAGGCGATATTGGGCAGAACTTCTAGATTTTGGAAGTTTGTAACACGCTACTAACTAAGGCGCCTTTGTCTTTCTGAAAACTGTATTAACATCAGGAAAGAGAGGACTGAAGGCTTTTATTAAAGGTTACTTTAGAAGAGAGCATCAGTGAGTTTTATGGAGCAAGCAACATAACACCTGCACTGCTACGGCTACAAGTTTGCAACTGCTGCAGTGGAGCTGGTTTGTCTTTGAATATGAACATTAAACCCCAGAATCACACTTCACTTTATCACAAAGATTGATGAAAGAAATGCTGAATGAGAGAATGCATTGAGCTACAGGAGCTAGTGGAACAGAGGCTGGCCAAGACACGTCAGGACTGCCTCTGCAGCCGCGAGGGTGGTCAAGCTTCTCAACTCATGCTTGGCAAAGAGAGAAAGTGCTGTGTCCCAAAATGTAAAATACTCCTTTAGACGGTGTTATAATTTGTCTGGAGTTGTACTGTCCATTGTGAATGTCACTGTGTAAAATACATACATATCCCATCTATGATTGTACTGAAAGGTTGAACTTTCACCCCCTTTTTCAGAATTTATGTGTCTCCGGGTTTAGAGAAACGTTTCTGTCTCCGTGCCTTCGTCTACATCACCGCTTCATGAATGAGATCATGAACGGTGGATTTAATGGCTGAAAATCAAATTAAGGTTACAGCTTTCACCTCCATCCATCTGGTACGCAGGTCATCCTGGAAATCTCCTTTAGAGCAATTTATCAAAATTTAGCAAGAACGTTGGCAATATTGACAATCTAATAACAATGAGAAACGGCCACCATAACATCAGTCAAAAAGTGCTGCCAGTGTAAACACTCCATAGAGTGGAAAGTATATTTCTCAACATAAAACACATCTGTCTTCCAGACCATTGATATTAGGCTTCATACGACAGTAAAGGGAGGCTTTTCCTTCCCAGCTGGCCGCGCTGGAACGACCTTGTCGCTGTGCTTCACCTGCGCACTCGATGGTCCGGACGGCTGACGGTGCCGTCTGGGGCTCATCGCTGCCGCCACACACACACACAGTCACCCCTCAGTCACCCCACGGGCTGTAAAATAAGCTGCCGCCACATGCCAACCAGGGGTCAATGGTGTGTCAACATGTTGCCACTGTCAAGCAGGAAAACACACATGCACAGACGCACACATGCACGCAGGTTTGCACTGCTGCAGCTGGGAGGGCCTTGATTGTCCCTAAACCTCAAGCCGTTTTCCTCCCAGCTCCACAAGCTAAACCACAACGTATACCTTACACTAAACCCAAAGCCCAAACCCATAAATGTTCCTTAAAGAAGTGAAGACCGGCCAAATTGACCTCACTGAAGAATGAATGGCTCTCGTTTGGATCGCGCTCACATGGTGCTCACATCAATCATCTGTTGTGTGCAGGGAACCTATTGAATCTATACGACAGGGAGGCCACAAGCCAGGGAGCAGTGACGTGGTTAGCGTATTCATGGTGACATGGTGACCGTCTTCTGGTGAAAGAGGGCCTTAAAGAAGCTTCTGCTCTGCTGGTTAAGAGTATCTACCTCTCCATGTGTTCTCCTTCTAACAACAACAAGCAGCCACTTTGGCCACTTTGGCCAAAACCTTTGTGGACCTCTCAGCTCCCATTGACAGTCACAGCATGCGAAATAAAAGACACATCAGGTGCAGCTTTTCACACTTTCAGGCCAAATAAAGTTGAGTCACTTCATCTATACAGCCCAACGTCACAAACCACAATATGCCTCAGGAGGCTTTACAATCTGCACAGCATGCATGACCCTCTACAGAATAATGCCCCCAAAAAAACCTTAAACTGGGGGAAAAATGGAAGAAACCTCAGATGCATTCACCCACCAACAAAGATAATGAACAAGGTGACTGTTGCAGAAGAGCAAAGAAAACAAGTTCCTCGACTGTTTCCACAACTTGTGCAAGTTAACTGACTTTAATCTGAACATGAATCAAAGCTTCCTCTTAGTCTTTATGGACCCTTTTAAGAGTTAAAAAACCATCCTGACATGAATGAACCAGCACCATTTCTGACAGGTATCCCCTTGAGTGCACACCCTTCATTTGTTTGTCGGTTTGATGAAACGTTAACATATCTTGCGGTCATCGTTTAAACGCCTGAAACAAAGCGCATCCCAAATTTCTAACATGCTTGCTTTACTCTTGCTGCCAAAGGACGAAGCAAAGAGCCTGAACTCCCTCTTTAGCACTCTGCCAGGTTTGCACTTTCACTTGACGCAGCTATTCGTTTTGTTTATGGGGAGGATTCCTCCACATGTGATGTCAATGTTTCTTTAAGGTAAGAAAAGCTTCGTGTTTACATGCAGCTCGGTTGCTCGCGGCGTGCAGCATGGGCGTTAGCAGCGAAGATCCTCTGCCGCCAAACAAGGTCCTCTCAAAATCCCGACACCTAACCCTTGTGTGTGTTTACTCACGCCACTGTTAAACATTTACATACCCATCCAAACAGTGTCAGAGGGAAAACCGCATCATCCCGCTCTGTTTTACATTAGCATGCGGCCGAGCAGTTTGCCTTCTCCTCCGAGAGGGAGGAAAAAGTCCCAAAACATCCATAGTAATCAATCTGATGAAACCAAACAGCAGTATACACAGAGGACGCGAGAGTAAACAACTTTTAACTCAGCTGGATTGAAGTCTCATCTCCACGAGGAGCGAATAAGACGTGACTCCATGTTTCACTAACATTTTGTCTTTTAGTTTAAGCTCCGAACCGCAAACAACCGAGCGCCGAGCATCGCCAAGCTTTTGTTTTGCGAGCAGAGACGGAGGAATATTTCTCCAAATGGACCCCGGCTCTCGTAAAGGTCTAATGAACGCTTTCTATTCACAATAACTGAACCTTTTCCAAACCCACGTGGTGTTTTTTTTACAATTCACATAAGCTACGTACAGGACGTGCTCGCACCACATAATCTGTGTTTGTACAAGCAAGTGCACAGACAAAAGTCACACGTGGAAATACAAGTCTCCTGGTCTCCATTTTAACAAGTCTCACTTTTTAATGGGTATATCCTGGTGTTAAATATCTGTAATGTGTTTTCCCTGGCTGTGACGACGGTTGGGCATAAACATGCTATTCTTACTGTGCCTATAATTGTTCTATTAATAACACCTATAATGTCTGACTCTCGTTCTGCATGGAAGGGTGCAACAGTATTTATTGTGTGCAAACGCGACTTGTTTCCAGCTGCCACACGTTGTTAATCTCTGGCTACACCTCTGCCATTCACGGCCCATTTAGGTCAGACTCTTTTAGCGCTTGGCAGTCAGAGGGCAAGCTGCCGCCGCTGCCACTGGTGTCCCCCGTGGTCGGGGGGTGCCGCCGCCAATCCGAGGCCGCACCTTCGTGACAAGACGTAACGCCGGGTCCTGCAGCTTGACACGTCTAGCCGAGCGGCATCACCTCGCCTTCATTACCTCTGGCCCCTCAACCTCGGTCCCATGCTTTAAAGTATTACACAACCCTCTTTCATTGGCAAGGCAGCGTGGACCACCTGGAGTGGCACTTGACAGAGTTGGGTCCAGAAGTCAGACCTGAACCTGGTGTGTAGCTGCAGATCCAGACTGGAAAATGGCAAATTTGAGACTCGGCTCAAGAGCTGAAGCTGTCCATTACTGACTGTTAGCTCGGCAGGCTAATCCAATGCATTCCCTAAACTTAACTTTACGCTAAATCCACCTTCTTGAGTTCATAAGTTTCAGTTTTTTTACACCGCGAGTTGATCCGCGTCACTGTGTGAAATGTTCCGTGCGACAGAAGTTTTCTTGTTCCGTGCACTTGACCACCCAAAAAGATCTGCCAAATACAACAACCCTGATTCCAAAACAGTTGGGACGCTGTATAAAACACAAATAAAAACAGAATGCAGCCATTTACAAACAAACTGTGATCCCGAGTCCATGTAGTAATCTCCTTTATATAATCATGTGTTCACAAAGTGGTGAACCTCGCTCCATCCTCGCTTGTGAACAACGAGCCAGGACGCCCCTTTCATACCCAATCATGATGCTCTCACCTGTTACCAATGAACCCGTTTACCTGTGGAACGTTCCAAGCAGGTGTTTTTGGAGCATTCCACAACTTTGCCAGTCTTAAGTTGCTTCTGCTCCAACGTGTTTGAAACACGTTGCTCCACCTAAGCACAGATCCAAAAGGTCAAAAAAAAAAAAAAAAAACTTGTTGGTTTGAGGACTGGAAATTTCCAGTTCGAATTACTTTAAACTGATGCTCATGGAAAATCCTCAGCATCCCTCCAAATTTAACCTTGAATGTCACCAAACAAGATCCTCAAGGGAAAACCTGACCCACCTTGATAATGTTCAAACAAACAGTGGATTAAAAATGTTTTAAAAAGCTTGAACGCTGCTGACTGAAGTGGACAGAACATACATACAAACACACGTTGACTCTCAACATTTCTGAGCGTTGCCAGGCACGTTAATAGGCAACATTTCCTCATTATGATAACAGAAAACGTAATGTATTTGCTGTTGCTTATTAGTTCTATTTAAAGGTAATTTCTAGCAGACAGGGCTGAATAATGATACTCACCACAGTCTGCTATTTAACTGGTGATGAACCACTCAGATTGTTCACATCCGCCAGATTTGACTGATAATCAGGCCTGAAAGCTAAAATCTTGTGTTTCCTTCTGATGAACCTTTATCTCCTTTCCTCCCTCGTGGCCTTTCTTTATGTTCATATCTTTCAGAAGAGCTTTGACGGAGTTGACCATCCGATCTGTATTCTGGAGCTCGTTAGAAGATATTTGCATCTTCACGACCCATCAAACCATAAATCCTCATATTCCCTGCAGCTTTTTGTTTAATAGGTATGTGACCCAACTGGCAAATGAGCAAAACAAGGAGTGTGTTTCTATTTCATGCAAAGTCAGCTGCATTGTAAGTACGCTCCTGCCTTAATATCCAGGATTAACTTAGGTGTTCACCCTCATTATCACACAGGAAGAGTTAATGAAATTCAGTGTTTTGGTGGATGACTAAGACGCTGAACTAAACCCCAGGCCTGAAACACTTTACAAGAGTCAGTGGAAAGTATTAGCTTTTAAAGTAAATGCTAAGCAAAAACTTTTTAAAGCTTTGCTGAACCATAAACCCTCGTAATTTATTTCCTGTTTCTTATTGTATTAATTGTCACTTTAAAGTCGTGTATAATCCAGCGCCTCTACCTTTAAGACGACCTTTTTCAAAGGTAGATGCATTGGATTTTAAGTGCAGGACTTGGACACCTGAGACCAGAATTTGCATCCTGCATCCCATGTGTTCTTAACTCAGGCTATTAGATTAAAGTGATTGATTGAGGTTAGGAAAAAGGTTGTGGTTTTGTTAAATATTTAACAAAAGCAATGCATCCTGTTTTTCCTGCTCCTCTTCCATGTTGACTTTTTCAGTATTTAATGAAAACCACAATCTTTTCCTGACCTTAGCTGAGAGTGCTGAAGCGCCTGAAGATGACCGTGAAAACATCACTCATGTTTTAGTTGCCAGGAGTTCATAACAAAGCTGTTTTGGACCAAGCCTGGAGTCTACAGCTCTCACACTGCAGGAAAACTGATTCAGTGTGTTGACAGTGAACGTTTGAACATTTTATTGTTTTGTTAATGTGAAAAGAACAAAGGCATCCCAAATTCTTTGTCAGTCACTTGAACTTCTATACCAACGGCGTGGCGTGACATCGGAAAGTGAGCGACAATGTGCAGTCAGTCAGCTTTGAGTGTGTTGGAGGATGTTGGTGATTAAAACCTGCAGCCTGAGACTCGGCATGACGTTTGATTTGTCTGCTTCATACAGAAAGGTTCAGATATGATGAAGCCGCTGAATCGCCGTCATCAATCTGAGCCAGCGTCACCTCACATGCTGTTTAGATTGTTGCGGACAAGTGAAAGCCAAATGACGAGTACGGAGATGTGAGGTGTACCAGATTGTCAATGAGGGAACGATCGGTGGGGCTTCGTTCTGGTCTAAACAGCACGTTTGTTGTTTCCTCTGCACACCAGCTGCTGCTGTGAGGACTCGTTGGCAGGACAACAAAAGAGAGCTTTCGCAGGTGCTTTTGCTCTTGTTAGCGCTGTCGATTGCAAGGTCTAAATTAGAGGAAAATGTGACTTTCGCAGCACATGTGATGTGCATGTGTCACAGCGAGAGGAGGGCAGGAGCAAACAGTAAAGTGTTTAATTCAGTCATAAATCAGGAGAGCAGATTCTTTTCAAGACAAGTGAACAATAGCGGAAGAAAAAGAGCCAATGTATGGTTTCACAGGTATGTTTTTCCAAGCTTTTTGACAATGACTGGGACGCTCTCCACAAAGCTAACCACACACACAAACATCTAGTAGTTATCTTCTGGTTTGCAGAAGGTGAGAAGAGAAAAAGGAGACGAGTCCAGGCTCCAGGCTTCTGTCCTCAAGGAGGTTTTTGGTATCCGTTGATAGGGCTCCCTGCCTGAGGACAGAAAAATAAACTGTAAGTGAAGATGACCAAAAGCAATAAACATTCGGAATGTGCAGTAAGCAGAGTAATGGCAGGTCAAAAACATGTAGATATCAAGGTCAAAACTGGGCTTCATTTGGCTGAAAAGCGCATGTTTTTTAGATTACGTTATATAACTGTTGCTCCAACAGCACATCAGTGACTATATATCAACTGTTAGGAAAATGCAGTTTGGACGTTGGCTCGTACTCCGCTGGAGTAGTTAATGAAAAGGCTGTTGAAACAACTATACTGGAGTGTGCTGCGGGTTTGGTTTCTGCAGGTCTTCAGGCTGATTCGTAAAAGAAAGAAAGAACTGTTGAGTGAGTTGTCTCTGTTAAAGCCTCATTTGTACAATAACCTCAGCTCTCAGTACACTGAGATTCAACCATATTTTGTGGTCTCTTATTTGACCACTTTTTGCCATGAATGATTAAAACCATGGGATAAAGAAGAAGGTTCTGGGTTCAAACCATTTTCTCTGGATGCTCCAGTTTCCTCCCACAGTCCAGCTCCCCACGACCCTCTAAAGGGTACGTGGGTATACGCAACAAAGACTGTGCTCCTCCTCGCTAGCGTCATTGATTTTATGTTTCCTGTGAGATCACAAAAATGTTTTTGAAAGTGCAAAGTGCTGCTAGTTGTAGTAGGTAATAAAATAAGGTTTTAACTTTTTACCTAATTTCTGGGAATTACCAAATCACTGAGTAATTTACAGAGTGCTGAGGTGACAAATGAAGCAAACCCTTGACTTAGCTGTTAGCTTGTTGTAGCCAAACGTATGCTAGCCTGTAAGTGAAACCTCAGTAATCAAATGTTTGGCCAGAGTAATGTAAAAACTACCAATGGTGAAGGTATGAGCTGAATCCAAAGGGAAAGGGTGGTCCTGCTCACTCAACACTGAAGGAGTTGAGTAACATAAAACACTAAAACAAGTATTAACTTTGAACCAGATTTAGCCCAGTTTTAACTCGGATGCACGGATGCACTCCCACCACTCTGTTTTTATCTATTTGGATTTTATCTCTTCAGCAACTAAGAATGATCTTCATGTCAACAGAATGTGCATCTGCCCTTTCTATAAATCATGACAAGGCTGCTAATGTGTTATATCATGGCTGTTTCCTCCACGTCTCCGGCAATCCCTGCTCCTCCAGCTACCTTTCCTCCCTCTCCGAGCTCTGCCGGAGCTGAAAAAAAAAGCACCCTGCATCATCTGCACTCAATCAGAATAATTATCCCGAGAAATGCATTGCAGAGCCTGTGAGAGGTGAGGGGAATGAAGCACAGAGGCAATCACCTCCCTCCAGTCATTATTAGTCATCTCTCTGCTGCTTTGGAAGAGGACCCGGACGGCTTGGGAGGAAGCCACGTGCAGCCGACAGACAGACAGAGAAAAGGCCCGATGTGACTCCGGTGCCCAGAAAGTATCAGCGAACTCTCAAGGCTTTGGCAGCACGGCAGCTCCTCTGGGGACTGGCAGCACACGAGTATCAGCCTTATGTTCTGTCTGTCAGGCTTCCTCTTATCCACAGGTTTTAAAACACTGAACGTGTCACTCTGAAGATGTGGGAGCTTTTGAAAATCCCAAAGCGAGCACCTTTTGGGTTCTTTGCAATGAAAAATCCTCCTGGAGGATGAAGCGTTTCAGATCCTGTCAGGATTGGTGAGCGCTCCCGGGAGGCTCTTTGTGGGACATCGCGGGGTTCCTGTTTGATTGCAAAATGGCTTTGTGATCTAAAGTTCCTCAAAGCCATCGAACTTTTTAAAGCAGGCAGACAGAAAAACTAAAATACTGATTAGACTCCAGTGCCCATGAAGAATCAGTTTTAAGAATGTTCTGGCAGCCCTACAAGTCCACGGGGGACTGGCAGCCCTCTCCAGATGAATATCTCTGTGTTTTGAATTTCTATTTCACCCCTGAGATGTGCACTTGTCTCTGATCCAGAGACTTTAAGACTGAACTGGTTGATCTGAAGGCAGAGGATCCCAATCCAAAAGCAGCTGCAGCACCTTAACCCTAAAAGATTCATTAAAACCCCTCATATCAGAGGTACAGTGTGATCCCTCTCTGACGAGGCCCCTCTATTATTATATAAATACATCAAATAACCCTCAGAGCTCGTTTACTTTTGAGATTAGAAGCATCTCATGAATTGAGAGAATAATTCTCTGGCATATTCAAGTCTCAGTTTTGTACTTTTAGCCATAATTTGGGTTATGATAACATTTTACTCACTGAAGTAATTGCTGAGATCTGGAAACACGGTGACATCACCGCGATAAAGTCCCAGCGGGGTAAAACCAGAGTGAGAACATCAAAGTGTTAACAGTCCGTCGCTGCTCAGGAGATCTTCTCTTCCACAGTCTGGCTTTTCTTTACGACATGTTGCAGCATTCCTGATCCCCCACAATGGACTTTTTTGAGTGCATTGTTATTACTGATGGGTAGAGTTGCCAAAAAATACAAAAATAAGACTCAAGTTGTAATATACTGGAATTCTTGTTAAGGATCATCATTTTTATTGAAGTTTGTAGATTTTTCATCTATTTTTATGGCCCAGAGTTCCTAAAAATCTGCGCACTCCCACCTGAAAAAACACGCTGATCATCCCAGTTTACAGCAAAGTAAGTAAGAAAAGACCTATCGAAACAGGAAGAGGTCATAAAATATTTCAGAAGTTCAAACTAAAGAGAAAAGTGGAGTGAAACACAAACAAGCTGCTAATTATGCTGTTATTATTATTGAAGCAATAAATGGTTAAATGTTTTTTTAAAATCTAATTTCATAGCATTGTTTTTTATTGCTTTCCACTCATTATTAGTGTTTATTTTGAATACTAAAATAAATTCCTGTGTTTTAAAACACATAATTAAAATTAATTCATATGTATGTCGCTTTGGATAAAAGCGTCTGCTCATAGTTGGTTTATGTGCCCCCTGGTGGCTTCTAGGTGGTATGGCAGTGTCGTCTCCTCAAACTGCTGCACACCGTCCGTCTTTAAATGCTCAGCAGACAGACAAAATAAAAGCAGTGATGAGACTCCAGTTCCCTGGAGGGGTTTTAAATGTTGGCACCACAACAAGCCCACTGTGGACTGGCAGCTGTGCCCAGATGAAAATAAGCTTTTGGATTGCTAATATTTCAGCCCCGAGATCTGAACTGGTCTCCACCGACACAGAGATTTTTAAACAATAGACCAATCAGTTTAATCACTGGTCTCTTCTAAAGTTTAAATTAACTGCAGCCAGCAGGTAAAGTAAAATAGACCTGAAGGAGGTGGACACTGACATATTAACTTTAAGTTGACAAGCAGTTACAGAGGAGCGTTATCATCCACCTGATCAATGTAAGTCAAATATTCACCTCAATTTTAGCTCAGTTTTTGGTCTCCACCACCTCCTGAAGGAAATATCTGGCTCTTGAGCTGCCCGTGACGGCGGAAAACGACAATATAAGAGCTGTGAGAGCGAACCAGAACAGGAACTTTGTGGCCGGACAGATGAACAACGGGCTGAAAGTAGGTTTATGACCAGGAGTCACATCACAAATATCATTAGTATTAAAATATTGATTATATCCGTTTTAATGCTCACTAGAAATGTGCAGTTCAAACTCCGTGAGAAGGTCGGGTGGATGGATTTGTGTACAAAACACTAAGCTGAATGAGACCTTGTACCTGAAAAGCTTACAGACGTGCTGTCAATGTCTGATCTCTTTAAGAAACGCTCAGCGGTTATACAATGAGTGCATAAAGGCAACCTTTGAAAGGCAAAAACCAAAGATGAGACTCTGCAAGAAGTATTCATGAAGTTTCACTGGCTGGATGTCAACCCCTGTGGTGACTGGCAGTCGCAGCCAGTTGAATATTAGCCCTGTTTTTTTCTTCTACTTCAGTCTTCAGATCAGTCCTTGTCTTCCATCCAGAAATGTTTTAATATAGAAGTGGCCGCTCTTAAAATAAAGGTTCATCCGAGGGTTGTAGTAAAACACAGAGAACCAACGAGCAATTGGATTTTTGCAGGTTTCTTTTAAGAACCTCCACATCATCATGCAACGATTAGTTGATTGAAAGAAAACTGGCAACTTTTTGATGACATATTGATAGTTTTTCCAGCGTAAATGTCAACCTCAGATGTAAGGATTTGTTGCTTTTCTTCTTCATGTATGATAGTAAACTGAACATCTTTGGGTTTTTGGACAGTTACTCCAATAAAACAAGGAATCTGAATGCTTGGTCTGCATCTTTCAGTATTTTCCGACATTTTATAGACAAAACAATAAATCAAATAAAAGTTGAAAATTAATGGCTGCACATGGACCGTTATGGCTCGGTGCTTGGTTGCCAAAGAGCTTTCAGTGACCCCTACAGGTACCTGAAAGCCTCTTTACTTGTATCAGCCTGCAGAAGACAGAAAAACACAGCCGCCCCGGTTCAACACGTACCTCTAATTTCTGGAAGAACTGACAGCACAGCAACTCCTCTGAGGCTTGGCAACGATGCTCAGATGAATATTAGCACTCCCTAATAAATCTCTAATATTTCACCCCTGAAGTTTGCACATCTCCCACCCAAAGATTTCAAAACTGGAGCTGGTGCATTCTGACATTTAGAGAGCATTTACGTCGCCTCACAAAGAGTTTGCAAACGCGATGAGACCTTTGCCGTTTGTAGCCGTGCAGCACACGAGCGTTCAGAAGCAGAAAATGAAGCTGGTACCTGGTTAACGAGCTCCTCATACAGCGTGTTTGACTTCTCCACCTGAGGCTCCAGGTCAGCCTCTGCATCTGCATCCCACGATGTTATACTGCTTCAAACACAAAGGACGTTGTAAATTCACATTGTACTGGAAAGCAAGTCGGGGTGGGCCAAAGTGTAATGTGCAAAAATGATGCGAGATGAAGAGGAATTTAGTTTTCTTTCTTTCAGGCCCAGTGGGAGTTTCTTAAAAGCACTGCAGAGCTGAAATCTGCTGTCAGACGTGCAGCTTGTGTGTTATCCGCCTGTCTGTCTCATCCACTCCTCACTGTTCAGCATTACCTGTTACAGCATTCAGAGTCCTGCAGGGGACAGAGGACGCTCTGTGTGGGACCGTCATCGTGTAAGCTCTTCTTCAGCTTCTCAGCCTTCTTCTCCAACATGCTGACCTGTCGCAGCAGGGCTTCTCTGTCCTCCATCAGGCGGTCTTTGAACCTGTAGAAAATACATTTGTTGTAGTGACCAGCTGAGCAGTTAAAGAAGGGTTTGACCCCTGCAGCCTGGATGTGCACGCCTGCATCTCTTCGTTTGAGTAAACTCAGATGTTGAAGGTACAAATCACAGTGAGCGAGTGTCTCATTAAACTAAAAAGGAAGCAGCAACATGCTGTAAGTCTCAGCTGCGTTTGGAAGTCTGTAGGATGAATCGCTGCCCAGAAATCAGATTAACCCCGTTTAGTAGCAAGAAGCAAAGCTCAGCACCGTGAGGAGGTTAATGCCTGTGAGCGAACCTGTTTTACATTCTGTAGAGGAGCTTCTACTTTCCAATGCTGAGTTCATAGTTTTCATTCTTAAAGCCTGCACATGTTTGTCTCCCACTGTAAATTAAAAACACACACATACACACACTGCATTGTATTCCTGTGTTACATTATTTACATCTAACAATAATCCTCATTTTCTATGATTTGCCTTCTCGCCGAGAGTCACATGAGAAGATTGACTCCATGTTCAAATATATAGCTACTGACAGTCGCTGGTTAGTTTAGCCTAGCTTAGCATAAAGACTGCAAATGGCTCTTTCCAGAAGTAAAACAAATCTCCCACACCTGCACCTCTAAAGCTCATTAATTAACACGCTCTGTTCTCTCTTGTTTAACTTGTAGAAGCGTTAAAAAACTAAACAGGTCACATGCTAGAAGCTTTTGTTTTGGAGTCACCAGGAAAGTGAAAAAGCGGATTTGAAGGCACAAAGGGAACTTCTCTCCATCGGCTCTCATTTATCACTCGCTGTGTGTGATTGTAGAAGTCGGTTTGATCAACCTCAGCGAGAAAATACTGACCTTTTGACACAACACATCCAGTAGCGCTGCTGCTGACAGAGCCACTCAAACTGCTCCGCCGTCTCCTGCAGTTTCCCCAGACTGCCCTCGTTCTCCTGCTGCAGCTCCCTCACCTCAAAGACAACACAGCATCACTTTACTTCCCCCTCAGACAGGATGTGATGGAGACAACAAGAAGGCAGGACATAGGCAGGTTGATTGTGGCGCATGTGACTGATGGCTCCTGAACTCACCGCCGTCATCTGGAAAGATGAGCGAAGGCAGTCGGACTTAATCTCCGACTCCCAGGACTTTCACAGTAATTCACTGACTTGATCCACCACAAATAAATGTTCTCATTACGTTTCTCACTGACAGGGCGGTCTGTTGTTTTGTTCTCTTGGACTTGTGCAGCTGTCTCGTAGGGGAGATAATTGCAGACCTGGATTGTTTGCTGTTTGATGGACTGGTTGAAACAGCGGCCAGTGAGGGAGTGAGTCTTTGAGGCCAAGTGTAAATAAAAAAACCCTGACAGTGAGTAGGAATGTTTCACTAATGCCCAGATTCAGTGCACATTGATACAAACCCACTGCCAGCAACGTCTGAGTTAGGCCGTTCTCTGGGGTGGTTGTAGTTTTTAAAATTTGGCTCCACAACGTAAATTTGAACCTTGAGGTTTTATGTTTCCTGAAATTAATTGTTCAAAATGCAGCAGAAGACTTGTTATTCACTGGCTTTCTGACACATCGACCTCAACTAGCCTGAGAAAAGAAAGGACGGCGTTAATCCATTACTTCTGATTGGAGGAGCTGGCAGCGGGAGGATGTTGTGCTGCATTATTTCTGGAGGATTTGGCCTCGAGTTTGACAAAGAGAAATACTCCACATTCATTATAAAACCATTAAAAGTCTGTTATTTATCTATTTATGCTCAACCAGAGGAGACCAAGGAGAGTTTAACAAAGTGTCCAATCCTGACATCTGCTGGGCAAAAGTGACATTACAGCCACTGAGCAGCAGGGCGTTTTGGACTATAATCTAATATCTCCTGGGATTTCCTCAGATTATTAACAATACAGTAATATAACATACATTATTCTGAAATGGGATACAGTTACATTTTCATCTTCAAGTACATTACACACCACAGGGACTTTGACTTTGACTTGTTCCCTGTTTGTTTCATACTTACGATCCATCAAAAATTGGAATTTCTTCATTTCTTCTTATGTAATAGACCAAATAAGCAATCGATTAATCTAGAAAATAATCAGCAGATGAATTGATGCATTGATGTCTGATATTATTTTTGATAAGTGTAAAAACACAAGAAGAAGAAGAAGAAGAAGAAGAAGAAGAAGAAGAGATGTGTCTCTCCGACCCTCGACGAGGCAGAGCTGCATTCATCTCTGCATGTTTCGGTCCCAAACTTTGCTCCCTCACCTCCTTCTGATGAGCGGCGCGTAACTCCTTCAGCTTCTCCGTCAGCCTTTTGTTGGTGTCTTGCAGCTCCTCCAGCTCCATCGTCTTACTGTTGGTGACAAACACGAAAGGATTTTTTAACATCTCGTCACTTTAGTCACTTTAGTTTAATTTGGCTGAAGTTGTCAGCGTCGTGTCTGGAAGCTTCTTGACTGAAAACTCACTTAAATTGACCTTTAATTGACTTTATATGATGATTTTTACATATTGGCTCTCTGGCACATGTTGGAGCTCAATCCATCTGATCTGATCTGACCAAAAACAGTGTTTGCTTTTTACAGTGCAGTATAACTTATTATTATTTTAACCCGAGGAAATGAGAAGAAACTTTATTACTTTACTTTTTAACTTTACTACTGGAAACAAGCTTTGATAGAAAATGAAAGAAAAAAGAAGCAGCACGAAGACTTTTCATGTAAAAGGCTTTATGTTACAGTGCAATATACGACTGTTTGGTGCTTTGGTTGCTCTTAACTTAAATAACGTTCCTTATTTTTGAGTGTTTTAACAGGTGTGTCTTCCACAGATTTATCTATTCATCTGGATTTCCATTTCAACCCTCGGCTTCTCTGCCACAGACAAGCAAATGAGATTAATTTCCATGATTGTATCAGTGCATTTAATGTTTGGGACCTCTCTGTTCACGTTAAGGCTTCTTTCATCTTCTGACATGCCGGCCCGGACTCATAATGTGATAACGTATTCTGGCATTAAGCCAACTCTCCACAGGGATTTAAAGTCAGCAGATTGAGGCGCGGCGCTGCTCGGAGGACGACTGCGTTTCTGCTGACTTCAAATCGCAGGTCCGAGCTCCGTGTTTTCATTCAGTCTTGAGACAACAGTTTGAGATGAAGTTCTTCTCTGTGGGTTTGCAGAGCAGCTGCTGACAGCTTCACTTGGCTTCAGTTTGCTGCAGATGGTAATCAAACATAGTGGTTTTTTTTTTGTTTTTTTTATTAATCTGAATGTTTCTTTTCTTAGTCTGCATGCGGCCTTATCTGGGCTAATGTTCATTTTTACATTTTGCTTGGTTTTAACAGCTGGGTGGAACATGGAGGAATGTGTTTAAACCAGACCATCAGCAATTCAACGTGGTTAAGGAAAACAAGGAGTACGACAGGTTAACGCGGCCATTTTTTCAGGTATTTCCTCCACGAGTCAGAGCTGTGAGGCTCCTCGTCTGCAGCACAGTAAAGGTTTGTGCTACATTTTTTTTAGCACCATATACTGATGAACCATACACTGTGAGTCCAACCCCTGTGTCACATTTCATCCTCTCTCTCTGCCTACCTGTGGAGCTCTGCATGCAGGCTCTCCGTCAGCACAAGTCTGTGCTGGGCCTCAGCGTGCAGCTCTGCCTGGAGGCTCTCTGCCACCGCAGCTCTGCGCTGGGCCTCAGCGTGCAGCTCCTCCACCAGGCCCTCCAGCTTCACCTCGGAGCTCTGCAGACACAGCAGCTCTGAGCCGACCTGCTGCAGCAGCTCCCCGTCCCGGGAGCTCTCGTCCACCAGGAGGACCACACGCTGCTGCAGCAAGTCCACCAGGTCCTGTGGGGTGGGGTGGGGGGTGTAGAGTATAAAATAGAATGGCTTTTAGTTTTTTCTCTGCTGACTTCTGTTACTTACTGTGAGTAATAGTTTCATCTAATCTGACAAATATGCAGCCATGTACATGCATCCAAACATGGACAAAATACACATAAATAACACATATTAACTGTGAATATTGATTATTACTCAATACTTCTTGACTTTTTAAGGTCTCCCAGGAGACGTCCTCATCACAGTAAGATGAACCTGAACAAACTGTACCCACACCTGTTGGTGAAAGAGTTTGTGACAAGCCCAAACCTGATGCTCTAACAAATCTGTGGGGGGAGAGTGAGTGAGTCACACTCTCCAAATACCACTGAGCTCCTAATTAAACAGCATAAATGTGGAGGAGGGCACTGCTGAGAACCTGCACACCTTCAGTCAAACATCCGATTCCTAAATACCTGCATTTGAAAAAGGTCTTAACATGATCAGCCACTGAAATAACTGAGGAAAGGTCATTAATGGTTGAAGAGAACAGCAGCCTTTTTCCTCCAAACAGAACTAATTTTTCACTGGATCCAGCCTCAACAAAAGAGATAAACAGTTAAAAAAAAGAATAAAATCTCTCTTTAGTTAAACTGCTCACAGCTCATAGCTCATGCCTGTCCAACCTGTGCCAAAGAGCCAAAACCCAAAAACGGTTGGTAACCACATTTACAGTAAGACTGGCACTTACTGGTAGCCTAATTCCAGCATAATTTCAGTAATTGCAGCACAGGTGGTCTGCTGTAAAGGTCGTGCCATGTGGATTTAAATTACAGGATTGTAATGAGGTTAAACACTACAAGGTGAAAAGACACAAATTTAAAAAATCTCTCTGATTTGGAAGTACAAGACTCTAATTGCAGCATCAACATCTGAGGTTAAAACAGGGCTGAGTGTTGTTTTGGGAAACGTGATTAGGTGAAAGGAGTCTTTCACAGCGACATTTATCAGCTAACTCTGCAGCCCGTGAAGCTTTTAAGCTTTTTTAAACTCATTTTGGGTTTTACGGCACATTTGCTGTCTGGTTCGGTCTCGGCACTATCAGCCATCTCGTTCCCAACAGGAGCAGGCAGCTTGTTCAGGAAAAAACAAAACGCTGTGATAAACCCGCTGTACGGCACCTCTCCAGCACCAAACAGCAGACAAAACCTAGCTGGTGAAAAAGGTGGCTAATGCTAGGTAGCTGCTAGCATTAGCTGCGAGTTGCTGGAGACTGAAACGGAGCAAAAAGGAGAGTGTTGGACTGAAATGCGTCAGATTGACAGAAGAATGTGTCTCTATGATGTTCTCACTCTACACAACTACAAATTACTACTTTTGACTTTGATAATGAAGGCGACGCTACTCTATAGACTACATAGTCTACAATATAGTACAGAGTGGAGTACTTATAGTATCTAGTTTAAAGAATATTGTAGATCCAAGACAAAAGGCTGGAATGAGAGAAAAAGGCACAAATACAAATCCATCTGCGACTCCAGCACCACGGACAGCACCACGGATTTATCAATACACGGCAGACAGACTGCTAGTCCAGAGCCGTGGTCGGCGCCACAGGTTCGTCACCTAAACACCCCCTCTGCCCCTGCACTCTCTCCGCTATGAGGTGATGGGATGGCAGGTTAACAAGGGGGTGGTATCCCTCCTAACCCCCCCTCAAATCACCTACTGCTGATAATGACCTTTTAAGTTAATACGGCAAACTTGTTAGCGCACTGTAACATTATCATTCGTTCACAGTTGTGTTTCTGGCAGCCTGATTCTCCTAAAAGCTCTGTTTTTATCTCCACCAGTTAAGATATGTGTTTTTTTAGCTGCTCAATGCTCCGCTAACTGCTGTTTGGTGCTGAGCAGGTAGTTCACAGTCAGTTTTTAGAGCTTTTTTACTGAAACATCACTGATGAGAGCAGCGAGAAAGAACCAAAACAGTGAAGCTGCTGTAAAACCAAAACAATGTGCTGAAAGATGCTAAAATGCACTTTTGAGAGGGGAAGCTGCTGAGCTCGGTGATTACTTTAATTACCTGTGTGAGTCCTTTCATATACACAGATCCATTGTTTTATATGAAGTATTGATTACAGCTGCTTAAAGATCTAACATAACTGTAGATGAATGACCTGTAAAAGTCAAACGGGGGATTATTTCTGTCTTCCATACAGAGCAGCTCGGCCTCACCTGCTGCTGGTGGATCCTGCCGATGAGCTGGTCCTGTTTCACCCTGAGCTCCACGTTCAGCTGCTCCTGCTGGTGGAGTCGAGCGGTGGCGGCTTCCAGGTCGTTCTGCAGCCTCCTCTCATGCTCTCTGGCTAACAGGAGCTCCCCGTCGAGCAGCGCTGCAGCCACAGAGAGCAGAACCAAAGTCAGGCCGGGCCACTCAAGCCAAGCTGCGTGAATTTCATTAAAACAGAAGATCTGCTGAATGTGAGCCACTTGGACGTGTTTTAATGAAAGGTAATGAAAAAGTACTTCTTTCACTGCCCACAGCATAAAATAAGCATCATGTTTAAAACCATAACACTTTAAATGCAGGGTTGTATGTCAGCTGCTGACACTTCTGGCAAAATGTTCCTCTCTGTGGAGTTTGAAGGCATTCCCACACTCCTATCACCTCATCACTGCGCTCATGTGGGAATGAAGTGTCCCTGATATCCTTTCGCACACATTTCTCTTGGATCTGCTCCTGGTCATCAGCAGAGGTTGATGAAGGTCAGATTTCTCTCTTTTTTTATTCTTCTCCTCGTCTCTTCTGTTACACGTTGTGTTTAATTGTTCAGTTTTAACTAAATGTTCTGCTGTTACGCTGAAAATCCGCTCCTTAACAAAGACGCTCTTGACAAAAAGGCAGTTTTTATCGTGTGTGCACATTTAAATTAGACTCTGATGGTTGGCAGCTGTCGGACCAGTCTTTAAAGTTTAATGGGACATGATTATGAAAGTCTCTGGCAGCGGTGCGGCGTGGTTGTTTAAGTAGTGGAGGTGCTCAAACCGACTCTGATTACTCAGTGAAGTTATAATGGGTTACTGTCACCAAGGTGTGCTGTCGCTCTTTTCACAGGATGTGTCATTTCTTCATGATTAACCCCGACAGCATCAAAACAAACACAGCCAGAGACGCACACTTTCCCTTCCAGCTCAGGATCTTTGAAAGTTAAATGATCTATTCTGGACGACATGCAGAGAAGATTCACGTGTATTAACACCACGTTCATCTCACAGTCAGCATGTAGCGTGAATCTTTAGTTTTCCTGTCTGTAGATCATTTTATGGCATGAAACTAGATTTAAACATGAACCTCATAAAAAATGTAAAAGCCAGTAAATATCACGTACTATGTATATTTCATTAGATTACATTACTCAGTACTGTGAAGTATAACATCTGGGACTTTGCAACCTTGTCATTTTGGATAATAGTCAGCCATTACAACAGTGGAGCTGCATCTTTTCCTAAGTCAACATTAAGCTAAGCTAAGATACTTATTGGTCAGTAGTGTAGTCAATAAAGTTGTTGAAGAGGAAGAGGGGACACGAACAACACAGCCAAGTCCAAAGCTGTATGCGCCAGTAAAAGGTAAATGTTTAACTTTATTCTCAGAGGTCAAAGTCTTGACCTCCCTGGCTTACCTTTATCATGAGCCAGGCGGGTGCACTTGGCCGTCAGATACTGGATCTGACTGTAGTCTTCGTCCCTGTGGGCCCGGAAAAACCTCCTCATGCTCGTCTGCGTCTGAGCTGCTCTCTCCAGCCTAAAGCTTCTTCCACCTTCCCATGATCCTTAGGGCAGGGCGGGTGCGTCCCGTCTGGTCAGACAGGACGCGGTGTGCACATTTCCTCTAATATTTCACTCTCCCTGTCCATGAAGTCTGTGTGTCTTACAGAAGACGCACCTACGGAGGGCAAGTTTAAGCATTAATCCAAGCTTCTGTTTTCATAACACAGAGGCGAGGCGTGCTGCTGGTGTGTGTTTCTGTGTGTGTGTGTTCAGGCCTGATGTCTTTTCTATGACTTGTTTCGTGTATAAATTGAAGGTTTGGTCTGTTATACGCAAATGTGGTTCTGAAATCCTGCCCCGAGGCGGCGAGTGCTGCAGGAGAGAGCTGAGCCGGGCGTGTTGTATCTAGCAGGCGGGTGTTTTTATAGCAGCAGCCTCAGGTTAGTACTTTAAAATATATGACTGCATAAGAGATTCCATGAGGAAAATACCACTGGCATTTAATAACATGCTGTGTTTTATGTATCAGGTGTGTGTCCCTGCATCCTATGATCATCAGTGCAGCTGGATGCAGAATTCAATCATTTCAATTATTAAGATAACAAATAAATCAGTAGTGATTTTGTTAGTCAATTATTGGTTTAAAGACAATAATGCATCATAAAGTTTTCTTCATTACTATTTGAGCTTCACTGGTTTAGTATCATGATGGCTTATGGAATACTTTTTGTTTTCCAGCTTGACACTAGAAGCAAATTAGACACAGGAAATGTACAGAAGGTTGTGTACTTGTAGTATTAAGCCTGTAAAGTACAACAAATGACGTGAAGTGGTAACAAATAGCAGTTCCTGAGGTGTATCCTCACTGCTGGCTGTGAGGTTGTTGCAGTTGGTGTCAAACATGGACAGAAATGAGAAGCTGTTTTCTCACCTCACTCTTTCTCTCCTCTCTCCTCAGAAGGGTGTCGACGGTGTCTGACTGTGCAGAACTTCACCTGCTGCTGCATCAGATTTGATGCCAGCAGAGGGAGACAAAGACAAAAGTTTTTTGCCAACTTAAAAAGAACAAATTTGTGGGAAATCAGTCAAGTTAAAAGTGCTAAATAAATACCCATGGATCTAGTTCTTGGTGACACTTTAAGTCAGCCTATTTAGTATTTTTAAGCAGTATTTAAAGCTGTAGCAGCACCATAGTGTACTTTACTATGAAGACATATTTGATATAATTACAGCTGTGTTGTATCATATTGTCATTCATTATGTGTCCGTACAGCAGCCTCCAGTCACAGCCGCCCACAGGAGGAGTTTTAATTGCTGACAGACACATTATTAAATACTTAAATCTGATTACAACTACATTATAGTGTGTTGAGTGTAATAAATATAATAAAATGTGTATGCAGTGCTGCTGATTCATGCTAAATAGGAGACTGTTGCCAAGTCGTTAAAATTAAATCCTCCATTAAACTGCTGGGGGATGATCCATTGGCTATTCTTCACTCTGGCAGACCTGTTATTAAAAATGATCGCCCTCCTTCTACCCGACATAACGAGATGTGGTGAGTGTTTTTCTGTCTCGTGATGAGCTGGTCCTCCTCGGGGCACAGCGCTGCTCAGACAGACTAACCCGGCCGTGCAGATGATATCAGTTCAGCTTATTTCCTGTGAAGTCGTGTGAGTGTCCGTGTGTCTGGCCGGCAAAGCGAATGCATTTGTAGTCATTCAAAGGAGAGGATGTTCAAAAATGGCCTTTATTAAAAAAAAAAAAAAAAAAGAAAGAAAACCACCATGCTGACTTCTGCCTCTTGAACACAAAAGTTGCAGATAGAAAATGGCGTTGGACATCGACACAAAACGTCCGATGAAATAAATAAATATCCTCCCAAATCTGTGAGAAACAAAGCGTAACATCTGTCTTCAAACAGAAACACAGAGGAACCCGTCTACACACCACGTTCTGTCACATCGGGGCGCTAACGTCAGACTACAGAACAGGAAGTCAGAGCGTTTGACAAACTGAGCTTAAAGCAGATGCAGCGTCACACAGACGGTCACGTCAGGAGCACAGGATGGAGGGACCCCGCCTGTCCAACCACACACCGGCTGAGTAAACCTACTGCGTCGAGCACCTTCAGTTAGTGGTGTTACACAACAATATGCACAAATCATGTCAGTAGTTTTCAATTATCACATTTTTAACTGAAGCTGAAAAGCTGCCATCGTTCTGGTGCTTTTAATACAATCAACGTCTTCACTGAGGCTGTGATCTCTGGAAGTGTGAAGAGTTCATTTGTAGTAGTGCTGAAAGCCAGACGTCCATTAGTGTTTTAGGAACACGTTCCTGAAGCAGATTTCCAACTCTTTCCTCTTCCCATAGTGTTTTTACTTTATGTAAGAAATGCTTTAAGAGCAGAATGAACTGATTGTTACAGTTCAGCCTTCTGGCAGACGTGCCATGTGAATGACTGTCAGAGTTTGTCTTTAGCTTAATTCAGTTTATTTCAATTTTATGTTTATAACTGGCGGCCAAATTACAACAGAAGTTGTCTCAGGACACTCTGCACACAGAGCAGGTTTACAGTCTTCACTCTTTAATCTGCAGAGACTCAACAACGTCCCCATGAGCGAGTACCCGCTGACAGGCAGAAACAGGCTCTGGGTGGGTTTCATTGGAAATCTGCTGTGCACGGAAATCCACGGTTAAAGCATCTTCTCAGGCGGCCTAAAACATTTAATAACTCAAACATTTAAGTCTTATATTCAATTAAAACATAATACATTACTTCAGTCTCATTAAAATTAACTTTTTTTATCTTCCAGAAAGCACATATTCAAACTGAGCCATCCGCAAAAAAAGAAAATCTAAAGAGGAAATGTTTGGCGATCAACCCTCCATTTAACACACCAGTGCTTCGCCGAGGCAGCAGATGCTGAGTTCCTTGTTTAGCCACCACTAATGCAGTTAAACAGCTAACAGGAGAGCTGCACCTGACTGACTGCAGGCTGTGCTGATCCCAAAGCTGCCAACAGATTACCCCAACCGATGTGCAAATTTCCCTCCAGGCGGGCCGGCGAACGCACAAACAAAGAAATCATGAAACTGTGTTTTTGTCATGAAATGCTGGTGTGAGGAAATGTGACGGCATGCTCGCCAAATCTAGACCCAGTGTGCTTCTAGAGACCAACACAACATCAACACTGAGCACAGACGCTGGATCCTTTTATTCTGAAGGAGTCACATTTAAAAGCTTAAGGGCTGTTAGCGAGCAGGCCTTGATTAGAGGCAGCCCAGTTCTTATCTTGGCTGAGTTTCTTCAAGGCTGCTGTCCTCGAGCTAATCCTACGCTAGCTGATGGCTACTATAGGCTTCTCATGCTTTCTTGACCTGCCTTCCCCAGACTGAGAGTGAGGTACGAGCTATTATGTGCAAAACAACACGGTGAGTAAGCAGCCTGCATCCAGTTGGCACCTGGGAAATCAAGTCAGTTTAATTTGATCTCTGCAGTGATGGTGAGGGTGTCAGGATGAACCCTCTCCTCTCACTTCAAAGAGGAAACAACACTCTGCTGCTCCTGAACATCGTCTCCTTAGTTTGTGTCATGACACACTGTAGGATTTTTACGGATTTCAGTCATAAACCAAAAGCCAGGGGACAACGTGTTAAAGTGGAAACACTTATTTCTAACATGGTCCCAGACAGAAAGAACACACTGGAAAGACAAAGGATTTAAATGGCGTTTGCACATGTAACAGGGTTTGAAAGGTGAGAGGGGCTGGTGGCAGTCACAGCTTCTCCGTCACAGACACACACTCATCTCAGACTTTCACAGCTTAGCTATGGTAGTGCTACATCAGCAGAAAACTAACAAAAAAATCAGCATTCAATCAGCTGAATTTTCACCTTTCGCTGTGACAAACATAAAAAATAGACACAGTTTCAATCAATACGACCCATGTCGAATGGAAATAGAGCTTTTTCTTACTGTGAGTGCTGAGATCTAAACTTGTGCTGTGCAGATTTTCCATCAGTTTTCTGCTGATTTACACAAAACTCAGCACTTGGACTGGAAACACACCCCTCTGTGCTCTAAGTATGTACAGAAAGATTCTTCCAGAGCTTTTCTGGAGCCCAGACAGATATGACCCTGCCAGTTTGGTCAGATTGAGTCTCATTCGACATTCAATTTGATTCTTTTTCACAAATTTTCAGAGATATCATTAGCGGTTGTTCACCAGCGCTCGTCAGCTCACAACGCTCGAAATGAAAGCGGACACACAAACGGAGAAAACTCACAAAAGAAAAATCCAACCGAAAGTCAGCATTTTCCATCCCACTTGTCAGTTCAACATGATGCAGGCGGTAAAAAAAGAAAAAGAAAAAAGAAAGTATTGCACTGGTTTGGTGTGAGTCTATGGATGGGCGATCATCATATAAATAACAACAACAAGAACCAAACAGTAATACCATAATAATAATAATAATAATTGTAACGCTAATAAAAACAGTTCAGACTAAGGTCCCCCGCTGTGCCGCTTTACCACTGCTGCCAACTGAAGTCATCATTGGATCCAAAGACCAGGAAGAAGCCCAGGATGGTCCCGAAGATGACTACGTTACCCGTTAGCACGAGCGCGCACGCCCCCCAGGCGATCTGTAAACCAACGCATTAATAATTCAGGTTAACAAATGCTGCTCGGTGCTGCCAAGCTGCAGCGCATATTTAGGCCAAAATCAAGCGGGTGTCAACAACAACAGTTAGCAGAATCACTTCCACACACTGCTCTACAGTTCAGGACACACAGCAGGAGGGGACATTGACGGCAGCCGGCAGCTAAACGCTAATCGTGTCCTGGTGCATCTGCTGGCTCCGTCAGCTCCTCGGCTATGAAGCCAAACATCATCTTTCAAAGTCATTTTTACGAATGCAACTGCTGCTTTTGTTTAACTTTGTTTCTCTGAACGTTCTTGTTTGTCAGATTAGCATAAATCAGATGCTAAATCTGCTGCCAGAGCCAAAACCAAAGCCTTGCAAACACAGATAGGAAATATCTTGTAGTTATTGAACTCACTGGTTCTCACTGAAGACAGAATTATTAGAAACTGGGTCACAAGTACATCTTTTATATTTTTCCAAAAGGTAAAACAATCTTCTAAAACAGCTGACCGCTGTAGTTTTTGGCAGATGCTACTGACACAAAAGCAAACAGTGCATTTGTTGGGGACCATTTTCAGCAAAAAGTCTGACTCAGGTTGACTTTGGTTTTGGAGTCTTACTACAGAACTGCATGCACATTCCTCATGACATTACTGTAAAGAGCACTAAGCAGCTTCTGTGACTTACTACTTCAGCTCTTGCGAAGACGATGGGCAGGCCGAAGGCTGAAATGACGATGCCCGTCGTGAGGAAGATGGCCAGCTCTTTGCAGGCGTTACTGGCCGAGTCTGTGTCGTCGACCACCCTCCGCGAGATGCAGTAAGGGATGGGAGAGAGGATGTAAAAGAAGAGGAGGAACAAAGGCCAGTATTTGCTGCAGAGAGAGAGAGAAAAGGGAGCGATAAATATCCACATGCTGTGATGATAAGGGATGCAGTGAACTGAAGGATAAAGGAGCAAACACTGTTCAGCACTCAGCACATTATCTACCTTCACAGGTGTTCATCATGAGGGAGGACGACATACCACAACCTATCAACTCTCTCATAACTAAAGCCCAAATTTTAGTGCCAATAAGAATAAAAATCTGATTATTTAACAAAAAAAAAAACATTTTGTTTGACTGGGATCCCTTACATTTGATTATGTTGTGGCCATGACAGCAGAAAGATAAACTAAAACACTGCCAATGAAAGCAGATACAGTATAATGTTGTTTAAACATGAAACCTGACTGGATATTACATTAGCTTCAATAACTACAGACAAACAAATTTAACCAAATTAGACACAAATATATGAAAAACAGTCTGAATTAGAATAAGATATACTATCCAAAACGAACAGTAAATAAATTAGTATTTGCTGTGGACAAGTCTGTGTTGTTAATATTATTATATTTTATTTTAAATGTATATGTTTAGCATTCTTGTGCTGTTGTTATTCATTGACTGACAGTTATACAGATACTGATGTATCTATAATAACCTCAAACTGGCTGATCATATCAGTCACTAACTGACTTTCTAACAGCCTGCTACACTCTGCAGGACTGAGGCTGTCATTTAGCATAATGATAATGGCTGAAATGAGATTAGATTACAGGAGCCCGGTCTTGGGCCGCAGCCCGAAGTGTCCCATGTAGGGAGTTTTGAATAGGCAAATCAGCTGCATCCGACTGCACTGGAGGGGGGGTGGTGTGCTGCAAATACACTGCAAAGTTGACCAGGCTCTCTTTTGACAGTCTCAGGGATGTATTTGATTTCCACCTCTAAACTGAATATTTGTACATCCTCAATGTGTTTTTTTTTACATTCATGCATGGTGTGAATGCCAACTGTGCAAAGCCAGCAGCCTTCCAATGGCCCCCAAAAGCTCAGCCTTTACTGTCTGACTGATAGTTTGTGGTAATTTCAGAGTCTGTAACTCTGTTTGTTTCCAAGTAAAACATCCATTGACACAGTGTGTGGCTTTAAGGCGGGTCCTGCTTAATTGAAATTGTGGTCCTGTAGGGCGTTAAAATCTAGTTTTAAAACCTTCATTGTTTCAGCTGCATAGTGTGCTGACATGGTAGCCTGGTTTCAGACCTGTGAACTCCTGCCCACATCTCAGATTAGTTCAGTAATTAAAACAAGTCTGGTGTTTTGCCCACTGGCAGCCATTCCAGCCACTCTGAGAAACAGTCAGAGCTTTGTTTGCGGGACTAAGAACAGGGATGTCTTCTTCTTACATGGCTAAATACCCAGCTGGGGCACCTCCATGAAAAATACCAACAGAGAAATAATGATAAGCCTGGATGAGACAGCACAGCTGTGCAGGTTGTCCTGACTGGACAAACAGAAATCACAACGCTTTGCTCCTTACAACTGGTTCTTGTGCCACTGAAAACACCATAACACAAATCACCACACAACAAAACATAAGTCACAGAGAGGTGAAGGACTAGAATTTAACTTTATTGTTCATGAAAAAGCGGAAAACTGTCTCATGCGGCAGTTTGCATTAGGAACCCAGCAGCTTATGACCTGGAGCCCAGGTTAATCCAGTCATGCATTCACTCCTGTATGTTGAGGTGTAAACTTGGGATGGGATCACCCAAAGTGCTTCTGGGTGTGACGTGTCCCCTTCCCACACACACACATTAACAGGCTTACATGGTGTGTGATGGTGGTACTTACTCGTACACGGGGAGGGCACATCCTAGCATGAGGAACATGAGGCCAATGGCCCCTCCGAAGGACAGGCTGATGAGAGCTAGCAGCAGAGAGACAGAGGAGAGGGTGTCAGCATGGGAAATGTCTCAGGGCTTCTTTCTGAATCTGTGCGTGGTTATCAAAGAGACCCTCAACAATCGCTTCGCAGCAGCGGGGCCCCTGGCTACTGGAGCTATCATGTGATGAATCAGCTGATTTCACGTGGAATAGCTACATTAGAAATCTAAGCCATGCTATTAGGGGCCCATGTTAAACTCTGAAAGGAATACAGTCGGTGTGGTTGCTTGTTAACAGCAATTAATCCAGGCAGATCACTTGAAACAAGCACAGAATCTCAGTCAGCGACTGTGTAATTACAGTGTCAGGTGCAGCTAGCATTAGCATTATAACGGTAACTACTAGTTACGTTGTTATACTCCTACAATGAAATGGCATTATACACGGTATAATAATCCAACGTTTCAGGGCTGCAGTGTGTCAAGTAGCTAAAGTTAATATCCATTTAATTGTGGTGACTAAGTAGCGGCTGCTTCAAACCCAGGGAATGCAGGCTATTCAGCTAATGCTAACGACTGTATTGGCCCTGCGGCTAACGTTATCTACTTCATCACGTTAACGTTAGCTAGCTGGACATGGCAACGCATCCATCTGTTTTCAGGATATTTTGACACAGTAGTATTAACTGAGCCGGATTCAGAAGCTTTCTAAACATGAATGAAAAGTGTACATTTCTTACCTTTAATCCCAGCCATTTCTCCTGGACAAAAGCTCGACACACAGCCCTGACGAATGACAACAGTGCCCCCCTCCTCGGCTGTCGAGTCGGACCGAACCTCCAACCTTGCCTGTGGTGCTACCTTCCAGTGCCACCGGAAATATCATAATTATGACCTCGCCACGCAAGAAAATTTACTTAGCCTACAAGAGGAACGGAGAAATATTATCAACAGAAATCTATTTCAAATATCAAAAGTAAACCACTGCTTCTCACAGTGGTATAGTAGTATTAGTTTGTTAATATCGACGTATAAATATGTAATAAGTAGTGTAATTAGTAGATCATCGGGGTTGAGCTGATTTTAGCTACTGTATATACTGTTGTTATATTTAAAAGAAATTCTCTTAACTATTCATGTTATATATGTAAAATATTAACTTACAAAATGCTGTGGATTCAAAAGCACATTTTCTGCTCTAAAATATAGTTAAGTATATCCCTGTCAAGTATATCCATGTCATTTCTCAAATAAAGGCAAAAATGTTGCAAAATTTAATCTCAAAAACGTAAATCTTGGATATGAACTCTGACTTCAGTGCGTATTAGTAACTGCTGCAGTACAACAAATCCGCCTTCTACGGTAGATCTTCGGCAGACGAACTTTATAGGAGGGCTGTGAAGGCATCATTTGCCTGTATCACTGCTGAGTGAGAAACCATATAGCTATCTTATATTTCCAAAATATTATTAACATTAAAGCAACGTTTTAAATAAGCGGTAATCGTCGGTTTGTGATTTTAATTTATTTCAAAAATAAATAAATACAATCTTTGTTAACCCGGAAGTGTACATCTTGTACTTCCGCAGTTCCATGAGCCCATTCAGCGAAGATGGCGAGCGCAGGGATCTCGGTCGCTTCGCTGTGGACTGAAGTGAACCGCTGTGGACAGAATGGCGACTACACAAGAGCCCTGAAAGCTCTGACTAAAAGTAGGAATTCATATCTGTCATTGTTGGTCTCAAACGTAATCCGAGCTTTGGTCTGACATTGGACAGGCGCCCCGTTTCTTCTGCCTCGAACCGAGTCCGCTAGCTAAGCTAGTGCCATCTGCATGACCAGCTGTTAGCATGTGACGAGGCTAACGGTAGTTAGCTACGTGTTAGGTCTCACAAACAGCGGCTTAGTTTTCTATACCAAACATTTGTTCATGAACGTATACGTAAGCGATGTCACTACAAAGCTAGCTGGTCTATGTGGGTTTTGTCTGTCGGAATAAAATACTGTTTTGCCCCATCATGCGCCGTCCTGATTAGTGACGTGTCCCTAGCCTTGTAGCTAACTTATCATGGTGGGCAGCTAATCAGCTTTCAGTCAGCGGTCAACAAACAGTTCGACACGCTTAGTTGATTCTTCTATTTATAATTCTGTTTTCACTCAATACTATGTTTTTCTTCAGTCGGTGTTACTAATGAGGGTTCTGCCATGTGTTTCCTCTTCTGTCGCAGTTTTGCACGAAAACAGGGATGATGTGACGGCCCTTCACTGTAAAATCGTTTGCCTTATTCAGAATGGCAGCTTCAAAGAGGCGCTGAATGTCATGAACACCCATTCAAAGGTGCTCGGCAGGTGAGCAGCTGACTGAGTGGTTATTCCCACATTTTGCCCATTTATACTGTAGAATAAATGATTTATTGAATTCTCAAGTTTTAATTTGAGAGCTCAGTCTTCTACAAAAGCCTTTCGAAGTGCTGCACAGCGAATTAAATAATAGAAAATAAGCTGTGCTCACACACAAACACAAACTACACTCCACTCGATTACATGAATTTTGCTCTTAAACCAACACAATGTATTTACAAACCTTAAGTCAGCTAAAAGGCTGTTCCATTCTGTAGCATCATAAACACTGGAGCTCTATTTGATGTGATCAAATTGAAAGAAATTCTCAACACATTAATTCTTAATGACAAGGAGCAGTAGTTGCAGCCCTGTTTGATACAAAGCAATGCCATTTGTTCAACTAAACACAGAGCTTTACACATACAACTGACAGATTACTTGCTGCATGTCGTATTGAAGGCATCGTGTCCCCATTAGAATCATTTTTATTTCTCTTCCTTCTCAGTGAGGTCTTGTTCGAGAAGGCATACTGTGAGTACCGACTGAACAGAGTGGAAAGTTCCCTGAAGACCATTGAAGGTGCTCCTGAACAGACAGACAAGCTGAAGGAGCTCTACGGTCAAGTGGTAAGTCTGATTGACCAGGAAATAAATCACATTATTGCTGCATGCTTTTGATTCGTAAGGAAGCTCGTCTTCCTGCCCACCCCCCTTGTTGATGCGGCGCATCGCACAAGAGCACAAGATTTGTCCATAAGATCTGGGATATGAGCTCTGACACGTTTGGCTCAAAGCTGCTGAATATTAATGGTGTAGTATCGTTTCTCTGATTCTCATCATGTAACATTTGACAAAGTTCCTATAAAATACAAGAACTTTTGAAACAGCATTTGGGCAATGATGAGACACTGAAGCGGTCCTTTGAAACCTGACGTCACTGCTGTGATCAGTGATCAATAGATCAGAAACATGGAGTTCAGTGAATATGCTGTATTGGCATCAGTGTAGGTTACAGGTGTGTCATCAGCAGACAGGTGATTAACCTCTAAACTGTCAGCTTAATATTTTGGATTTTTTTCTACTCTCAACATGAAACTGTTTGTGTTGTTTGACATCGTTTTGAGATTATAAAGGCTTCTGCTGATTGGAGCCGTCTCTCCTTTCCTTGCCCAGCTGTACAGACTGGAGCGCTACGATGAGTGCAAGTCGGTCTACACAGATCTGATCAGGAACTCCCAGGATGAGTACGAGGAGGAGAGGAAGACCAACCTGGCCGCTGTGGTGGCTTCTATGAGTCAGTGGGAGAAAGCTCCGTTGGTAAGCACCCCTACAGAATTTACATGTTTGGCTTTTTGATGCCACTGTTGTCATGTGTTGTGTGTCTGTATGCTTTTCTGTGTTTTATGTTCCAGTATTGAACAATAAAACTTGTCATGAGCAGTTTAAACTGATTGCAAGGTTAGATTCAAACTCAGATAACGTGTTATATTTTGTTCTGCAGGAGGATCTGGGTCTTCCCGAGTCTACGTATGAGCTGTGTTACAATGCTGCCTGTGCTCTGATTGGCCAAGGACAGCTTACAGAGGCCCTCAATAAGCTACGACAAGCAGAGGGTCAGTCCCGCTCTGTTCTGCCTCCTGTCAAGTTGCTGTTTTGTAATTTGACTTTAACTGACTGTTTTCTTTCACAGAGCTTTGCAGAGTCTCACTGGCTGATGATTCTGTGAGTGCTGCTTTGTTTTTCTCAGACATTTAAGCACGATTCAAGCGTTCATCAACAGTTACAGAAGGGATTGTTGTTATTTTTTTATGTGTTCAGTGAAGTCGTAGTGAACAACAACCAGAATGCTCAGTTGCCAGAAATAGTCCCAGTAAAGTTTGGGATTTTGAAATTGATCTTTGTTGGAGAAAATATTGACATCAGAAGAAATTACAGATTGATCAAGTGTGAATTATTAAGGTGTTTCTGTTCTTAGTAAAGATGCAGCTACACCCATACTGAAGCGTCCTCCAGCTGGTGGAGTTCTGCTTTTCCCGGGACTCACTGTCATTGCTGGTTTGTCCCTTTCAGGACGTGACTGAGGAGGACATCGAGTCAGAGCTGGCCGTCATCCACTCTCAGATGGCGTACGTCATGCAGTTACAAGGTCGGACAGACGAGGCGCTGCAGCTCTACAACCAGGTCATCAAGCTGAAGTGAGTGCCAGGTTCATCACATTTAATTTACTCCCACAAGCAGATGAAGAGAAAGTCACACGGGTTGAATCAGTGTTGTCGTGTATCTGTGCCAGAAACAGTCAGTCCAGTTAGTGTGTCAGCAGTGCAGATGGCAAGTAGATATTCTATAATATGCTTTTAATTACAGACCGTCAGATGTGGGCTTGCTTGCTGTGACTGCCAACAATATCATCACAATAAACAAGGTGGGTGTATGACAGTCTGACCAAGCTGAATGTTTCCTCATAAAAGTATAATCGTGCTTCCAGCTGAGCCAAGTCCAAAATCCTGAGTGTAACACACTGCAGCGAGTCTGCCGTCCACCCACAGGTGTGACAAAACAAATCCAACTTGTTTAAGTGTTTTCATTGAAGCTCTTTCTGTTTTCACAGGACCAAAATGTGTTTGACTCCAAGAAAAAGGTGAAACTGACAAACGCTGAAGGTGTTGAATACAAGCTGGCGAAGAAGCAGCTGCAAGCCATCGACCTGAACAAAGCCCTGCTGGCCATGTACACCAACCAGGTACTGTTGAATCAGATGAGGAGGGCACATTCACTCACTGAGATTTCATCACTGATCACGGTTTCTTTGCTGTTCGCGTCAACAGGCTGACCAGTGCAGGAAGCTGTCCTCCAGTCTTCAGTCTCAGAATCCGGGTCACCCGCGGCCGGTCCTCATCCAGGTCGCTCAGCTGTGCAGGGAGAAGCAGCACGGCCGGGCCATAGAGCTGCTCCAGGTAGACACGCCCAGCACGGCTGGTTTTCAGTCTGAGTCCCATCGAAAAAACAAACAAAATCCTCCTTTAAAACAGCCAACAAATGACTTTACAGTTAGCCGCACACACTCTCATGTCACACATCTTTGCTGTGGCTTTGAGTTGTTTTTAGGCTGATTTGCTGTTGTGTCCACTGTCTGTAGCTCTAAAAAAGAAGCACAATGTGCATTTTCTTTACATGCTCACAGACTGTTCTGTTGTTTTCCAGCAATTCTCAGATCAGCATCCAGAGAGTGCATCTGGCATCAAACTGACGATGGCACAGCTCTATCTAGTCCAAGGTACTGAAAGGTTTTTGCGCTGATCACAGAAGCTACAGGTTCATTATGTGTCATCGTTCTACAGCGCAGGGTCGGACAAGAAGAGGGGTGTCATGCCTTTAGGCTACTCACAAAAGAAAAGTTAGAGAAATGCTGGATGTCTTTTACTTCTGCTGAAAACGTCCTCGTTTCCAGCTAATAAACAAATATTCTTTATTTAACTGAGTAGTTTGTTTTCACGTAATCATTGAAGAACAAGAAGACAGTTTTAACTAACATTGGCTGTTGGTGTTACAATGATCTGCTTTTGGAGGACTTGAATTATTATTATTTTGAATCCTCAGGTCATGTAACAAAAGCTTGTGATGTCCTGAGGTCCATTGAAGAGTTCAAGCACAAATCAGGGATGGTGAGTCTGAAGTGAAAGTTCGTGTTTGTCTCGGTCGTAGTAACTGTGTAAAGTCTTTGATTTAGCTTCAGCGCTCTCTCCACGACTCATCTAGACTCACTGACTCCTCAGGTTTCAGCTCTGGTCACGATGTATTCCCATGAAGAAGACATTGACAGCGCTATCGACGTTTTCAAACAAGCTATTGAGCACTACCAGTCTGAACAGGTTCGTGTCCAGTGTTTCACTGTCACCATTTGCTGTTTCAGTGTCTGTTTCCTGGTTTAAAAATTCTCTGGTGATGCATTTCATCATTACTGTGTTTGGAGTAAACAGAAACAGAACTCGTAGCTAACACAGGCAGCGAAAGCTAAGGACAGAAAGTCAAAATGTTCCAGCAGAACATTCAGGGAACGTACTCTGACTGTTTGACTGACGGGTAATCTGCAGGAGGTGCGGTGCAGAAACATTCCCTCAGCTTCGCGGACAAAAGTCAAAGACGGAGTCAAATTTAAAACAAATCTTGCCGATCGCCACCTGTGGTTAAAGCTGTGGGCCGTACTTTAATGTGACAAGACAAGCCAACGCATGAGCTCGTGTGTGATATCTGAACATGTTTCCACTGTGTAACGGCCCCGCTCTCCTCCTCAGCCCGGATCTGCTGCACACTTGGCACTGGTACGAGAAGCTGCCAATTTCAAACTGAAGTACGGACGGAAAAAAGAAGCCATTAGTGATCTGGAGCAGCTGTGGAAGTGAGTTACGGCCCCGAAATGCACTCAGATTGAACATGTGTGGAGTGTTTGAGGAAAAAAGACACGTAATGTGCTCCTTAGAGGTTATCTCACAGCTGCTGTTTCTGCTTTCTGTTCACTCTTCTTGCCGGCTTGATGTCAAGCAGCTCAACTCTTTGTCCAGTTCTTAAACTGCTTGATAAACATCATCACAAGGTGCTTTTAGAGCAGGAAAAACAGCGATTATGAAAGCAGAAAATGAGCTCACTGTGAAGGAAAAAGCATTTATTCATTTACAAAATCACGCAGCACGTCTGTGAGTGGATGAACGACCTTTAACCTCTCCATATGTATGTGTTAGTGTGTTGCTGCAGTTCCTTCTTTTACGACAATGAAGCTTGATTTTCATTTTTCTGGAAACAGGCAGAACACCAACGACATCCACACACTGGCACAGCTCATCTCGGCGTATTCTCTGGTGGACACGGACAAAGCCAAATCGTATCCTTTGACCTTCTGAAGTGATCAGAGCTGAAAGTTTGACTTTTTGAGTACCTGGCTTCTGTTTTGGAAACACAATCATTTCAGGTATTCAAGCAAAAAACTAAATATTCTCCGATTTAGCTTCTCAAAAGTGAGGATTTTCTTGATCCAAAGGATTTTGTTTTGCTCTGGGAAATCATAATCTGTCATTTCATAGACAAAAGACTTAACAGCTTCACTGTGAAAATAATTGGCAGGTTAATTCATAATGAAGTGGTTAGTTGAAGCCCTTCAGAACAGAACCGCAGATGTTGTTGATCCAGATTTGGATGCACTGTTGAGTATTTTGATGCTAACTGCAGAGAATGGACTCTGTCTGACTTTCGATGGTGCATATGAAGGTGGAAGTTTTAAAGCAAACAGTGCCTCCTTAGCATTCCTCTGCAGCCTCAGCAAACACCTTCCATCCGCAGACACGATGGCCTTCAACGTGGACGTGGACGAGCTGGAGAACTCCCACGGAGCGACCTACGTCAGGAAAAAAGCGGCGAAGGTCACAGGAGAAAACCTCCCCAAAGAACAAGGGTAAACCTGCATCCACCTCCTCCACTTCATGGTGTTCAGGACATTTTCTACGTTTAAACACACGTTCTGGAGTCGACAGTGTGTTGAGCAGAGAGGGGAGAGTGAGCTCAGGTACGCTTTCACCTGCTTTACGCTAATACGGCTGCTTTTTCTTTACAGTGAAGGGGAGATCAAAAAGAAGAGGAAGAAGAAGAAAGGTATGTCATCCATCACATGCTGACTGTGGGACAGAAAATAACATGTAAAACAAATAACTGATGTTCAAAAAGTCTGCACATTTGTGACCATTTGTGGTGTCTGTGGACCAGCAGTCGGCGTTTCTTCTTACACAGTCGATGACGTGTTTCTCACTGACGCTTTAAAGATTTACTCCCACTGTGCTGAGCTGCTTTCACCTCCTCTGACTCCCTCTGATTCTCTTTTTAGGCAAACTGCCCAAAAACTGCGACCCCAAAGCGACCCCTGACCCCGAGAGGTGGCTGCCCATGAGGGAGCGCTCCTACTACAGAGGCAAGAAGAAGGGGAAGAAGAAGGAGCAAATCGGAAAAGGCACACAGGGAGCGACGGCGGGAGCGTCGGCCGAGCTGTGAGTAACCAGAGTCGTCTGGAAGCGGTTTCCTCTCATTGGAATCTAATAATCAACTGCACTAATGGAGGAAAAGCACCTGAGATTGTCCTTTTGTTGCTCTGCCAACGAGTCCTCAGCGGAGGAGTCCAGCTGCTGTGCAGGAGAAGCAGCTCGAGTGTCATTCAGGCCAAAACCCAAATTATTCTCAGTCTCAGAGAGTAGAAGTCCAGTCAGTAATCAGTGTGTCTGAGCCAGTAGCAGCTGCTGAGGGTTTTGTTTTAATGTAAAATGTCTTTCAGAATTACTCATCATTTTTACCTGAATTTGATAAAAATCACAGAAACCCTCTGCAGGGAAAGGATGCCGGACTTTCCGCCACAGATGACGTTTTTTGAGTTGCACAGTAATATTTCCACAGAGCTGAAAAATAGTCCGTTTTTCTATTAGATGACTGATAATTGGCTCATTTTGTTTATTCCTCTGTTCCAGGGATGCCAGCAAGACGGCCAGTAGCCCCCCCACCTCCCCCAGGCCGGGGTCTGCATCCGGCTCATCTACGGCGCCCGCCAGCAACGTGGTCCCGCCCCGACAGCAGAAACCCGCAGCATCAGGGGCCACGCGCAAAAAGGCACCACAGAAGAAGAAGAAGGGAGGCAAAGGAGGCTGGTAGTCAGAGGGAGGCAACACGTGAGGCGGGGGGGTGGGGGGGGGGGGCATAAGATCCACTGATGTCTGTGTGGCCGAGGCGTCGCCAACAAATCAGAAGCTTTTCTCTTTTTTACGTTTCAAGTTCAGTTTACTTTTCGTTCTGGCCGTGAAACCAAAAGTTCCCCTTTGCTCCTCTTACTCATTCATTTGTTTTCAACGTCCACAAGAGAGAATATTTAAAGGACAGCTCCCCGGAAATTCACTTTTTGTTGCTCTGCAAAGGCAGATGGTTTCTGTAAGGGTTTCTGCTTTGACGGATGGAAATGCGCCTTTTCACCTGGAATCACCTGTTTTGTTCTGTCATTATACGCCAAATGGACATCTGTAGAACTTTATAATGAAATATAAAAATTGATTTCCAGGTGATTCAGCCAACAGTTTGAATTAAATCCTTAAAGTCACATCCTGAGACTTTACATCCTCATTTAGGTTTAAGCACAGATCACGTCCAACAGTTCGGAAAATAAACTGCTTTTGCAAGTTGACTCAAAGTTCAGTTTTGGGAGACGTCTTTCATGTTTCTCGGGTCTGAGTGTTAGAGCTTCACACTCCGGCTGTTTGCTTCATGTTTCCTTAAACTGTCCGTCTACTTTCAATCAGCTGATTCAATGTTAAAGAATTATTTATTTTTCAGTCCCTGTGTTGGTCTAAATTCAAGCAAAAGAATTTTAATCCTTGAATTACGTTTTATCAGGTGCATGCTTCAGGAAATGAACGACCACACAGGTGCCCCGTTTTGTTAAGTCTTAATAAAACTCTTCACAGCGACGTGCGAGCCCTGTGTTTCCTGTAACTGTGTTTCCAAGTGCAGCTCGTGAACTGCACTTGGATCAGTGGAGAGATTTCATTTGCATTAGCTCATGCTTGGTTTTGGCAGTAGAGCTGAATTTCATCCACTTGTTCGGGTAAAAGGGGACATAAGTGCTCTTTTTCTTTTTTTGGTAAGATAGTTTTTAACATAATATCTTGGCAAGTTGAGCTTTAAACACAGAGCAGGACTCCTCTGGAACATGTGGAGCCCCCTGGTGGTCACACAGTAAACTGATCCAAGTAAAACTTTCAGAATAAAAGCAGGTAACAAAATACCTCCTGGTCTTAAACTCTAACTGATAATTAGCTTGGTTGATCAATCTGAGGAATTATTGGAATAAGAAAAATTATTTCTTATCTTCTCACATCTGTTTTAGCTGTTGTTCTTGAGTAAATCCTCTTAAAGATGTAAAAAAAAAAAAAAAATTATTATCAATATCCACATTCCAACTGGAAGTTGAAGTTCAGTTTACAACTTTTGAAGATGACCTGCTGCGACAGGAGGAGCCTCGGCCTCGTGTCTTCACCCTCGTCAAACCGGAACTTTCTCTCATCTTCATCTTTGTTGTCCCTGAAGGAACTTGTGTGAGCAGCCAGTTCATGAGTCACACATCACAAAGAAGAAAACAGGTAACTTTGCTTTCCTCCCCTCATGGAAAACTGGATTTATGAGACCTCTGAAAACACTTAAATCATCCTCAGCTGTGACCGCAGACATGATTTATTTATAATGTTTAGAAGCATAAACAGGTTCATTTATACACATTTTGGTTTGTGCAGCACACATGATACATGTTTTAGTGGTATCAATGTTTTTTCTTACTTTAATTAATCTGTGCTTTATTACGGGGCCTAAATAATTTCCTCAGCTGATTAACGTTTCATGTTCACAGTACTTTGAGGGCTCCTGTCAGCTCAGGGCTCCGTCCACTTGTGGCTTTTGTTCTTTGCCAATTTGCCGGTGACGAGCTTCACCTGCCCAGAATCTGTGCAGAACCCCATCAGACTTCAGACAAGCAGTTTGAGAGCTTCAGTGTTTGTTTTCAGGATGCCTCGCTTGCAGCCTTTTTACTCCGAATTCTTCTACAGTCCTCTGACAGAAGACGTGGAGGAGCTGCTGGCTCGTTTCCAGCAGACTGACTCAGTACGGTTTGAGCACTTCTCAGCCATCTGGAGGGAGATGGGGTTCTCAGATGTCTTCCTGGGTATCACCCGTGTAGGTGAGCTGAAGAGATTCTGCAGAATAACGTTGGCCACAGCCATGAAGTACTTCCTGCCTCCGTACAGCTACCAGATTCGCGTAGGAGGCCTGTATTTGATGTTTGGTTTTTACCACACACAGCTCACCGTTCCACCTGTGATGATCAGACTCCCCCTGCGGGACTGGGCTCATGTTGATAAGTTTCTCAAGGACTCTGTGGAATCTGGACATCAGGATGTTGTTTACATATATCAGAAGCTTGCTGCAGCCAAAGCCATAAACTACACCGCCATGCCACATTTTCTCACCTTCCAGAAGCAGAGGAAGCCAAAGACTGAACCTGTGTGTGCAGAGTTTCTTGGGAGGACCACAGCTGTTCAGGAGCTCCTCGCTTCAGACGTCCTGGAGGAGATGAACAACATCCAGAGCTACTACGAGAAGGTGAAGGAGGGCACGGGGGAGGTCAGCGCCCAGATCACCATGATCCATCACGACTTAGGCGGCCGCCTGAAAGACTGCATGTCAGAGTTCATCAGCTGGCAGCACAAGACTTTCTCACAGGACAGCAAAGACAAGAACTCTGATGATGATGATGATGAGAAGCCAGCTGAGGCCAAGTCCAGCAGCAGCAGGGCCCGGCTCCTGTCCTCCATCAAGCAGAAGAGCTACAGAAACTTCCAGCGGGCGTCCAAGTCCAGGAGGCACCGCCAGGCCGACACAGTAGAATCCTCCAGCTCGGGGGTGGAGGAGGCAGTGCAGCGGAAGAGGCCGCCCTCGCTGCGGGCTCGGACCTGGAAGACTCTCGGGAAGAAGGAGGAGGAGGAGAGCATGCTCCAGGCCTGGCTCCTGAGTGCCCCCGAGCAGCAGGAGAAGGTGCCGGTGAAGAGGGTCTCCCACGTAACACTTGTCAAACCATGATGGGAAGGGAGGAAGGAGGACTTTGTTTTGGTTCCTCTGCGTTAAACCAAGGTCCCTTCAAATGATCCTTTCATTTGATGAACAGTTTGGTTTCAGCTGAACTGAAATCCTTTGTTAATAAATGTGTTTTGTAAGCATCTCAACATCTTGTTTTCACTCCTAAATTTGCTTGTTTGAGTCAAGAAAATGTGAGTCCAGCTCAGAAGATCACGCTTAGTGGAACACAGACTGGTGTAATATGTAATTATAAAATACTGTGACATTCAGATGTGTTTAAAGAGGTTTTGCTGGTATTTTTTTTAGTCAACAGTCACGCTTTTCTTTTTAATATATAATTGATTAATGTGTTTTTGTTGCAACAAAATCCTCTTAAGCCTTAAATGCACTTAAACACGATAAAGTTGATCTTAACGGCACAGAGAGAAAAACGAACTTGAAACTTGAAAATGTTCCTTTGTGATTATATTTCCCAGCCAAAATTAACTAAATTACGAATAATACAACTGTGCAGTAGTACAAAAACACTGCATTTTATTATTCAGATTTTTTTCTTGGAGAAACTGAGCCATCCTGTTTCAAGACCATAGTATTTTTAGTCAAATCCATTGTGCTGTGATAAAGTAAGTCTAAATCTCATTAACATTTCATTTGGTTGATGCTGATTTGGAAAGTGTGAATCAAGTCTGGTTAAAGATTATTATTCATATCCGTTCTTATGTAGTAACGGAACGCTTTTTTTTCTTCTAGAGTTCAAACTATCATATCAAAATATGGTGGCGATTATGGCGCCATCAAGCGGTGAGATTCTAATACTGCATCAACAAAAACAGCCCGGAAATGCCTCGTGGAGACGTTCCTCCAGCTTCCTGTTTGGTAATCCACTTGTTGAGGAGGACGAAGAGGTTAGAAACTTCAAAAATTAGCAGAAGTCGAACCATGGAGGAGACGAACGGGTAGAAAAAAGCGTCAGTCAGGAAAACAAAAGCCAGCGTCTGAGCGCCATGTTTCGCCTGAGAGAAGCCGGTATCCTCGGGGCCTCCGTCGCTTTGGCGGGGGGAGTCGCCTATCTTGTCTGGAAATACGCGTCCTCCTCCGGGGAGAAGAAGCCTGGCGCAAGGCCGACTCAAGACGGTAAAAGAGCTGGAGGAGAAGGAAAGGGAGAGGAGGAGGAGAGAGGAGAGGCGGCCGAACAAACTGTCGTGGTCGCTGCTGAAGCTCAGAAAGCATCAGAGGTAAAACGTTACCTTTACTGGACACACCTTCCAGAAAACCGTTGGTGGAGTCCGTATGTACTCCTAAAAAAGCGTAGAAGAAGAGACATTTTTAACGTTACACCCAAAATACACTGGATTACAGAGCAACTCTAGAAGATAATGTGTGTTTTAAGTTTGTTTTTACTATAAGCATTCTTCAGAGTTTACGAACTCCTAACAAAACCAGATAAATGCCTTTATTTTCATGGTTAAAACAGCAACAAGTTCAAGCAAGCTCTCTGGGGGTTGCTGCAGGGAATTGTGGGAAATGTAGGACTGACTTAAATAGCTAGATTAGAAGTGAAACGAGTAATCGTGTCGTCGAGCCTCTCAAATGTGATAAAATAAATAAATAAATGAATAAATAATCTGTTTTTCTTAGTTTTCTGTAACTGTTAATTGAATATTTTGGGCGTCAAGCAATGTGAAGACACCACCTGGACTCTGGGAAACTGTGATGGACATTTTTGACTCAAGAAGGAACTGATTCGTTTTTGTGGTCGAAGGTCAAAGGTCACTGTGAGCCCACACAGCACATTTTTGGCCATAACTCAAGAATTCATAAGCTAATTGTGACAAAATTTCACTCAAATGTCTCAGAGGATAAAATGAAGTGATGACATTTCCAAAAGGTCAAAGGTCAGCCTCACTGTGACATTGTAATGTTCTGCAGAAACACTTTTGTGGCTGTTATTAAGCACCAGCGCTCTGGAACAGAAGGGCAGATTGTGACCGTATTTCACATTTGGTCAGATGCTCAACTGGTGACTCTAATCTTGAAACTGCTGATTGTTTGGATCTTCTGTGCTGTCGGGTTGAAGACGTGTGTGAAGCGTCCACGTTTTACGGTTCGTAGCTTCTTAGCAGCAGCATATTTGAAGCGTTGTACCTTTAATTCAATTCCTTCAGTCTTCACTACATATATTATCAGAGTCTGGACAGATGGTGGAGGTGTACAACCATGAGGCGGTTTATGTTTTTGCTGGACTGTTTTGTATCAGGGTGAAATTAAATATCTTCTGTGTGTGCTGCAGTCCAGGCCTGTGGAGTCAGCCGGGACACAGGTGCTGGTCCTCGGTCTGGATGGAGCCGGAAAGACCAGCCTGCTGCACTGCTTGGCCACCGGCAGCCCAGAGCAGGACATGCATCCAACACAGGGCTTCAACGCCGTCTCCATCAACAGAGACGACCTGCACATCGAGTTCTTAGAAAGTGAGTTTGAGCTCTTATTCACGTCTGAACTGGTTCACAGGGAGTGCTTGAAGTGGATGAGTTTGAGCAGTGAGTCAGTGTCTCAGCTGTCTGTCTGTCCATCTGTCTGTCTGTCAGTTGGAGGTAAGGAGGAGCTGCGGCCGTACTGGCAGAGGTACATGTCCAAAGCTATTTTGCTGGTGTTCGTGGTCGACTCCTCCAACGCGGAGCTCTTCCCCCTCGCTAAGAGGCATTTACACGAGCTGCTGGCCTCTGACCCCCGCCTGCCTTTAATGGTACTGGCCAACAAACAGGTGAGCTTGACAGAAACACACTCCAGACTGGAAGAACCCAGAACGCTTAAGACTTTGAATGCAGCTTCAGTTTGTGTTCGGCTGCAGCTGCTGATCACTTTTAAAATGTCTCGTTTTGTCTCATCAGAACTCTTGAACCCAAATACATTTAGTTATTATTCACTGTGATCAGACTTCGACTTGCATTTGATGATGTTTTTTCCTCCCACGTGTCTCTTGTCTCACGTTTGCAGGACCTTCCGGGAGCCCGCAGCATCACCGACCTCCATGACGCTCTGTCTCTGTCCGAGGTCGGAGAGCGCCGCTTGTTCCTCATCGGCACCCATGTGAAGAAGGGAGACGCGGAGCTCAGCTCGGGTGTTCAGGACGCTCAAGACCTGATCATCCAGATGGTTTGTGACGGCAGATAAAACACTGAGTGATCGCCACTTAACCCTGTGTTTTTCTAATGAATTCATAGGCTCTTTGCACCTTTTCACTTAAGTCTTTTCACCACAGCAGACTGAATGGAAGGCTTTTATTTATTTATGAGGGAATGTAAACTTTTTTCTTGTTTTGGTGTGGTATAGGTATAAAATTCTGGGTGTTTCTGTATAAAACTCCACTGACTTTGAAAAGCATTTCTTTGTTTCACTGTTACTAAATGATGATGTTAATTTTCATTGGCTTCACCAAAGATTTATTTCCTTTTCATCCAAGCAGCGACTTCAGTCAGTGCAGCCATAAATGTCACCGTGTGCTTCTTTGTCCTGTTCTCATTTAGTATGTAAACACAGCAGAAGCACTTTGTGTGCTGCCTTCAGGTTTTATTGTCAGACGGTTCAAAATCAGTATATTTCAGGGTGTAGATGCGCTCAGGCGTCCTGTGTAGCTGCTAGCTTGCAGTCAGCATCGCACACAGATTTTTGTCCTCACAGCCAGCTGTTATTTTTCTCATTTGGACTTTTTCCCATGGTCCACACAATATTTAATACCTCGACAGGAAGATTGAAAGCTAATATGAACCCGTCATATCAACAAAGTGAGGCTCCTGCTCACGTTCATCTCCTCCGTTCGCTTACTGTTCGGCCAGTTCGTGGTTCAGAATTTCAAAGCAGGATGTAAGCAGGCTCTGCCGTGTTCAGGTCAGTGACTGTATGTGATTTCTGGATATCAAACATTTTTCAGACAATGACCTCTTTCTGCCATTTGGGGTCGCCAACAGGCAAACTTGACTCTCCAGTTGTTGAGTGAATGAATGGTTGTTAAATGAAGCAGGTGGAGATCCTGACACCTGACACACAGTATGAACAGAGCCTTCCAGCTTCATGTATTCTTATAAACATGATTTTCTTACTTAATTAAATTGTTTCCACTAAACTGATGGTGTGACATGTTGTTCTTTCTTTGTAATTGTGAGAATTGAATCCACATTCAGTCCCTCCACCCATCAGGACACCCTGCGGTGCCACAGTCATGGTTAAAACTAATGAAAAGAGCTTATCCGGGAGCGCAGGCTGACTTCTCAAGTGGAAAAAGGCCTCGTCTTAACATAGACCCCGACGGCGTCTCTGCTGTCAGGCCATCGAAGTGTTTCTGTATCTGGAATCTGATCCAAACACAGCAGCTCTCCAGAAATACTGCAGCCGCCGCTGACCTCGACGTATCGCTTTCCTTTAAACACCCTGCGACGGAAGTCTTGAGACAGAGGGATGGATGGGTCGAGTGTGCGGACTCCAGTTTCAGGGAGTCCTCAGGTGTGGAGCTGGTCGCTAAGGACTCCCAGCTCCATAGCAACAGCAGGAGATCATCGTGACACCATCGACAGGCGGCAAGCCACATCCAGCCGCTGCCAGCCGAGATGGTGTCGGGGAAACAAGGTGAGTTTACCTGTTTTTTACGAGCGGCACGGCCTCGAAGTCGGCTCTTCTGTTTTCACTCTGATTTCTTTTGTTTTTGATTTCCTTGCAGGCCTTCGGCCCAGATTTGGTCCATCAAACAGGTGAAGTAATGAACACCTTTTTTAAGGATTTCTCACCTTTTCAGGTGCACAAGTTCAGATCATAATGGACACTTTGAAGTAGCAAATGAATATTTACCAGTGGTGCTTATTTTGTTACTTTGTTTCTATTTTTTTTAATTTCTATACAGCTATTCCATCATAATATATCACATGTGTAACAATGTACTCATCACCTATTTCACTGTTTATTTGTCACTTTTGGCTAACGTTACTCATCTATGAATTAACGTTTAGCTAACTATAAGTATATAGTAGAAATACTTATGAATAAACCTTTCAGCTTTTCTATAATCAATAACTCGGTGTATAATCCTCTCATCTGATTGGACAGAGGGCAGTGCATCAAACAACAAACAAAGTCATGTGATAATGTGAATTAAGTTTTGTCTTACGTTCTTTATTTGCTCATTACTGCACAACAAGTGTCGCTCTGCTTACTTTATTTCTGTCTCTTAGATTTTTTTTGGTCACTCTTCACTTGAACCTCCCTTTTTATTATTTATAAGCAGAAAATCAACATTGAATAAATGATCTATAATTCACTATAATGTAGTTGTAAGCAGATTTAGAGTCTTTAGGCATCTGTATGAAGTATTTTAGCTTATATGGTCTATAAACATGATGAACAGCACCTTTACACCGCTGCAATAATATAAAATATATCTTAATAGAAGTTACAATAGTTGAAAATACTGTACGTTAATAAACTTCAAATGTCCTTAAATCTGCTTATAATACATTATAATGTGCTATAAGAATTTATTCTACATTTATATAAAGTCTAAAAGCCGTCGTTTCTCTTCCAGTCGGTCCTCTCATGAAAATGTTTGGCGCTCAGATAAACTCCGACAGTTGTGTCTTTGAGATTGATTAGAGGCCACAGTGAGGTTTAGAGTTCCGAGCCAACTTTTTAACTGAAGAGTGAGACCAGACTTTGGATGTCACAGCTCCGCCAGAAGGAAGAAAACCCTCAGCAGAGACCCACGGAGTGATTGCATGTTCCCCCCGAGCCCAAAGTCTCTGAATTACACTCGTATTTAAGGCTGATTTTGGGGAATGGTATGTTTTGGGGTTTTTTGCAGAATCTTAGATCTGGCGCAGCACAAAACCTCAAAAACTGTTTGGGCCACGACTCCTTGGTGAGTAGCTGAGTCACACTAAGTTCTCCCTCTTCTCTCTGTCTGATAGCGCATGAACTCATCATCACATGAACTCATCATCACACGAACTCCTCATCACAGTGGCCCCTGCTCATCGGTGTTTGCAGGACCAGCTCTGTTTGATCTGTCACATTATAGGAAATCACATATTTGTTCATTGATCCAGTTTGAAATCGAGTCAAGCCTTCAGGAGCCTCTGTGGTCAGTGTTTCCTGACTTGAGTGCAGTTTTTCTAAACTGCATAATTAAAGGCAGATGTCTGGCACGCTTTGAATGCTTGAAAGGGCGAAATAATGAGGAAATGAACAGAGGTCACGTTTGATTGAGAGTATCTTTCTTTCATTCGCCTGCTTGGAAAATATTTATTCTGCTTCTGCACCAACATTTTCACGATGGCGTCTCCTCATCGGAAACTCCATCTTTTCATTGATCAGTGAGAGGCCGAGCTGGGGCAACCAGGAGCCAGTATGGCCCATCTCCACTTCAGCGCTCGGAGCCGTTCCAAGTGCAAGAATCCAATACCTGGCCAGGCACAAAGGAGACTTCTCAGCAAGGGAGGACCCCCGGAGGTAACTGCAGCCTGTCTGCACCCACAACATTATTGATGACTCTATCAAAAAGGCATGAGGAGGGGGGCTGCTTGTGTTCGCGCTCCAGCAGACTGTACACGAGCTTTTTATGTTGCGGTGCGTCAACATATTTGAGAAGATGTTTGCAAAGCTGAAGGGTAATGACTTGATGCTCTTTGGCACTGAGTTGATTCAGGAAATGCAAACTGCAAAGTGATGTTCAGGCCTGACGCCAGCCGCGTCCCGATCACAGCTGTCAGGATCAATGAGTGCACAGGAGGCCGTGGTGGTAGTTACAGCTGCAGAGGCTTTTATTTTGATGTTTGTTGTTCCCCTGCCTCAGCTGTCACATTAAAAGCACAGTAACATCCAGTGAAATTCAATCAGAAGCCCACGCAGGAAGTGCACCTCCCCGGACAAACACACTGTATTTACTGTCAGTGGAGATGACGTCGCCGGCTGCTTTGGCTCAAAGATTCATCACAGTGTGGACCAACTGTGAGAAGATGAGGCTGATGAAGGCTGCTGAATGCAAACATGATGTATACATCGGCTGGTTTTGAATTGATTAGTTGAATGCTGAACTAGGTTTGTGATAAATATAGCCTGATAATTAAACGTCTAATCGCATCACCGTGCAGTCTCGTCTGTTCCATTTTCTTAATTTCTAATCTGATTATGTGGCAGACCGTCTGCTCGAACTCCTCTAGTTTCCAAACACAGACTCAAATGTCACACTGGTGTAAAACCTCAGTAGCAATAGTGGAGAAATCACAGTGAGAATTTGCTGCTTTTTTGTTGCTTTACATCATGCAGTCTGCCTGTGGCGCTCAGCCCGGAGTCCACGGGTTCCCGCTGAAGATGCAAATCTAAAGTGAATCTGAAATGTATGCTTTCGCTTTAAATAAAGGCTCAGTTATACCTTCAAACCGCAGCAAACTGTTTTAAACCAGCGATATCCAAGTGCAGGGCTGTTTTCAGAGGGCGGAGCCAAAAACCAGAGACAGCACTTGTTAGGAGGATCAATTCATAGCTCATTTGGTATTTTATTGCTCAGGAGTGATTTGCAGAGATGATTCACTCTTTAAACATTTCACTACATATTTGACTGTTTGCTTAAAGAGCAAAACAATGAGTCAGACTGAGACTGTCAGCAGGGAGCATTTGGCCTTTTGTGTCACTCCTCTGTGTCAGCTAAGTGTTTAACAAACTTAAATGTTTTTGCGGTTGCAGACGATTTTCCACTCATACCTCCGCCATCAGCCACGCACTGACACTCCTCCATTGTTCTGCATCCCCCCTCCTGCTCCGTCCTTCTGCCTCAAGACATTCTTTTGTCCCAGCACAACATATAATGGATGTGGTAATGGCTTCCATTTTCCTGCAGGAAGGAGGAGGAGGAGGCGGCGAGCTTCTTCAGGAAAACCCAGCGTCCTTCCTTCCAGTACGAGCACATTGTCCGCTTGTCAACACCCAAAACAAGGAGGCGCAGCTCCCAGGAAGCCGGGTAAAAGCCTCATTAGACATCAGACAACCTGTAAGGTGAGGAGAGGTGGAGCTAAACCAAACAAACCCGAAGCAGTGATGGCGTTTAAGGTTGGCCTGTCACCTAACCGGCAGCTTTGAAGCTCAGCGAGCAGTGAAACAGATATGTTGGTGAGAGCTTGTTGTGGAGGTGGTGCACATCCACCCACTGAAATACAGGCCACAGGTGAACAGGCTCATTGGTAACAGGTGAGAGTATCATGATTGGGTATGAAAGGGACGTCCTGGAGAGGCTCAGCGAGGACGAAGCGAGGTTCATCACTTTGTGAACACACGATTGGATAAAGGATGTTACTGCGCGAGCTCAGGAACTCTTCAGAAAACTGCTGTCAGTAAACACAGTTTGTTTGTAAATGATTGAATCTGTTTTTATTCATGTTTTGCTCACAGTCCAGACTTTCTGGAATCAGGGCTGTGGTTTACAAACAGTAGAAGCACCGACAGGAAACGAGGGACAGAGAGATGTAAGAAAGGTTCCCTTCTGGACTCGATGACGGGATGTTTTGATTCTCGGTCACCTGTTAACCTCTGAGCCGCAGAGGCGCCATCGGCCATTGTTTAGCTTCATGTCAGCGTCTCGACTCGACAGCGTTTCAAAGTACAGTCAGGATGTGCTTCACGTCGAAACGGACTAAATCTGATGTCTAAAAAAAGACGTTTAAGTTAACGAAGGAGCTTTTTTCTCTCTTTGCTTTTGATAGATTTTGAGCTGAGGCGTTTGCTTGTTGGCGTCTCTTCTTTTATCACTTTTCTCACCTGCTGTTCTGACACTGAAATGATCAGCTGATTGCGTTTGGAAGAAAATGACTTGAGATAAAAAGTGAGAATCCATCGATTGATAGGAGGTTGCCCATCTTGGGGTCAGGAGCAAAAAACATTGCAGTTGAAGTGACTTGACATTTATTGGCTCCACCCTCTCAAATGTGAAGATCTTCCTGCATTCATATAACTTAAATTGAATTTATTAAATATTTGTCTGTTAATCAGATAAACAAGAAATCTGAAGACGTCCACGGGCTTTCTGGGAATTTGTCTTTGACTAATCAATGACTCAGTTAATCCAAAAATAAGAAAATACTTAGTAGTGGCAGTCCTAAATGTAGCTGAAGTAGGTAGAGGGCAGTGTTAGTTAGTTAGTAGTTGAACGAGTTTAAAGGTTTTCTTATTGTATTTTGATTATTGCTTCATCTTTTCTCCACTGACAGCTTTGTAAAACTTCTCATTGCTCCTTTAAGATAAAGTGTGCTCAGTGTGTTTCTGTTTTAGAGATTATGTCCACATCCAAAGCTTTTATTCTCTCTCAGGGCTCCACTTACAGCCCAAAGTTTAGAGCCGACTCGCTGCAGAATATAACATAACATACAGTTAAATATGAGAAGTTGAAGCGGAGGCTCGGGTCTCCACGCTGCATGAGGAAGCCGACGTTTGGACATCTGTTATTTCAGTGTCAGGCTGTGGGAGAGCGAGGAGCGGAGACAATAGAGCTTATTGTCCAAAGTTCAGGACCCCTGGGACGCCCGCAGACAGCCGCGGAAGTCTTTTTATAAATCCTGAACACCGCAGCGGAGCATGCTGAGGAGGGATGCATGCAGGCTTCCCTGAATTCAGCACACGAGATGAGTATTTGTTTTCAGGATCTAAATAGCAGACATGACATTGATTGCTGTTTCAGAACCAAAAGATAATCCTCACCAGCAGGCGAAAGCTGATCCTCTCATCTTGTTCCTCAAAAAGGAAACAACACAAAAAAAAAAGCTAAATAAATAAATAAACCAGGCAGCAGAAGCCGCGAGGCAGATAAATATCAAACGCTTCTCCCTCTAAAATTAGACACACGTCCTCTGAGAGGAAAGTGAAAGCTGCTTTTCACACAGACGAACAGCTCAATCAGAGAGCTCTCGTCCTTCTGCTGGTCCCACAGGCCTCCTCACACACCTCACTGCGACACAAACTGTCCCATCTGGCATGTCGAGGCCAAAGCCAGAGCTGCTGCGATCACCCTGCGGCTGCTGCAGCTCTCCAGACCCAAACGGGAGCATCCGGGCTTCCAGAGCAGCCGAGAGGTGAGATCCCAAAGCACAGACACACAGAGGAGAGCAGCAGGCGGCCTCATGTCGGCCTTGCCATTCAGCAGAGTAGATCTGCGACCCTGTGATCACAATCCTCACAGTCTGCTGGCGTTCAAGTGTCTGTAAAGGAGCGGACAACATGATGATACACTGTAGGATAATGCAAACACACCAGCCAGCAGGGAATTTACAATAATTCTTTAATATATCTGATTTTATTAGACCACTGCAAGCAATTCAGCCCATCAGCGAGGACTGTAACATTGAATTTACAGGCTGTCTGTTTGTGTTCCACAGAGCGTATCCGTCGTTTCCTCCGCGTCCAAGACGGCCCGAGCGTCTCAGCGCCTGGTCCAGCTGTCACTGCCCAAACTGAAGGAGAGCAACATCTGCTGGCAGCTCGGCCGCCCGGAGGAACCGATCTGGACTGTGAGAGCCTCCGCCATTCTGCTGCAGTTTGAGGATTCAGTGATTGTTGGATGAAACAGCAAAGTTTGGCCGTATGCTTGAAATCACAGTCAATTCAAATGTTTTCCAGCTGTTTGAAGCTGCTCTGCCATCAACTGTGGAGTCTCACATAATGAATTGTTCTGTCGGTTAATTGTGGAATTTTCCAATAATTTTCATCAGTCAACGAGTATTTGATGGATCCTCTGCTCGCACAGGTTTTTATGATCAGTGCAGTCTGACTCTTTAATGACAGACAGACATGCGTAGTGACTAAAGATCATTTATTTAAACAGCAGCGACATGACTAACATCTTTGAAGACATGAGTCGTTTTCTCCTGGACGTCCCCTCAACTACTGTCAGAACTAAAACTGTGCACTAAATGTCTGAATCTCTAAAATCAGGTGTCAAAGGCGGCACGGGGAGCCACAGCAAGCGCTCGTGTTGAAATGCTGGCGACACCGAAACAGCTGTCCAAGGCCTACATCCCTCCACGAGAGCCAGAGCGGAGCCGCCGAAGTCCGTCGTCCACCTGAGCGTCACGGCCAAGTCAGTGCTCATCAGTGTGTGAAGCTAATTCAGAAAATACAGCAGCAGTTTGTTGAGTTTTTTTAAGTTGATTTACATAAATATGATCAAATCAAAGTATTGAACTTCAAACTCCAAACAAATGAAAGACAAATAAATCAAATTAATATAAACTACAAAACTGATCAGAATTAGCACATTTTTAGGAAATCCAGTGATCTGGAGGGCAAATGTGAGCAAGAACTCCAACAGTTTTTTGCATTTCTGGTTGTTGATATCATTACCACATGCATGAAATTTTGGACTGCGATGTTAGAATTGAGGAAATATTCCGGATTTAAATGTCAGAGAGAGAAGGTGAATAATGTCAGGAATAAAGTAACGTCTGTGATCTGCAGCTTTTGTCTGAGCCTCGGTTTGATATGATGATCCTCAGGGTTTTCCCTTTGCACATGATCTGGATTCTGCGTTTCGATCACAACCATGTGTGACGGCATCAGATCGCTGATTTTTGTTCAGAAACTATTCTTCAGAGGTCTTCAAAGAGCCGTTTCTCCACTGACCTCTCCGTCTCTTTACCCAAGCCTTCCAGACGCTCCTCTTTCTCCTGTAAGAGGTCACAACTTGGTGAAAGTACCACAATCTGGCCACAGCTGAGTTCAGAGGTTCAGTCTGGAAATCCACTGTAATCCCACGTTCACTGCTGGAGCCTGGAAGTGAGCGTTGCATAAAAAACGGTCACAGTTGATGTGTCAGAGGTGGACGCCTTGTGCTGTAATTTGATTTGCAGCGCTGCAGGCGGCGGCAGCCAGCGTGGGCTCAGATCAGCGCAGGTTCGCGGCCCAGCTCGGCCAGACATCAGAGAGATTGAACCCACGCCCCGCTGGGAGGCTAATCTGGGATTAGCCCGCGGCGACTGCGACCTGGGGCTGCAAGTTAGTGAGGAGGAGGAGGGTGGGGAGAGAAAGCCGAGGTTTAGCCAAACAAACACTTCCCCGAGGCGGATGTTTGCTCGAGTCTGACTCACAGTAAACAGGTGGAGCCAAAGATCTTATTATCTCCTGCTATGAATCAAAACATGGCTCTACAGCACCACCAGTGGTCAAAACCTCCACAGTGCACCTTTAAGAGCAGCAGGTGTGAATGTTTGACTTCAGTGGCTGCAAAGACTCTTTGGATTCATCCAGAGTCTCTTAAATCACATCTACACTTTGCTAACATGCATGTTTTCCTTGTACCTTCATGCATGGAGAGAAGCAGGAAACCATGCGAGGAGAGAAGAAACAACGTTTTTAGAGAAATGAGGCGTCTTTTCTGAATTGAAAAGATAACGACCATGTTAACCGATAATGAAAATAATCAATAATTGCAGCCAAACTTGTATTTTTGTAAGGCTGCTGTTTTGATTTTTGGCATCTGGATGTTGCTTTTGCCTTGTCCACACAGTTTTTATGTATATGCAAATGATTAATGTTGACAAGCTGCAGTACAGATAATCAGAAGTCTGAGTTTCATAAAGTAAGTCTGTAAACTTATTTCCACCTTTGCTCAGTGCTCTGGTTCACGGTCTCAGTGTCTGTGCTGGTGTTTTGCTTCACACTCGTTTGTTCTGTGCCAGCAGCCTCACACAGGATGTTGTGTGCATTCAGCCCACACCTTCTGTTAAACACAGGAAGCAGTTAAAACAAGACGTTCTCATATCGCCGTCCTGCTCTGTCAGATGATGAAGGGGCGTTTATTTCAGGTCCTTCTTGTTCTGATGCCTTCCTGCTTCACACCTGAGTGATATGACTAATATTCAATAGAATCATCTCTGTTTTCATCTTGCATGGTTTGCATGGTGTAACTCTGCAAACAGTCGTGTCAGGGTGGAGTTACAGGAACTATCCAAACAACAACGCTTTGCTAAATGTTTCCTGGGCTGTGAGGAGCTGGCGGCTGTCTGATGCTGCTGTGGTTTGGAGCTGGAACCAGTTGGACCAATACATCTGCTGGACTTTACTCTGCAGACTCAGTATTTACTTAATTAACCACCATTTTTGCTGTGTGGGATGAGGTAAAAACAGAAAATCCATATGGTTTTACTTTGCTTTATTCGTTTGAGCAAATGGTCCAAAACAACAGAAACAGACGGGTGAAAAATGAGAATCTTCGACGCGTCGACTTCAGGAGGGAAGGAAAGCCGCGAAAGGGTCTGCCAGCGCGCCAGAGTTTATCCAGAGGTGTCTGAAGGGATCCAGAAGCCCAGACAAGGTCACATTTTAGTCTGAAGGCACTCTAGAGGCCGCCTGCATGTCAGAGTTTGTCTGAGGAGGCTCTGCTTTGTTGCCTTCTTCCACTAATTTTCACTTTATCAGTGACAGCATAAATTCCTGACAAGTTGTCAAATCAACAATCTAAAGGCAGCGAGTAAAAGTGTTGTATGGCACTGCCGTCAACTTGAACTGTGTTGACTCTGCTAAAACACAATCAGGGACCAGAACGTTTTTGGTCATTTATGTTATTAATAGCAAATATAAACATTGAAGATTCAAATGCATCAAGCTTGACATCCTGATGAATTCAGTTAAAGGAACAGTTCAGAGCTAACAGCACACAGGAAAGAGGGAAAAAATGCATTTTGGATTTTGGGGTGAACTGTCCCTTTAAAGCCTCCTCGGGTGTTTTATTCGTCTGCAGGAATCAGTGAAAAGATGAGAGTAAGCTGTCAAATGCAGAAAGTACACATGTGCACAAATGCAGGCAGTTGATTGGATGAAGAACACAAAAAAGGCCTGAATGGTCAGCTGTTCTTTGTGTTCTTCATGCAGTTAAATGGACGTATTCATGCACATATTTAGAATTTTAAAACCTCTAACTGTTCATCCTTCATCCTTTGTTCTCTGATTTTATTTATGTATCATCTAAACATATTGGAGCTGCAACTTATCTGCCAATTATCATCTCAATCAATCAATTCATCATTTGAAACTCCTTCCTGGAGATGTAGTGGTGAAGTAGCTTCGTCTCTTTTCTCTCTTGGAGTGACTGAACGATGTTTTGTTGTATGCAGATACAATGACAATGAAGTTGATTTAAATTGAGTCGAAGTTTGTTATTTAATGTCAGAAAATGGAGAAAAATCCCCAATTTAATAATCTGAAAAGCCCATCTTGACACAAATTGGTTGTTTTGTCTCACTGACAAAACCCAAATAAATTCAATTTACTGAGAAATGAAAATAAGAAAACCAACCAGCATAATATTCACATTTTACTAAACTGGAACCAGTACACTTTGGGGGAATTTTTGCAGAGTTAGTTGAAGAATCACTTCAAAAATGGTACAAATATAAAACAAAAACAGTTAAAGGCCTCGAAACAGAAAGTTAAGCAACCTCAGAGGAAGACTGAGTGAGAAATCAGGAGAGTAAAACAGATTAAATTGTGACTCTGGTGGTTAAAAAACAGAGATGAAGTGATCAGATTAGTGTCACATTAATAAGAACAAAAAGTCAGGCTGCAGAAAGCGCCGCAGAGCGAGCTCGGAGGTCTCTAAATGGCAGATTCCCTGCAGCTCTGCAGAGTCCTCTTAGCAACAGACAAAACCAGACTGCATTCAAATTCTGCACACACTCTCATGGACTCTTATGGCAAAGCATCAGACACTCAGATCATCCTTTCAGAGCAGGACAGAGAGGCTGAGGCACATTTCCCCTGTCGCAGGACAGCCGGAGCGTTTGTCTCCACGACCTCGTCCACAGCCAACACAAAACTGATCTCCCACCAAACTAAACAAGCAGGTGAATGAAACTCTGTTCCCTCACCGACTTATTTCACTGAAATGTCATCTTCCCTTTAAACTGGCTCATATTGGTAACAGCTGTGTATAAATCAGGTTTTCACAGGCAAAACTGCAAATTAAAATGTAAATCTTTAGTCTTTAATTTGCATCATTAGATCGATATGATTTGCTTTTCTTGTATTTGCCCTGTGTGGCCACACAAAGCCTGTCTGACACTGTCTTCTTAAAAATTATGATTATTGGGAGTCAAATATCAAAGCACGAAGTCTTCACTGAGGAGTGTATGACATGATGGTAAGTATTACTTTATACGGCCATATTGATACATATCATAGTATGTTTCCTGGAAATTCAACTGAAAAACTGGCTTCAGATAAAATAATGAGATTTTGGATAACTCACTAAATTAAACCCCATAAAAACTCAAAGTAGGTCACATTTAACAATCCACTAAATCTGACATTGCCATAATAAGTCTAGCTCATTGATTTCCATCATTGTCAACGGTGGTCTGATACACCCAGAGATGCTTAGGAGAGACCGTCACGTTACGCATCCTCATATATTGTCTATTTATTACTGGTTTCATAGTCAGAAAAATGGTCCAGCACAGTCCAGTTTCAGACGTTATTTGACTCTTTGAAGCAGACCAGCGACACAAAAATCAACAAACGGTGCAAATATTTCACAAAATCCAGCGCAGCAAGAAAGAGCACGGCTGTGTTTTTTGGCTCTGTGGTTGAAACTGGAAATGAAAATGTCTACAGATTTCAGTGATTTGTACATTTTTGTTCCGAAGCGGTGCGAGTTTCTAAAGCCAAACATCATCTGATGGAGAAATGATTTAAATCGTGCATCCATAATCCTGTCAGCCGCAACACCACCCCGACCACGTCAACACGAGAGGAGGCAGAAACAACCTGTCGCACCTTCACTTGACCTGTGTGAAGCAGTCCAGACTGAAATGAAATGGTGATGTGTGAGTGTGTGGGAGAGGGCGGGGCCTGGGATGTGATGTGTGTTTTCAGCTTGAACAACTGTGTGTGTGTGTGAATGTGTAGGGAGTGTGTGTGTGCGCGCACTATGAACACATGGGCTTGTTTTTTAGCTGAACAGAGGAAAACACCCCCAGGCTCAGGAAACAGACACCACTGTGTGTGTGTGTGTGTGTGTGTGTGTGTGTGTGTGTGTGTGTGTGTNTGTGTGTGTGTGTGTGTGTGTGTGTGTGTGTGTGTGTGTGTGTGTGTGTGTGTGTGTGTGTGTGTGCTTGTGAGGATTTAAATGTCCACATAAGTAAATAGAAAACATGTCCAGAGTGAGGGGATTTTAAATTAAAGTTTCAGTTTCTGGAGTAAAACGTCAGTAAACAGGAATATCAGCGCTGATGTGTTCATGCCTTATGAATGTGTGTGTGTGTGTGTGTGTGTGTGTGTGTGTGTGTGTGTGTGTGTGTGTGTGTGTGTGTGTGTGTGTGTGTGTGGCAGATGCCAGTGTAAACACTCCGTCACAGCGGCCTGTAAAAAGCAGCAGTGTGTTTTATTAGCAGTTGAACTACCTGTTGGCTCGGTGTCGGTTTCTGTCAAACTCGGTGCAGACGGTTCCCACAGTCAGAGCGTTTTCACTCCAGGCTCTTTGGCAGGAAACCTCATCCTCGCTCTCTTTCTCCCACCTTCCTCACTGTCTTCACACACACACACACACACACACACACACACATAACACACACACAGGGCTCAGGCTTTCTTTTCTGTCCTGTAAAATGAGCATCTGCAGCCCGTCTCAGCCTCCCGCTCCACTTTTTCAGCCTTGGTTTTCTGATTTCAGGACAAATTTGTGCAACAACAAACATCTTTGTCTGGTTGAATCAGCCTAAAGATTTTCTTCAAAACACCTCAGACATTTACACCCAGTTTCCCACAACCTTGCTTCAATTGCGTCTGTTGAAAATAACAATTTCCTTCATTTCACCGAACGAGTTTTTCCTCATTTTATCTAAACGTGCCTCTTGTCTCTTCTCTGTTCCTGTAGGTCTGAAAACTGTTGGCAGCTCAAGAAAGAAGTCCTCTCTCTCTCTTTCTGTTAACGATTAACTCTGCTGTACTGTGGCTGCTTGAAATATCCCTAAATCACATCACATCTTCTAAATTTCACCAGTCATCCACAGGAATGAGGAAAATACTAGAAAGCACAAAGACAGAGAACTACACACCTCCACCAACGCTGAAGCATCCTGTAAATGTTTCATGTTAATTATAGATCCTGATCATGGAAATACCAAAAGTAATCAATGAATTGACCAATCCTCTCCGCTCAAGGTATATCTTTGCAGTGTTTTATATTATTATTATTTTATTTTATATATTCTCTATATAGTTTGGGCCTTGATGTTCACATCATGTAAGGATCCTACACGGTGGGTGAGAACATGTGAAGTTTAATGTTTCTGCTGGAGGTGACTTTTAGAGGGAGAGGAACCAGACAAAAAAAATCTAATCCCAATGTAGAATTAATCTGAACTCTCTTTCAATAAAAACATTTTGTGCATTAGCTCGTAAGAGAAAATCCAATCTTTAAAAAATCTGGAAAAATTCTCCAAACTTATCAGTTTGTTAACACATGACCTGAAACAAACCTTACGTTTAAAAAACCTCCTGCTAACAAACAAACACACAAACCAACGTGACGAAAGCCGAAACAGCCCTGACACGGACAGCAACCCAAAAAACAGACATGTTAAAGGATAAGGGCGCTGTTATTCCAGTCATCTAATCCCACGGAAAGACCAAAACAAACAAACGTGTTAATCCGCCTCTCATTACTTCCTGACTTCACTTTTTGCTCCAACCCACTGATCCCCGGTCAAGATGTGATTCTTTAAAAACAGGCCAGAAATACACAATTAGTCTTTAAAAAGACTCAACAGTCCCCTGAAACAGCTCCTCACTGCAGCTTTCAGCAAACGTTACTCAAACAGGAAGAAATGGAGCATTTGTTGGGAACTACTTTCAGCGGCGGATTAATTCACATTTGGTGCTCCAATTAGTATTTATAGCAGCAGGAAGGTGTGTGTGGGACTGGGACAAAATAAACTACAGTGTGTGTGTGTGTGTGTGTGTGTGTGTGTGTGTGTGTGTGTGTGTGTGTGTGTGGCTCCCAGATGTGTTTTTAACAGTTTTTGGACAATAAATGAGCTCTGTGGCGCAGAGTAAGAAAGTATTTTCAGGCTTTGGAAACACATTCAGCGCTTCTTAGCAGCAGTTTTGATCTTTTCTTGGAAGTTTTTTGACGCTAAGAAAAATACAAAAGATCTTTTAGAGACATCGAGCTCTCTCTGGCCGCTGAGATCACATCCTTTTTACAGAGAGCGGACAATGAAATGACATCACCTGTCGTTTGTTTAGCCTATGATACCGTTCAGCTCAGTCGGCTCACATGTCCCACACCCACCCCCCCCCACGTCCCCCCTGTACTACTGGATGTGTTCCAGATTTGCCCCTGAAAGTTCCTGGATAGCGGCAGCTGATTCCAGCAGCATCCATTGTAATCCCAGCGCTTCCTTACATCTTTTATAGTCCCGTGAACAGCTCGGCGTCCAGCTCCGCTCCCTGCTGACAGACATACATGTAAACAAAGCCTGAAAACAAAGGCACACTGTCCCCAAACCCCCACCCTTTCTAAACTTCATCCCGCCATTGTATAACTCTGCTTCCTCAGTGAATTTGAACCCCAGACGTACAGCAGCCTCAAAGCACACTCGAGCCATTTTTAACTTATAATAACAGTATGTTTATTTCTGTAAACATGGCGGTTATATTGGCAGCAACACACAGACACCTTCACATTCAGTACAGTAAGTTAAAATAGCTTCATAGATACAAAAAGAGATGGACACATGGTGGGGGAAATGGATGAGGAAGGGGTGGCGGGGTCAGTTTGTCCAGGAGAAATAAGGTCAGCACAGAGCTTCAGGCATCCAGCAGATTCTTCAGCCTCAGTCCAGCACTGATCCCAGTTTAGCCGGAAGACCCTCCGCCTGCCTCCACTGTGCGTTACGCAGCTTGAACCATTTCTGGAGGGAACAAACAAGAAGAAAAGGATGGAGGGTGGTGTTAAAAACGGGTAACCAGGAGGGTTTTTGTCGGAGGCAGCTGCGTCTGGGACAAACTGCAGCAGAGCCTGAAACATGAGAGCGATGAGGTAACTGGTCCGCTGACATGAATATTCCTGAGAAGTTCCAAAGGTGGTGTTCTGGTATTGTCAAGAAGGTTTTGAAGGAAATACTGGGTTCTCCAAATTCATTGTTCAAGCTACTTTTCTACCCTCGGCCCACTGGTTATATTTACATACACAACATTTAATGATCACTGAGACCTCGGCTCAGCTGTCTGCATGATTCTGAACGAGGAAACCTGATAGTCCTGTTTACATGTGATCTGTTATTATGAATATTTAAGACACATGAGACACTAAAACAACTACAGTACGACTGATGTGCACCTTAAGCACCTGTGAAATGTTTATACTGGTGTCTGTTACAGTTTGCTTTGGGGTAATCTGAGCATGGCAGCCTCATTAGCTGCTAGCCTGGCTAAAGACTTGTAATCTTGCGCATAAGACGACACATCTAGACTGTATTCATCATCTCCTGATTATAAAGCCGCCATGACACCTGCTCAGAGAAATAGTTTTCTTTCTGAGAGTGAAACGCTGCAGTCAGAACATGCTAACTTAGCTTAGCATGTGCACCAAATTTCCACTTTTTTCACAGCATCAACAGTAAACTTGCATGCTTTCAGCCTATTAACTGGAGGCTAACCTTAAAATGTTGGCAAGCTAACAAGCTCATAAGCAACAAACATTCACAAACTATACTATGCTATAAGTATGTAATGTGGCTAAAGTTAGTGTGTTTAACAGCTATTACATTTTTACATGCACTAACATTTAGCATGTAACTAGCATTTTTTCTAACATAGAATGTGTGAACATGCATGCAAACAGCTATTGAATTTAGCACATTTAGCATGTAACATTTAGCATTTTGCATTCTAGCATTAGCATGTTATCATGTAAAAAGCTACTGAATCTAGCACATGCTGATGTAGCATTTTGCATTTAAACACTAATATTAACATGTTATCCATGCAAACAACTATTGAATTCAACACTGTCGACATTTAGCGTGTGTCATTTTTCATTTTAGCATTCTAGCATTAAAATATTATCCATCTAAACAGCTACTTAATTAAATATGTGCTGATTTAGCATGTAAAATTGTGCATTTTAGCATTAGCATGTTAGTCGTATAAATAGAGGAACATGCTGACATTGTAACATTTAACATGCTACTGTTGGCATGTTAATATAGTCACAGTACATGCTAAGATGCTGCTCCTTAGCTTGTTATCATACTAGCTTTGGAATATTTATGTGCTTACAGCTGGCATATGTACATGCTAATGTTAAGCATGTAACACTATGCTATTTTTAGGATGGGACATTAAAATTTGTGTTTGTACAAAGCATGCATGAAAGTATGTTACAAATGATTTCCAAGAAGTTATATTTTGGCTTTTTAAACGGCAAATTAATGCAGAATTAAGGTTTTGTTCAGGCTGAATAATGAGAAGGTTTCAGGGTGGTCTGAGTTGAATATCATTTGGGATCATGGACACATCTTCATACCAGCTGTTTTTAGTTTCGTTAAATGTCTTTTTGTTTGGTTATTTCTGTGACCAGAGCACAATCGTCAATACAGAAACCCCAAATATGAAGTCTAAGATTAAAAGAGAGTCATTAACTGCAGCTATGTTCCTTTCATTATCTTCATAAACACATTACAGTCACATTTCTTGGTGCATGTAAATGTGGTCACTGAGTCATAGACACAGCAGTGACCCCGAGGCTAACTGTGTCAGGAAAACCGCAGAAGACGAATGTTTCCAACCAGTTTGAAAAGAGAATGCAGGCACTGACTGGGCCTGTTTCTCTGGATCTGGTTCCCTGCAAAAAGCTGTCTGCTCTCCAGCCGATGCACCAGTCACTGCCGCGCTGCAGCCCGGGCCAGATGATGACTCGGCCGAGTGCCTCGACACACGGCCGTGACCTGGCGCATTGCTGTTTTGCAGTTCGTGTTGTTAAGGGAGTCACAACAATGCTGACATCATCTCGATAACGCTGAGGGGAGAGGGAGGGATTCAGGATGGCGGCCGTAAGACACGAGGCCCTGGCTGGCTGCGCGAGACATGTGCCTGGCAGGCGGGACGGTTTCCACATTCTGTACTGAGGACACATGAGATTCTCATTTGGACTCGTGGGCGTCTCTTAAAAATGCAGAGACTGAATCAATTCAAAATTGGCTGTTCGTGCTGTACTCTGTGTTTTGGCATTTCAGCTCATTTCTATGATGCAGCACCAAAGTTTTGGGAGTAACTAGAGTCCATTTATCAGCTAAAGAAGTTCCAGTCTACAAGGTTTTAGCCTTTAAACGTGCCATGGTTTCTTCTAGGTTTTGAACGGAAGTCAGTTGTTTTGTACTTTGTTTCTGGCTCTTTTCCAAAGTACAAAAGATCTTTGAAAGTCCTGTAAAAGCGTTACACACCTGCCACTTCAGAACAATAATGGTGAGATTTATAATCCTGCTGACCAATACAACGCGGCTTGTGTCACTGTTCCTTTTACTAGCACCGGATTACATAACGAGGTCTTTCAAACTTGACTCCACCTTCACGCCATTGACTGAAAACAAATAAAACGGCCTATGAAAGGAGCTCAAACATGCCGCACAGAGGCTGAAGCAGTTTGTAAATGTTGTTAATGCGAAGCTGGGAGTGGTAGCCGGCGTGTTTCTTCAGATAAACCTCCTCCAATGAGAGCTTTGTTAAATTAAGCCAACATGGGGGGCAGCGGGAGGACCACATCAGCTGGAAATGAAGTCAGGTCTTACGATGAGGGGCCAGACCTTTACACCACCCTGGACCTTTGTTTACGATGAACAGGCTCTAACACTGGAAGGGGACTATGGAAGCTGCACTGTTGTAGTTTCAAAGCTGCTCCAGAAAAAGCTGATTTATGCAGCTCAGTGGACGGAACGTCTTTGTGGTTCCACCTACGGTTCGTTTGTTGCTGTGTCATAGCAGAGGGCTACGTCCTCATGGCTGCATGTAGAAACACAAGCCAAAAATCTCCATAGAGCAACCAGGATGAAGATACACACTCGTTTTGGCTAAATCCATCTGAAGCCTCACTAGCTACTTAAATACAAAATGAAGACTGGATTTCATCTTATGCAACATAGTCATGATCGTGGGAATATTTTACAGACAGGAATGACGACACCTCCCATTACCCTTTCAGTGTTAATATGAGCATGTGATTATCATATTAGGAAAGATTTGAACATGTTGGAACCTGTCCTTTATAGGGGGATCAATCCACCTGGGATATTAAAGACTAATATCAGTTTACTTTTCATAAGAACTACACAATCTGTACAAACTCTGAGGAAATTACTACAGAGTTTCACTGTGGGAACAGTCAGATTTATCCAAGGATTAAATGTCAGGTTATCTCAATCTCTGCAGCATTCGTTTTGACCTTTTGTGTCCACCTCTTTTCCTTATGGAAATGCTGAATCTGGACTGCCCCTATAAGCCTCCAGGCTGGAACACGCTTCTCTGGGCTTCACGTAGATGAACATACAGGGTCAGACACATTTGCATGGCTCTGCGTGGTTTCACTGAGGCGTTTAAGGGTATGTTTGCAGAAGCATTATTTCAGCTTTACAAGGTTTCTACCTGAGATGAGTTTTGTCCCATTTTACTGTATCTGACGTAACAGATCAGCTGACTATACCGGCCGCATGTCACTCACTCTTTCTGCACCAAACTGCAAGCCAAAGCCTATTTTTAGGCTTTCGCTCCACAGCCAGTCTATTCAAGGTGTAAACGCGGCTACACCTGCACTTAAAACACAAAATACTTAATCTGATGAACCTGTTCACACATGATAACGATCAGATCTGCTGAGTCAAAGTAGACAAACCAGAGACAAGCATGACAGCAATGTACAGAGTTATTCATTTGTGAAACGTACTGAAAGAGTGATTTATGAAAAGGACACGTTCTACGCCACGTGAGAGCTCCTGATATACCCATCTGTCAGCCTCGGAGCACAAACCGGAGCAGAAATTTGCCTATGAAACAAACCCGATGTCAACTCAAATGACAGAATTTACATGCAGGGTTTTACCTCCGAGTGAGTACAGCTAAGCAAACAGTCATGTTGTTTGCCTGCCAAAGCCTGAAGAGGAACACCAGCTGACCATTTTCATTCCAAAATGAGACGTTCACCTTTTAAAAAGACTCATTACGGATGACGAGAGAAACTCTGAGTGCCGTCACAGCGAGCTATCTATCAGAGGAATGCTGCTGGAGGTGTCTGCATAACTTCAGTGCATGTTGGTTGTTATCTGCACTCTGAGGCTTCACATCTGGATCCTGATGTGACAGACTTTACAGTAGGAATAAGACATTCCTCAGATAGAGGGATGGTGGGAGTGTTTACATGTGGGAGGGGTCAGGTGGCAGAGATTAAATACCTAAGTCATAATATGACGTTTTTATAGTTGGAAGTTTTTCTGCTTCAATTCATGACTGAAACAATGGGTTTAAATGGGCTTTTTGTGCTTAATGATGGCTCTTGCCTCAGTGGAATTTATGTGTTTCTGATTTGAATAATGTGTTTATTTATATGGTTTAAAGCTGTAACGATCAGTCTTTTAATTGATTAGTAAATGGGTAGAAAATTTTGATTCTGTTTAAGAGTTTTTTGGAGAAAAATACATTATCCTGTTTCAGCTTCTCAGTGGGAGAATTTGCAGCTCTTCCTCGTCTTACTTTAACCTTAATCGATTACAAATTGTTAGCTGTCGCCCAAATATCCTCTAACTTGTGAGTCTTCATGGAATAACACAATCAAACTGATCTAGATTGAAGGTGTGTTCTTCCTCAGACCCTGTAAATGAACACTTTCATGCTTTGGGAAAAACACAAAGTGTACAAACTATGGTTGAAAGCTCAGCGAGCGACCTTGAGTAATTATTCTTTCATCACAGATCTGGTCAGGATTCCACTTTTACATGTTTTTTAAAAAGTCTGTCAATCAAAACTGGAACTTAAACTGCAACTACCTTCATTAACCTACCAGTTTACTTGACAATTAATCAGTTTGTTTGGTCCACAAAATGTCAAACAATAATGTAAAATGTCCCAAAGTTTTGTCTTTAAATTGTTTGTTTTGTCCAACCAGCAGTTAGAAATTTGAAAAGTTTACATAAACTCTTAATTATCTGGTGATTGTTTCATTAATCGCAAAGAGTTTCAGCTGTGCACTGAAGTCTTTGGTGTGGGAGTCTAACGAGCCATAACCACATGTTTTCAGCTTTTGTTCCTCCCTACATCAAAAGCAGCTCAGTAAAAACTTGTTTGCCACATCCGACTGAACATGAAGCAGCTACATCCACAGATACAGAAACTCAAACTCTGTCTACAAAAGTGGCATCAGAGGCCCGCCCACACGGTTTGATTGACACACGATCCTTCCTTCACGTCAGGTCCTTTAAACTTTAAGTCCGCCTGTGCAGAAGAATCAGTTTGACTGAAAAAAAGCAGCAGGAAACTCGACTCTGACGTGACTTCATCAGAAAGGAGAACCTGGAGCCGCTCCAGTGACGGTCAATGGGGCGATGCTGCCTCTGTGGTCACTGTTTTACCCTCAGATGAGCTTTACTTCATCACACGCTTTAACAGGATCAGGCAGAGCACTGACAGTCTGCACAAAGCTGCTCCGCTCACAGTCAGCAGAGCAGCTTCAGGTCTGAGATCAGTCTTATGTGTTTTTAGAAAAACAGAAACATGTGCGTACGCAGTTTTTCTCCCTGTAGCTGGTAGAAACTGGTAGTTGTGAGTTCTGATACCATAAAGTCAAGTTTCCTTTAGCATATTGACTTAAGTACTATAGTTCAGTACAATTTTTAGGAGTATTTTTTTTTTTTTTTTTTTTTAGCAATATTAGACTTCCACTATATTTCAGAGTGAAACACTGCTTTTTACTCATCTCATCTGTATGTACTTACACTTACACATTACATGAATCTGCACTGAAAATGAAAATACTGCATTAACAGTTGAACAGGCTGTTTTCCCCTTCACAGTTAACAGGGAATTTGTCATTTGTTATTTTCAGTGTGTTGCTCACTTGAGTTCACTGATGGCAGACACACGAGACTCACTGCCTGGTGGGAAATATTTAATAATGTACAAATACATATAAGTCCGTAAAGGACTAAGGAATACCACAGAGAAACTAAAAAAAGCCTACAAACAAGAGAATTACCACTGACATGCTTGAATAAGATTTAAATTTGAAGTGATTCCATAAGAAATCACATTTACTTCAGAATCAGACCTGAAGGCTTTCTCCATCCGTAGGATACAATGTTCAATAGTCTGACACCCATGGAACACACTATAATCAATATATTACAGCCAAAACATTTGGAAACCTTAATTCATCACGTTTTCTAATGTTTCTGATGTGATATAGACATGACATATGACTCTACTCACATGTGTTTCCTCCTCTGTCAGTCCGCACTCCGCAGCGATCAGCATGAGCGTCGTGTCGTCCGGTTGCTTGCTAACTTTTTTGAAATTGTCCTCCAGCACTTTGATCTGGTCCTCCGACAGATTCAGACGTCCCATCGCTGTCGAAGCCATGTTCCCGCTTCTGTCTGTCCCGGGTTTGCAGGGTTCAGCCTCAGGCTCTGAGCTCCGGAGCGCGGGGGGAGACGTGCGCGCAGCTGGACGCGGAGAGGCGGCGCGGTGCGCGTAGGACGCGGAGATGGAGAGGCGCGGAGCGGCACACTGGCAGCTCGGCGGGAGTGTGTGAGTGAGGTGGAGGCAGCGTGTGTGTGTTGCTGTGGGTGTGTGGAGGTTTTACTATTGTCAACAGAGGTACGTCATGAGGCCGTTCCCACCAGCAGAGCCCTCCCCCAAACATCTCCGCACTTAAAGGAATAAGATGGGGATATCTGAGGACGATGACAGGCTGCTGGTGACCACCAGAAAATCACCAGGAGTTCATTCACTTGACCCGCAGAGATTATAAATTTAATAAATAAATATAAATGGGCCAATATGAAATTAAGAAAGAGGAAATAAAGCAAAACAGTAATTAAAAAACAGTCAATTACACCATATAAGACCCTCTAAAACTAAAATCTTGCCATTACTATTAAGGCTAAACCAGTAAGATAAGATGTGTTAATTAGTGAGTTTTAGAAATGTTGGTAAGCTGATTTTTGAACTTTGGACAAAGCTAGCTTTTCCTCTTGTTTCCACGCTTAATGCTAAGCTAAGCTAATCACCTGCTAGCTCTAGCTACACAGTGGTATCAGTTTACTCCTTTAATGCTCAACAAGACATCAATAAGTGTATTAAATAATAGAGTTCTAATGTTAGTAACACTTCATAAGATAAAGTAATAAATGTCTTAAAGTAGGATAAAGGTCACTAGAAACCTAGCTAAGTAAATAAGCTAACGTTAAGCCAATGGGTCAGTTGAAAATGTGTGTTTGGTACATGTTAGAAAATAAATACAAATAAGTAAATAAAATAAGACATATTAATTGGGAAGGTTTAATTGTTAGTATGCAGATTTTTGATCTTCGGAACAGCCTGGCTAGCTTTTTGCCCATGCTGACAGTGCTTATGCTAAGCTAAGCTAATCAGCTGCTATCTACAAACCCATATTTAACATACATCAATCTTCTCTTCTGACATTCCGCCAAAATCATGTGTTTTTCATAAAATGTCCAACTATTCATTTAAATCCTTATAAAAGCAATAAAATAAAATTAGAGGAATGCAGGTAAGATAGCTAGCATGTGATACTAAATGTCTTAAAGTGGATAAAGGTCACTTACATACGTACACAACATACAACTACACATAAGTACACGTAAGTAGACCGAGGATATTATGTAACAGCAGACGACAGTGGTTTACTATTAACTCACTCAGGATCACAGCTGCAGTAATACCTGTATGACTCATAGAGCCATTTTTATTTTTAAGCAACATTAACAGCCTTAAATATACTCCTAATGCAGCATGAAGAGATATTATCCAGGACAAATGTACCAAAAGTTGCCTAAAAAGATAAAACACTCAATAACTCAGTGTTATTAATTATAACAGACATTGTTTATGTCCCAACAGGAAAATTAAGGTGATTTTTTAAGGCTGCCATTAAACAACATACATCACTTTCAGCTTAATCTCTCTGTTTATGTTTCTAAGTCTTTTCCGCTCTCCTTATTCAACATGCTGAGTGAGAACACAATGCTTTGGGAGGCACACGTTCAAGCATGACTACGAAGATAAGATGCTCCTTTTATACCGTAAACCTCACTCTCTCAAATACACACCCTCGAAAGGCTTTTCTTCCCTTTGAATGTTATTATGCAACTTTCACCGTGTGGATTATTTACAAGACTCACTGGGCTCACTTTGATGGGACAGATATGATCGCTGTGGTGAGCCTGCTGCAAAGGAAACATCCTGACCAAGCATGTTGAATTTCACATGGTAGAAACAGTAAATACACGCCTGATAATGCTCCCACAGCATCAACTCACACACACACACACAGTTCCTTTTGATGCTATCTTTGGATTTTGATTAGACCCATAATTACGTGGTACTCTCACTGAAAGCTTGACTTAATCAACTGCAAAGCTTGCTGGGCGACTTCCTCTTGCAGGATTTTGGTGGCAAATAATATCTCGCCCACACAAATCCACACAGAAACGTCAGCGGTGATGCAAGCTGGGACTCGTCCAAACATATTAACCTTTTTCAGATTGTTAATAGATCCTTTAACGCTCTCATATTTGCACTGCTGTTGAGGATGTAAGCTTTGACATGTGTGCTCAGCCTTTTTGGGTGTTTTGCCTAACATGCTTGAAACTGTTTATCCTCCGAAGGGTTTTTATCCTTAAGTTTGAGGTGATCCTGTTCAATATCATGTGGCACAAAATAACCACAGAAAACCCATCAGAAAATGTAACTCTGTTGTTCTCAACAGGATTTGTGCTGTTGAGGAAAAATGCCCCCAAAATGCAAAGTTTTGTGGGTATAAGGAGGCAGATGTTGATATCTGGTGACAAGCAGGTCCTATAGCTAAGCTGAGAAGGACAAAATAAAGTGTGAAGACATTTCTTTGTGTATAAGAGGACAGGATATAAGGCCTGGGAGTGGACTGCCATAGACTGACCTCAGGTTGTTATACCTGTGAATCTAAAGGAACCTTTTACCACCTGCTGTTCAGCTCGCAGGACACAAAAAAGATCATGAATATGATCACAGGTATCAATAAATTTGATAAAAGTGGGCTCTTTTTGGTCATATTCAAAACAAATGTCCTGGCCTAAGAATAATCCAGATCTAATGCTTGGCAGTAACTGAAACACATGGTGTCTCCCTACCTCCAGAGCCGTCTGACTGTCAAACACTGCAGTAAATCCTTGAAAACTGCATTTCTCACCACATTTCTAAATAAAATCATTAACCTCTAAAAATGGTAGACCAAATGAAATGAACTGTAAGCGTCTGATTGCACCAAAACAAACCAAAAGCAAAACACAAAGGATACTCGTAGGAATAAATATTTTAAAAAGCTGCAGTCCCACAGCAGTTCATGTGTATTTAATGCTGGTTTTCAAGGCTGGTTTTCCAATAAAACAACACATAAATACAAAACTGTTCAGCAGCAAGAAGGAGCCAGATGTTGGACGCTCCACCGGCACGTGAACACAGACACAAATACTGGAGGCAGATCAGACCGCCATATGTTCATATTGTCTCACAGTAGACAGACGTGGAAGCTGTCCTAGTATCCCTGCTGAATGACACAGCATATGGTGATCCTGCTGATAACAAGCTCTGAGTTTATGACAGACAAACATAATATACAGTTATGTGGAAAACGCTGGGAAAAAGTCCTGTACTTCACGCTGCGGATGTCACAGCTGATTGGCTGCTGCTGATCATCCAGGTCGTATTTTAATGATAAGAAAGGTCTCTGGAACTGGATCCAAAGTTCACTCTGAGGGCAAGCTCGTAAACACGATCATTACTCGCTCGTGTTGTTGCAAACGATATGAAGCAGAACGGCAACTTTCTTTAACTGTTTGCACAAGTCATTAAATGTAACCTCTGTTCTCTGATATTGATTTTAGCTCCTGTGCGAGTCTCAATGCGATTAATTCCACCTGTCGCACGACCACCTGAAAGTAATGGCGGTTTAATATAAGACAGGATGATTTGAGATTATATTAGAAATACTTTTATTTGCTGGACAAACTGTGAAATGATAAATGAGCAGCTGAAAGCTATTAAATAACTGTGACAGACCAAAAAAACATTTCAGCTGAGTCTTACTACAATAAAAATAAAGATTTGCCGTAGGATCCAGCGTCACCAGTGTCATTACCAATCACTACTTTTGAATAATCTTAAAAAAACTGGATCTGCGTACGTTAGGAATAAGAACCTCAGATAAACTTCCTTTCTTCTTGTACGTTACATCATTTCTTCATGACTAGGTAAGAGTCTGACTGCTTGTGTCAGACTGAAGACTTTGTTTTGGCAACAGTCAGCGTCCTGCAGCTGCTGAGGGAACTGTTGTGTCCGAAAACTCTGAATCTTCAGGTAAATAAGCAGATATTTGATAGGCCGCTGACACAGGGAACGGGTCGGTGGCTTTCCTTCCACTGTCGGTGTGAGATAACAGGGCTTATAAAGAGCCCAAAATAGAGAAGCACCATGATAACAGTGAGAGGCCGCGAGTCCAAAATGGATAGGGTGGTAAAAATATCACAGGTCACGACCCTTTTCTCCAGGAAAGACTTTCTCTGTCCTGTTGGTCGTGATGTGCATTAGAGAGGCACGTCTGAACATATGATGGCAGTGAATGAGTCATGTGCAACCTGCAGTGAAGACCCATGCATCAAGAAAGCCGACTGATTGATCCAACTCCCGGTCTGGAAGGTTCTTCCATGTTTTGAGCAGCAAGGGACCCTGAAAGCTGTATCCTACACTTAAAGTCTTTGCTCATCTGGTCATCATGTCATCTGTTTGAGCTGATAAATCCAAATTCTTTTCACGTTTGCTTCACGGATGCAGCGGTTTGTTTTACACCAGGATGAAACTGATTCCTGTGTGGTCTTCACATTGTGGTTTGCTGAACATGATGCTGCTTCCTTATAGATACGTACGTTATATCTGCAAGTGTTAAAGAAACAGCTGAGTCTGATCAGACGTGAATCACCCAATTTCAACATAAGTCATCACAAACACATAAAAACACCATTAAACCAGCAACTCTGTCCTTCTAACACCATCGATATCTCAGTTCCCAGCAGCTCGCCTCATTCACAAACTGTCCAGATAAGCCTGAAACGCTGTGTGCTGCATTCAGGACAGTGTTTGCTCACTGACTTGGTCGTAGATAAGACACACTAACGCTGAGACGTCAGCTGTGTCCCACATCTATAACACACACCAACTCTGAACAGCGCAGGACTAAATGAAGAACATTCAAACCGGGCCAAATGGCTGAACTTTGAGTGTGCTGTCAATGGACACTGTTCTCCCACAATGCAATGCAGCTGAGGAACATTTCAATAATAATCACCGCTTACTGTGATCGCTGGGTTTGATTGCGACTAATCTCTATTGTGTGGACTGATTCAAAACTTTCTGAACTAACTTCTATGAGGAGACCTTTTTTAGACACACATGTAATAACTACCCAACACTTTCGTGAGTTTTAAATCTGGCTCTTGAGACCAACATTAGGTCAGCATGACCAACCTTTTATAAAAACTTTATTGTCAGTGCTGTCTGGATCAATAGTGGCCTTCTGTTCCTTCGGGATGTGATTTCTGTTGGGAAAATAAAACAAGCCTGAGGTAAACGCACTCATGACAGAGTCTGAATCACAGCGATCTCATGTGGCGTCCCTGCAGCGAGACACGGGATCATCTCGTCACAAGTCTGTAGGTGAGACGCATTATTGCACCACGCAGGCATGTAGTAAAGAGTTGTTTTCACACATAATTACAGGTAAGAGTGGCAAAGTCCCGTCACGAAGCCCAAGCGCAGCAGCTCCTGCGATCTCACGGTCAGACAGGTTGAATGCAGATGCTCAGTCACAATCACAGCTGTTGACTTCTGAGTCAGAGGCTGATGTCATGATCGCATTAGCACACTGGAGTCAATACAATCTACCTTCAAGGAAAAAAAGACTGTTGTCAAAGCTGTGAAACATAAATCACATCAATGCAATCACAGCTCTTAAAGGCTTTACCAAGACTTCCATTCAGATTCATTAGAGGCTGGAAAAAGTCAGTCTGATGATTTGTTTTGTCAAAAAGATCTGATCATCCTAAAGATCACTGAAATAGAAATGTATAACATCACTAATTCAAAACACAAAAAAAGCAAACAGGATGTTTAACCAGTGACTCAACCACTCGGAAGAAAAGCTAAAGGAGAATCCAAGACAAACACTGGCTTTTTGTTCAGAAAGAGCCTCGACCTCCTCATGAGACAGCGGGTCCATGGAGATATTTGCAGTGGGTTGCTATTAATAAATCTGAGTCCTGTGGGAAACACAGAAAACAGATCTCCGGTAGTCTCACCAGTCGCGTCCTCCGTCCTCACCGCTTCACCCTCGTAATTCACAGAGACTTGTTCTCATTAAAGAGAGGCCGCGAGTCAGGACTGACGCCTGGAAGACAGTTCATTACTGGCCGAGGTTGGCGGTCAGCACGCGGTCTCAGCCCCCAGCCGCCCACCCGCTCCCTGGCCAAACAGAAACATCTGGGAATGCAGAGAAGAAGTCACATTGACCTGAGAGGCTGCTGCCTCACTGAGCGCTCCCAGCACACTGCTGAGAAAGAGGCAGAGCAGCTTGTGTTGGTAGTGAAATCGAAGCAGATAAGAACAAACCAGTTTGCAGATTAAATCTTTTAAAGACTGTATACATGAGCACAAACGTTTCCAAGAAGATTCTCATGATTGACTCATTGGTGAGATGGCTGTGCAAGCGGTGACTGGTGAGCAAGCGGCAAAGCACTGTGCAGCTCGGCTAACGGTGAAGGTGGATGAGCCTGAGTGGCCAGGGGCCCCTGAGGGGACTAATCTTAACCACCATCCTGTGGTCCCCAGGTGCATTTGTTCCAGCATGCAGTGGACCTGCTGTGAGGTCTTTTCCATTTCCATGATACCTCGACATGTCCAGAAGACACTGTGTTCAGCCTGAACCAACCAAACGTCCTCCCGTCAGAATGGAGGAGGAGCAGCTCGTCAAATGACCTCCTGTGTTTTGAGTTTTGCTGCTGGACTGTTATGTGCACATTTGAGTTAAGGACTGTAATTTTAAGGCAGAAAAACGAGCTTATTGGCTCAAGTGTCTCCCTTGCAGCTCTGCTCTCAATGTTTGTGCAACAAATCCAGCGTGTCTTCATACCCAAACTGGCTTACAACACCATGTGTGGCTACATTTTCAGCATAGTTTTCCCCTCTGGGATGGGAGCTCCTCACCATGGTATCATAAGAGCCTGAATGGGAACAGGGATGGCGACAGAAAGATTTCTACCCAGATATTTTCCGCTTGTTCCTCTAAGGCACTCAGGCAGGCCTTCATAGAGGAAGTGCTAAAGACGTTTCAAACAGCCAGCGAGGGAAGCCAAGACTTGACAGCAGGAAACAACTTCCTGAGGCGGTTTGGGGATCCAACCAATACAGAGGAAGCAGTAGAGGATCTGTACTTTGGGCAGCATAAAGACAGGATCTCTTACGTAACTGGGTGGATTTATACGTTCCACGTCAAACACAGGGGGCCCTCAGCGGGTAACGGACTTCTCTGGGGAAGGGGCTGAGTCTGAAACCCTACTGGTGCTGCGGGCCAAGTACAACAGTCCAGAGCAACAGACTGAAGAACTGCCACCTTTTTATGGAGGAGTATTAAAGTGAACTCCAAAAACAAAGCAGTTAAACCAGCGTTTTGTCCATTTAGGCGGCATTGAAGAGCAGTTAATCCTGCTGAGAAGTTAACGCCTCCGTTTCACTCAAGCTGTGATTTGGGGATTGTACAAAATATCTAGGAGAGGGAATAATAGAGAAACTATTGACACACAGCTTGACGCTGCCTTGTTCACGCAGTTTTAGTTGTTTTTGTGAGTTTTCAGTTAGAAATGTACACATGAAACTTATCACACATCCCACATACTGCAACACATGCAGGGCTGCAGCTAACAAAGAGTAATCTGATTAATTGACATGACTGAAATTGTACTTCACAATGCTTGTTTTGTCCAAACAACAGTCCAAAACCCAACTTTACGAGCCCCACTGGATGAGAAACCCTCACCAGTTTCGACACACTGCTGTGGTCTGCGGCGTGTTTTGAGGCCTCTGCATCCCGGCAGCACTCCCTCTCTCTGAAGTCGTTCGGCATGTGGTTCAAGTTGAGGACTCTGGCCCATCTGAGGAGGAATGCTCATCAAAATAAACTCAGCTGGGCTCCTCTTAGGTGGAGGTTATTCTGCAGAGGACTGGCGTGTTGCTGTGTCAAGCTGCAGGAAAGCTGAACAAACAGAGGTGTTTGTTCGTCACCGAGCGGCAGATAAAGAGGCGTCGAGAGCTGAAAACCTTAACGGTGCTCTGACAGACAGGTGGCAGAGAGCATGCTTCTCTTTGTTTGAGATGTTGAATGGTTTGAAATGTCCACAGAGTCCATTTTCGGGAAAAGGATGCAGGTTTCCGTCATGAAGTCTACAGTGAGAAGAAGGCTGCAGGAGGAACGAGGCTTGCTCAACCACAGGGATGAAAACAAGGCACATGAGGTCCTTATCTGGCTCCAGACTGAAATATTTTCCCTCACCCTCAACTAAAAGAAGTTTTCTCTGTATTTTGACTGCCGCCCGCGACTATCTGCACTATATCCGGTGCAACAATACCCCATTGTTTGCTTACAGGATGAACACAGAAACTGCTTTTGAGTGAAGCCAAGAGGAGACTCCCATCGAAGCTCCCACAGGCTGCCGAGCAGTATATCAGCGGCAGATAACCTCAGAGAGCACCAGACCGGGGCTGCGTATGTGTCTGACAATCTCGTGTGGATTTCAGAGACGGTAAGAAGGAAGATGTGGAGGGGTGCCAGGGGGCTTATCGTCCAACGGCTGGCTCAAATCAAACCTGAACATGCTGCACGCAGCAGTCAGAGATGATCCACCTCCAGCCCTGCTGCTCTCACCGCGGTTGAATGCTGGAGCGGCTGGAAAATGAACCTCTTCTTGGTTGTTTTCTTTACAGATGATAATTGTGTATTCCATATAAATGAGCACAAAGGAAGATTTGTCGCAGAGGCCGACCGACTGCTGCTGCAGTGACTCGAATGAGTTTACAATAACTGCCACGTTGGCACTCTTCACTCCTGAATGATTTATCATGCTTTAATGATCCCTAAAAAAAAAGGCTGGTGCCAAGAAGTCTTTTCGCAGTGCCTGCCAAGTTTTATTGGTTTGTAAAATGTAATAAACAAACAAATGAAGAAAAATATTTGCTGTCACTGTCCTCTGGTTTTTAACTCATTTTTGGTGCCACAGACAGATCGTTCCTAATCTTCATTTTACGCAAGAAAAGAACATTTTTGTGGATTATTCGCTATGTTTTCATGTGCTTTCAAAACTGACCACCTGTGGCACATAAGATGAAATCACTTCCATTGTCACGAGTGGTACTTGTAGTTTTTGTACACGCTTTGTATGATCTCTTTTATGAGACAGCAAAGCAATTCCCTAAGCTACAGCAAAACCATGACAAAAGAGCCAGAATTAAACTGACTAAAAATCTTCTGATAGGACGTAAACGAAAGCTTCTCCTCAGGGATGGTGCGTCCTCTGCTGCCATAAGCAGTGAAGAAAAATTAGGTAGTGTGTGCAGCAACTGCCACTGCAGCTGTGTGTGATTGACAGGTGAATCACGCCAAGGCTGCATTCATGGCGTGCGGAAGCTGACCTTTCACACCAACAGCAAAGTCACCGTTAAGACTGCGAAACTCGGATGTATGCATGTGAGTTTGCTCTTAATAAAGCGGCTGTGCCTGAAAAAGCAAACAAATAGATGACTCGGGTAAGCAACATGCAAAGGTAACAGATCACAGATTTAATGGATCTAGTGCTGCACTGTCAGCGCTAAGAGCGTTTCAGCCTCCACACGACCAACATACAACCGTCGTCACGTGAAGTGAAGCACTAAAAGCATCATCAAAACAGATCAGAACAAAGGGACGTTGTGGATTTCCACCATGAGGGATTGATCTGCCTCTGCTCTCATTTTGGCCCTTAGTGCTGCACAGGAATCATTGCAGAGTCAAACGCTTGAGGTAAAATGTACAGCCAGACGGGGAAACTGTGACTTCACGATCATGAATTTATCAAAGAAAGGTCTGTGGCGAGAAGGAAAGTTGGAGCGGAGTTGCGGCCGAGGTGGGTGAGGGGTGGGCTGGACCGTTGGAAGTGGGAGTGTGAAGGGTTGGACCAGTTAAAGCTGGAGGTTAAATATAGCAGGCAGAACAGCGCTCGCTTGTTGTTCGCTGGTGAAAAAAGACAGAGAGGAGAGCTGGTTCAGCGTGTTGGTGACGGTGGCAGGTCTGAAAGGCAAAGAAAGCCTCTGAGCGTCATTCGCTATGGCCTGTGCACATGTATGAGTGAGAGCAGCAGACACGCAAAGGCCAACATCTGGCACCAGCAGCCACATTAGCTTCAGACGTGCAGAAAGCGCGTAAACACGGCTGCCCTGAAGTGCCTGAAATGACTTTTCTAACGCCCTGTTCCAGATGGATGTGGTCGTTTTGTCCAACACGTTTACTCATATTTTGGACAGTAACATGTTTTTATGCTTTTCACAAATCAAAACAGAGTATGAGAGCTTTGTGGATGTGCAGCTTTTTGCCTTCTGCCCAGCTGGCACCGAACGCACCACCGGCTGAAATATTTGAGGTCCTGGCTGCAGTTTTCCGTGAGAACAGCAGCAGTCAGGCCATATGGGAGCCAGATATGTTTGCAAATGGAGCAGAGACCAGCTCGCTGGCTGTTGGCGTGTTTACTACAGGCGATTAGCTTCGGAGCATTTCACAGCTCCTTCTCAAGCAGCTCGACTCCGTTAAAGAAAACAAACTTCACTCTCAGACCAGGGTCCTCTGCAGGTCCGCGGAGGCCGAAAACTACTGCAGGATGAATTTTTCATCATTTCCTGCTGTGAAGAAGTTTAAGAAAACACAGAACGAGTCTGGAGGAGCATGGGAAGGATTTTCTAATTATATCCATTAAACAGTGTTTGCTGATAAGAGCTCCTCAACTGTAAAATAACTCAATTTCAGAGCGTTCTTTCAGTGTCTGAGGGGAACAAAGACGTTCAAGACTGAAACGCTGCAGGAAATCTGAAAGAATCAACTCGGTGGCGTGAAAACAGCCAAATTTAAGACGCTGAATATCAATCAAACATGTATTTTCAGTTTGTTTGACTCGAGTTGGTCTGTTGGACTGATTTCTGACAACTTATATTAACATTTCAGCATCATCTATGTTTTTATATTTAGCAGGAATGACTTACTTTTATTATTTCATTGAAGTATTGATGTTATTTCAGACTAATTGTAGAGAAAATGGAGACAAAGGTCTGAGACAGACATTTGACTTCAGCTGATCTGTTGATTTCCAGGAGGACGTATTCATTTCTGATTGGACACTTCATGCTCTGAGGAGATGCCAGTTTTTAAGAGTTTAGTCCTCTTAAGGTTTAATACAGTTTCAAGTGGCTTATGGGTATTTTAACAAAGGTGATGATGTAGAAAAGATGCAGCACAGAAGATCAGGATCAGACTAAAAACTTAACAGCCTACAAAGTAAAAGCATCATTATTCAGTTATTTCTTTTTTTAACTGTATTTTTTTATTGAGGCTCGTCTTCTGGCTGGTTTAAGCCACTCTTACTAAACTTAGTAAACTGTAATATCAAACATGTTTTTGTTGTTAATGTCAACATTAAAAATGATTGTCACTGTCACTTTGTAGTGTGGTTGGTGGACGAGGTGGACAGCTGGACCCAAATGAGGGGACACTCTGGGGTTATTATGTGGAAAAATACTCATCCTGTGTTAATGGTGAAGTATCTTCTGTTTCATCCAAAATCCAAACTCCTCAAATGTGATTTAATTTGACTGGAAAATCTAAGTTCTTCCTGGTCATGCAGCTTTAAAACGCTGCAGGAGTCACGGACCCACTGAGACGTGAGGCGGAGGGAGTGGCGGACGATATAAACATGTTGAAACATGAGAGCCATCAGTCGAGGTCCTGAAGAGTCACATGATGTCTGAGAATAGTGAGCGAGTGACATTACATCAACCCCTGATCCAGAGATAAAGGCAGAAAGCCTGCGAAGGTTTGTTTGTGCACACACACACTGTGGGAACCTGCAGCCCGACTGTGGAGGAATCAGAAAGAATAAATCCTGCTTGTTGTTAACTGTCGGCGCCGTCACATCAAACAGGCAGAGATCTGTTTTTGTTTTTTATTTAATAAGCTGATTCATAAATTATCGCACATAAAAGATTTTCTTTTCAATAGTTACAAAGTGGAGAGCAACTTCAGTTAGCGCCTGGAAAAAATAAAACAAACAAGGAGAAGACTGCTGACAGCGGCGATGATGGCG